>VXBQ01002462.1:440892-566585 GCA_013400175.1 Phainopepla nitens
ATAGAATTTTATGGACAAGAGAAAAGTAAGTATGGATCTACATGCACACATAGCTCTCCTTAAAAATTAATTTACATTATGTGTGTTCATTTTGTGCTTCTCTATTGGTCTTCTCTCTCTGTGACAAGACCTGCAAGAAGGTTAATGCTTATGGCAAATTTTGATTCTGTTTTTAACCTTTATTGCTATTCCCTAATTCCACCTAGCTTCTCCCTAAACCTTCTGAGTTTGGACTGCAGTGAGAAATTTTCAGTAGCATGAATATGAGTTCAAGGGACTGAGAACTATTAGGAATAGAATTTATTCCTTTGTGTTGAACATAAGTAGCATTGCTCCAAACTTACTGCAGTGATGAAAATTAAATACAGAATAAACACATCCACAAGGCTTCACAGTTTGAAACATGTAAGGCATTTTTTTTCTCTTTTGATCACTGAAATTTAATCCAGTAGTCTTAAAGCAATGGTAATTATAGAACAACCTTAACGTCTCAAGCCAGAGCTCCCACCATGGTTTTCAGGAGCAACCTGTACTGTGCCTGTGTCATAGAAAGTCCCAGCTCTATGATGCCAGTTGCTTTTCAAAGAAAGTGGAGCAATATTCTCTAGGAAGTCAACACTTTTCTTAAGTAGGATGTGTTTATGTTACTGTCTTTTTTGATAATTGGGCACAGAAAGCAAGCATTGTTTTTGCTACCTCCTGCATATTATAAGAAACAATTAAAAACCTTGTATGAATAAATAATGTGAATGCAGCTGTAGTGCAATCACTCACCATGATCAAAACTAAGATTTCTCCTTCGTTTCTGAATTTGCTTGGCCTTCCCTGTTCTGTGTTGTCAGCCATGTATCTTTTTTTTCGGGTGGGTTTAGGCAGGCAAATGGAAATTTTGTAATTTGCTTTAGTTACCAGGTTGGGATTGACTGTGCTTTGCAGTTTACTGCTGGCATGGGCTGGCTGCTCAGCAGCTGCCAACAAACTTCCAAAGTGAGCCAGGCTTCCATCTGAAAAGTATTTGGGTCTTCTTCCTCTTCATGTCTTCCATAAGAAGTGGTGCTGGGACTGGTAACCATGGTTTTGTTTCAGGCAGTACTGATCAGAACTTGGAAAATCATTTTCCTGTTTCATGAGCCTAATTCTTCTTTCCTTTGCTTTTCCCTTTCCTTTTCCTTTCTGCCTGGTATGAAGTATATGTTCTAGTGCTTTAAGTTCAAGCATCAAAACCAAACAAATGTTTAACCTATTTAAACATTAATTTCTTTTCTAATTTTCTTCCAGTTCAGCTGCCAAAACAACAAAAAATGCCTGTCAATTGCATAGCCCTTATGGAGAATTTGTATCTGGCACAGAGTGGCCCTCCACAAGAACATGTTTTTTGCTGTGAATTGAGATGCTGAGCACAGATATGACCAGTTGGCTTCCAGAGCCATCATCATTGCAAACCCTCAGAAATCCTATCCTCTTGCACAAGAGCATTTTCCATGATCAAACAGCCAGAGACTTGGAGTTTGAAGAGTTTAGGAAACCAAAAAAACCCCAACACTTTGTTGCAGAGAGTAGATTACCTGTGTCCTTTTCTTGAAAACAAAGCTAAGACATGGTCCTCGTGGACTTTGGTATCTTCAGTTCTTAAGCCCATAATGGCTCTGTTTATGATAGAATCACAATTTTTTTAATCCTCTTTCAGTAAGTGTAAGGAGTATTTTGTGATAAATACCTCTTGGGTTGTAAGGTGAAATTATCTTACATGTTATTTCTGTATCCAGGCTGAGTGCAATCCATCAGAATGATGGTTTTATTCATTTGGGGGAGCAGGAAGAAGGATGTAACCAAAATTGAGTTTTCTAGCTCTGAGCAGCAAAGCAGACCCAGTAAAGTGAGCCATGTGTTCTGCTGCTTGCTGCTGCTGACAAATGTTATGATACACCGACCCAGCAAGTATGCACAGCATGAATTCAAAAATTCAGAGCCTGGATTTTGAGGTACCAAATGACAATGGATGCAGTGGGAATTAATTGGGATGGCAATTTCTGTGGCCTTCCTTCTCCTGTGAATGGGATCCAGAATTTCCAACAAGGCTAAGCAGAAAGGCCAGTGCCTTAAAATACATAAACCAGCACCTAAACCTGAAGTTTGTTCTGTCACAAGAGTGAATGATCTCTGCAAATGTAATGATATGAGCAGTTCTGGCACATCAGAAGGATGAAATAATGTCTGAAGAACATACTGCTTTAAGACAGAGGTAGTAAAGTGCCACTTAAAAGTTAAAAAATAAATTCTTCTGCATGGTCTGATTTTTTTTTTTTTTTTTTTTTGTGGTGTGTGTGGGTTTTTTTTCTCTCATATCCAGCNTGTGGCAGCTTTTGCTCAAAGCTGAAGATCACCAGAACACAAACCCTTTGTTGTTTTGCACCATATAAAACACAATACAAGAGAAAGTAAAGCTATCAAAGCACAAGTGATCAGCAGGATGCAGTAAGGCATGAATATCTCTACAATATTAGGTTCTTTAAAAAGAAAAGAAAAGTGAGATCTCATTTGCTTTTGCTGTCACAATGAAACAGAAAAGGGAATAGCTGCTTTCCTAGAAATAATTAAATGACTGATGTGACTCTTGGATTGGGCACATGACATGGGTGTAGGAGTGGATGTTTGGGTCAGGTTAAGCATCCTTCTAGCTTGTTACTATTGCCTGGGCTAGGTATTTTATGATCTAAGTGTAGGGAAATTGTATTTTTCCAAATATACCCTCTCAGCTTCTGGCTGGCTGCCTCACAGGTACATTCTGTCTGGCAGCAAAGTCACAGTTTTGGGTTTAATAGCTGTTGGTGGGAGCTTTTTATCCATGGAATTTGCCTAATTGTTCTTAAAAGATAAGCAAGCTTCTGTCATAAAGAGAACAGTTAAACTGCATGCTGTGTGGGAAAACTACCTCCTTTTGTTGTTTTTCAAATTGCTATCTGATAATTCTTGTATTATGAGAAAAGATGCAGGATTGCTGTCTATTCCATTTGTCAATGCTGCTTGTAAATTTTTGTAGACTTTTATTAAATTCCTTCCCAGCTGAATCTTCCTAGTCTTTTCAAATGCTTTGCATGCAGAAAACATTTTACATCTTTTACTATCCTTGTCATTCGTGATCCCTTTCCAGCACTAGAGATGTAGACAAATCATACTATGATAAAATGAGCTTTTCTTCCCCCCCGCCTTATTTTTTTCTCATCAGCTTCTGAAATTCTATCTGCTGAGTACTAAATCACTATCTGCATAGAATTGATGTGCATAATTTCATTATAGCTTTCCTGTGTCTCTAAGATGCAGTAGCCAGTGCTGAGGGAAAGGGATTTCCTCCCTGCATCACTTTGCATTTACCAGCATGAATTTCATTTACAATTTTATCCCCCAGTTCCTCAGTGAGTGATGGATCCTGCTACAGTGATTTCTGGGTGAAGGCAAGGAAGTGTTCTCCACGCTGTGGATGCTTTGTGGAGGAGGGAGTCAGCTCAGTGGAAGGGCAAGTGTGTCTTGGGACTTCTCGTAGTTTTGAGGAATTAAAACTCCTAAATTCTCTGAAATAAATTTGATCAAGAAATTCTGTTAAGCCTGTGTAGTTCTTTGCCTTCTGGCACAGATTCTTTGAAGGACTGAATGGGCAGAGTAACAGTGGGAATGTGGAAGCTCTGCTTTACTAGTTTTCAGCATCAAGGGCAGCAGTGGGACAGGAAAAGAGACCTGGAATCACAAAAAAAGAGAGAGAGGTTGGTCTTCACTGTAAAGCCTTTAACTTAGAAACAGCATCTTGATGGCAGGATGACAACTGTGGTACATGATCCACTGACAAGCAGAGACACTGATATCCTTCATGCCCTCTGATCATCAGGGTTCTGTAGATGTTGGCAGCACTAAAGCTCTTTTGTACTGTAGTATTGTGTTGTGTTTCTTGTACAGATTCAAAGTTTCTGTGACAGAAATGGCTCTTGGTTTTTGCTCCCTGTGCAGTATTTTGGTCAGCAGTAGGAATTTGGCTTCTTGGTGATGAGAGAAGGGACCTTCAGCATGATCAGATTCCCAGTGTTTACTCAAGCTGCTTTAAAACTATGTGTTCTCAGGGAGGCAGATAGTTGGGTTCCTCATATAAAGGATTTTTAAGATGTGTCTCCTAACCACACAACAGCAACTCAGATCGGATATTGAAAGAAATTGAGTTGTTTTGGTAATAGCCCTTTGTTTTAGCATCTTTGTGGTCACCTGAACAGTTTGAGGTGCCTCCATTTGCAAATGTGGTATTAATGTTGTTTTTATTTTTAGGGAATTTACCTTCTTTCTTTGATTTACTCTGTGAATTCTAGGTTTTGCTAGAGCTGTTTAGACTCATGTTTAGTCATGCTATTTCTTTTAAGTTAAGAGATAAGTTTTACTAGCATTAACCTTTTCTATCATCAAAATATCTATGCTTTTCCTTTATTTGCCATATTTACTGGGAAAGTAATCTACAGGATGCATTTCCTTAGTGGGTATCATAAAGGTATTCTGAGTTCCAACAGCTTTATACATAACCTTGTGCTGGCTTAAGGTACAAGGAAAGCATGGAGTCTTCTCTCTCCAGGTTTTTCCCCCTCATTTTTTTTTTTTTTAACATATTTTGTTGGTTCATTCCAGTCAATATCTAAGTTCTGCCTTATTTTGTGCTCTAGAGGCATCCACTCTGCTTGTACAGGTTATTCCAACAACTGTATGACAAATAAAACTCTGTTCTGTGTCTTAAAGCACAGACTGTTGAGTGCTTGAATTTTTGAGATCTGTTCTGTTATCATGTTAATATTGTCCTTGGACCCTGGGTTAACAATTTGATACATGCAGGAATGGCCTGGTTAGTGAGCAACTAGTTAATCTCCTTGATGGGTAATTCCTCCTCTGTTATGTGCTACACCTTTCTCAGTTCATTTATTGGAGCATTTTATTCAGTGTTCTGCCATGGCAAAAGCTCTTGAACCTCAGTTTAACTTCTTTCTGTGAAGTGCTTTTTATTAAGTTTGGAGGTCATGATTTGGCTAACAATGCTGACTTGGGTATGCCAAACACAAATGTAATAAGCAGCCTGTTTAATTTCAGGCTGATAGTCTTGCTTATCTTCTCCTAAAACCTTGTACGTAACTCTGGAGTAGAATACTTCTGAATTAATTCTCCTACTGACGTGGTTCTCAGCGATGTTATGCAAGCTGTGATTCTTACGTGCTCTTATTAAGTAAAGTAATCCTCTTGTAGTCCCTGCATCTGTCCTTCCCATGGCAGGAAGTTTTTGTGCTCTCAGTTTGTCACAGGTCCACAGGCAACTTTCAGCATCAGCTTTCTTTTGCTTCTAACAGTCTGGGTTCTTTGCAGTTTGCATAGTTGCTGTCCACTGTGTATAGTTGGATTTTCTTCACTTGGCACATCCTCATTTCCTCAAGCGAGAGAGAAAGAAAGTTCAAGGCTGCATCTTCCAGTGGTCTTCCTTGGTTTCCCTGGTCTCTTGTCAGTGCAGTATTCCTTATTTATCTCTAATGATGAGGCTAGCCCATAGTTGGCCCTCTCTCTCACATTTGATTAAAAGACAACCAGCTGCTGCCAGAAATAAGGTTTCCTAAAGCTGTCTCACCCTTAGCTGGTGCCCATCTTAGTAGATAAGATGTGACTCTTTGGACTTGATGTATTCATGCACAATGGAGTTCTCTCCACCCAGTGGAGTCAGCAGCACCTTCTTTGTCTTCCAGATGGAGATGTTCATATTGATTTGCATGTGGAAAACCCCTCTCCACTGAACTGAGTATAAATACAGATCCTTGTGTTGCAGGAAGTTTCTAATATAGGTGAGAGGTGTCCCAGGAGTGTCTGAATATCTGCCTGGGCAGTTCTGCTTAGGGACCCTTAACTTACCCCTCTTCTACCAGAGGCATTGAGTGGACAGCAGATTCCTTGTCCTGGTGTCATTTTGCTGTGGTTTGGTTAGCTTTGTTTCTCTTCCTGGAATACCATTCTGTGCTTGATTTTGGAAGTGAAGCACGGGGCGCAGCAGTCTGTCCCCCAGAGCTGGGCCCTTCACAGGGCCGTGTCTAGCGATGGGAAACGAGAGCGACCACGTGTGATCAGTCCGTCAGCACGGGCCAGTAGGCAGCTCCTGCCTCAGGTAATGTGAGCTTGTCTTGTTCCCACCATCCCTCTCTTATTAGTGTCAATTATTGGATAAATACTCAGCCCATCCTTTTGATGAAGTTGATCTTGGACGAGGAAAGAAAATGAGACAACAGAGCTTTAGTGCCCAGAAATTTGAGTCTTGTGTAGTCACTGCTGCCTAACAGTGGCAAGGCTGACATTTCAAATAAGGCCCTTCACAGGTATGTGCAGCATTGTTTAAGTAGTAATTCATTAAATATATTAGTAGTTTGTTTCTCTATTTTAGGTTTCTTAAAATCTGTAACTTCTTGCCGTTGATTGGTCATGGTTGTTTAACCTTTGAATTCTCTGGAGGTGAGAGACTGGGGACAGGGGATGTATTGGGGAAAAATCACACAAATATGCCCGTTGTGAGGCACCAATTAAACTGATGTGGGCTAAAACAAAGCAGACATAGGTTGTTTGGATCTGAAACTCTGGGTGGCAAAACTGACACTGTTCCAAGTGCTCAAGGAATTCTTTCCAAGCCATTTGTAAAGCAACTTAAAACTTTTCTCAATTATGAAGTATTGTATGGTGATTACTATGAAAATGAAAATACCACCCTTCCTCCTGTTTTCAGTTATGTTTTTCCTTAGCTACATTGAGTCTTCAAATAATTGAAAAAGGCTTTGAATTTTCATTCTGCATGACTGGTTTTAATTTCAAAGTGCATTTAGGACAGAAGACTATTTTTAACCACAACAGTGTACAAAAATACCTGCTCCATACCTGGTAGTCCAGTTACTAGCAGTAAGTGCTGATGTTTTTTAAGTAAGTACATTTTCCTAAACATGCGAAAGAAATGCTCTTTTATTACTCAAAGGCAGATACTTGTTCAATTGTACTCCAGCCTGTGTTTTGCATAAATTTGCTTCCTGTGTGCAGCATCCTTTTCATTCCTGCACCCTTATCGTTGCTAAGCGGCTTTCTCAGTTGTTGATCCATCTTCCCACTCCTCATTTTTATTAATATCCCATCTTTTATTAGACTCTTGCTTCCATTTATATAGTGTGCCGTGATTCAGCATGGTTAATAGGTGATTTTACTGAAAGGTAGTAAAAGGGCTTTTGGAATAGCTTTTAAAACATATGGTTTGAAAATGAGATTTGTCACATTTAATGCTTTAAGACAATGTTGCTTAATCCAGGCAGATTGCAGGAAATCCAGCTATTAAGTGGAGAATTTATATGATATTTAAAGTTATCACTAAACATTATGTGGGTATTGTGGTAATGAAAATCATTGCTTTCCCGATTGTTCAGGGTTCAGGACTGTACAAGGTTCTGACTTATCTTTTTTTCTAAACCTGCTCCTTCTTCAAATACACAAAAAATCCAGAAAACAGGTGAGCTTAATCTGTTCTTATAAGGATCTCTTGAAAAAAAGGAAAAAAAAAAAGTCCTGTTAGGTCATATCTCATATATCTCATGTATATATATGCCATATATCATATATATTAGGTATGTGCCATTAATAATAATGTTTAATATATATTAACATATATTGTATATGTATCATATATTGTATTTGCCATGAATGATTATGTATGATTTTTTAATCATATTGTCATATCTAAGATGTCATGTATCATGTGTCATATGATGTGATGTTATGTCATGTGATACACATCACAGGTGTCAAATCCTGTGTATCATGTCACTTTTATCACATATCACACCTTTATCACATCCTTTTCAATCATTTTTGCATGAGCAACTGAGGACAGTTAAAACAGAAAAGTCTAAAATGCCATTTCCATTTTAGTGTGAAGTACAGTGGAGGAAGAAACTTTCAGAGGCAAGTTTTCTGTAATTCAGTTAAACCCAGGAATGTTTCAGAATGTTCAGAATCAGTTTATGTCCCCAGGTGTTGCTTCCATGAAGTATTCTACCCTCATCCAATACAGAATCCTTCTGGGTTGACCAGGACTAACACAGTGATAACTTTGCAAAATCCAAAGGGTGAAAGTCAAGCTGCTGTACACAGGGAGTCTTTTTGTTAAGGCACTCTGAATTTACCTGTCAGTTTTTAAAACTCTTCAGAAATACTTCCAAGGCAAAAAGAATATCCAAGTATATTTCTTGTTGCTTAAGATGAATGCCTGAAAATACATTATCTGGAAACGCTACAGAAATCTTTCCAATAATGAAGGAAATCCCTTTCACATCACTTGTTCTCCAGAAGTAAAACCTGTGTTTGAGCACAAGTCACACTGCTTGCAATAATTGACAGAATAATTTTTATCTTTAAAAAGCTTCATCTGAGAGTGAGACATCAAAGAGGTCCAAGTCCATTAAGAGAAGGAAGATCTTTGATTTTTTTCTTTTTGCATTCTGGCTCTTACTCTGCAAAGAACAGAGGAGATTGCATTGGTGCTCAAGGATTGCAATCCTGTGCCAGAGCTCTGCTCCTGCAGGGGAAGAGGGTGTGCCTGCAGTGGCATGTCGGCACTGTGGTGGTTATTAGATAAATCTCTTACACTGATTAGCACAGTTTATACCCAAACTGCTGGTTGCTTTTGGAGTGCTGAGCAACTGGATAGAATTTTTAGCCAGTGCACGACTGAATAATAAAGTATCACTCCAAGCTGTTGGGTGCTGTCTGCAGACTGGGCTTAAATATATGGAAATTACCTGTATGCACACGTTCAAACTGAATCATATTTATAACAGTGGAAAAAATACTATTGTTTACATCAGGAGTTATTTTTTTTGTTGTAAAACGGCTGATTTTCCTGATGAAAATGAGCTCTCTTTAATTATTGGATTACCTTTTCTCAGTAAGAAGACTCTGAAGGATTTAAATACTCATATTTTGAGTTAGCTTATGGGTAACTTTTGATTGAATTAAGTTTCTCACAGCACAGAGTCAGTGGGAGAATAAACATATTTATCTTCATGCGAATGAGCAATCTGAGCCATATGTTTGCATGGTAGAACAATATGAATTATACAGAATGTACAAAGAGTTTTTATTTTCAATAACAAATTTTATTAAAAGCAGAAAAGCTTTAGTCTGGCTTTTAGTGGTAAAATAGGTGACTTTAATATATATATGGTGCAATATAAATACTTAAAGCTTGTGATTATTTCTTCCCCTTTGGGCACAACAAACCTCTCTAGAATGTTTTGCATGCTCCAAATACAAAGGCAAATTGAAATACAGTGCAACTGCTTTCCTGACTGGGGAAAAGCTGGATAATCTAGATGCTTTTCCCTGGTTGTGAGACCAAAATGGAAGTTTCCCCTCTAAGTGTTCCTGGTGGTTCTAGTGTTTGCTCCGTGTGAGTACCCCAGAGAGTCACTGATGTGCTCCTGTTCGGAGGAAGGCTGAACTCAGTTGGCTCTTGTTCCCTTCCACCTCGGAGACAAACAAAAAAATAAACACTCAGATTAGCTGGCATCACTTTCGAGCACTGATACACTCTGAAACCTCTCCTTCTGTGGGAAACTTCTTCCTTTTTAATAGCAATATTTGCTTTAAAAACATGCTGATCACTCTCTTCCCGTGGAAGGTTTGAAGATATCTGTGGGTGGTCAGACCTATACGACTTCCCTGAATTTTCCAAATTATTGTTTTGGTTGCAGGTGCTTTGTTTGTCCTTCACACGGACATTCTGAACTGACGGTGTTACATGGTTGCAATTGGGGAGTTTCGATTGAAACCATTTGTTTCTAGTTCATTGGGCTGATATCCCCACAGGACTCTTCTTAAGTGCATCTCTTTGTCTTGTATTTCAAGCATTCAGCCGCCAGTCTGAGACCTTCAAAAGTCAATGTATTGCTGTCGAATGGCGTAGTGTGGTCAGTTTTACCTGTCTGGATGCCAGGCACCCATCAAAGCCTCTTTATCACTGCCTCTCTTAGACAGAGGAGGGAAAATGCACTGGAGTTCGGATAGAGACCCTTCCCCCGTCACTGTCACAGGAAAACCAGACTGGACTTGGGGAAATATACTGAATTTATGAACAAAGAACAGGATAATGAGAAGTAAAACCAATCTTGAAAACACCTGCCCCCACGGCTCCCAACTTCCCAAGACTAATCCCGATTATCTCCCTCCTCCCCTCCCAGCAGCACAGGGAGGTGGGAATTCGGGTTAAGGGCAGCTCATCACATCTCACCCCACTCTTCTCTGCACCTAATTACAGCTGCGTAAGAACTTTTCTTTTGTTCTTAAATCCATTATCTCCAAGGCACTGCCACCACCGCAGCTGGGCTCAGCCTTGACCAGTGGCAGGTCTGTCCTGGAGCCTGGGCTGGCACTGGCTCTGCTGGGCAGGGGGGACGTTTCTGGGAGCTTCTCACAGGAGCCACCCCTGTAGCCCCCCACTACCAGAACTTTGCCAGGCAAACCCAATATCTGTATGGTGGATGCTCACCAAGCTGCTCTATCACTCCTCAGCTGGACAGGGTAGAGAAGATGTGGTGGAAAACAAGGAGGATGAGATTAAGCAGTTTGTTAAAGCAAAAGCCAAGATTGGATGTATGTGCACAATCAAAGGAAAAAGCCCAAAGGTTTTATTCTCTACTTCCCATCAGCAAGCAATATCCAAGGGAAGCAGGGCTCCAGTGCTGCTCTGGAAGGCGAACATGGAAAATAATCAGTGCTCCCCCTTCCTCTTCCTTTTCTTAGGTTTTGTATGAATCAATATTACATGGTCTGCAATATCCCTTTGGTCAGTTTGGGTCACTGGACTGGCTATGTCCCCTGGTGGGACCTTGCCCACCCTTAGCAGACTGCTGAGGGGATGTTGAATCCTGTGCCAGCCCTGCCCAGCAGCACCAACCAAGTCACCTTTAGTTGTCTTATTTGCCTTCATTCCTAGCCAGTTTTCCTTTCTGCTTGCTTTAAGAAACAATGCCTTCTGGATTTCTTGCTGGCTTGCTTCACCTGTTTGAAGATTCCAGGTGTTTTCATGCTAGAGAAACAAACAGGCTCACTCTTTCATATGCAGCAGGGATTCTTAGCACACGGTGATGTTTCAGATTGCCACCTCTTGACTTCCCTGAGGAAGGTTACCACTTCTCCACAGGAATCTTGCTCTCTACTCTGAGTATATTTTACAGCCCTCTTCATTGTAAGAGCCCCTTTTTGCCAAGGAGAGAGTTTGGAAGGCAGGCACAGCACAGATGCCAAGCCTGGTTATGAACCTTACTGGGAGGGGTGATGTGGAATTTGCTGCAGTTGCAAGCTAAAGGCCTGATTAACTGAGAAGTGTTTCCCTAAGTGTGATTTTTTTGAATTCTTTTTTAATCAGTGCTGTGCTTCAGGGTGAGTTTTCTTCTTAGGCTGAGAGATATTTCTGTAATTTACAATGGCCTTCCCAATTACTGTTAATTACCTTGTAATACAAGGAAGATGATTAATTGCATGACTTGCTTTGGAAATTCATTGTTCAAAATGGCCTTCAGAAGTTGCTATGCCTAGAGCTTACAAGAATGATGAAATTGCAGGTTTGCCCTTTGGTTTGGCATTTTCAGTACACAATTGAGGTAAAGACAGCAGCTGGGGAGAAAAAACAGGTATGACAAGGAAGCATCTTGGGAGAATTTTTAGCTAGAAATACATCAGGTTAAGAACAAGGCCTCCTTTTAATTGAATTTCTTACTCACTGGATGGTGTTTCTAGTTGATAAGGCTTCTGACCTAGTGTTATGTACCTTCTCAAAGAAAACACTATTTTTAACATAGGTGTAAATATCAGTCTAATGTAAAATATTTCTTTACTTCTTCAAATTAATTGGTGTTTCAGTATTTCATTTTCTAAGTGCTTCTTTGAAATAAAGATTATGGTCCAAGCTTACTTTCCTTATCAAAGATTACTGAGTTTCTCCTATATTTCTCACAGGACAAATGATACAAGACTTGTCCCAAAGAGGAGGATACAGGGAGATGAAACTTTTTTGAGAAATGGGATGCAAAAGTAGTGACATAGTGAGGGCAAATCAGGCCTTTTGTAAGGCAAGAATAAGAGAATGTTCATCTGGTGGTCCAGTAGCATTTACTATTTATTTACAGCTGATCAATAGAAGTCATTGAAGTAAAAGATATCCATGCTGATAAAAGCTCTGGAGAAAAGCAGACTTTTATGTAAACAATGAAATAACTTATTGCTATGATAATAACTACATGAAGATTTTTCAGGGATTAATTTTTTCCTTCAAAACTTTTTTTAGCCTTGTTAGAGGAATATAGGAGAAGTTTATTTCTAAGACAAACTTCTCATGCCCACATATCTGGAAGTCAGTTCTGCAGGAGGAAGATGGGAGTGATATGGTCTTCTAATCTACTGAGCTAGAGTACAGCCATCTGATAGTTCTACCTGTCAGCAGAGAACTAGGATGATAAACTAAAGTTCTAGCAGTTGTCAGGTGTAATTCTGCCGACCAAAAAGCCCTGTTGCAGTTCCAGTGGTTAGTCTAATGCTTTGAGTCACGTGCACATGGAATAAGATGTTATTCTGGCCTTTGAAAAGTATGTAAACCATTTCTTGGGCAGATGACTTCCTTTAATTGGTAAGCTTACAATGCTTTTCCCTAAGCTTTCACTATTGTGGCCAGGACAATCAAATTTCTGCATTGTATTAGTGCAGAATGAATAAAATGCGAAATAAAAATGAATTATGTCTTTGCATGAAAGACCTTGGATTGGTTAAGCCTTTTTAGGAGGGCTGTGTTTATTTGCTATATTTTGCTGTAACTACAAATCCAGATTATGTTCCTAAAGTAGAATTTACTGACAATGTATTCAGAAGTTTGTTTGACTTGAGGTTACACTGAGGATCTACAGTAGCTCCAACAGCTGAGGCACTGACTCTTTAAGAGCCCTTGGAAAAGCCTCCTTTGCCAGGGTTATAGTTCCTGAAAACGACAGTAATCCTAGATGGTGATTACATGACAGAAATTACACCAAACCATGCTGCATTCTGTGACTACTCTTTTAACTGATGTTGAAGCCCAGATATTAAAACATGAGGATTCATGGATAAGTGGTTTACCCAATATAAGGATTTGTTTGAAAAGAAAAAAAATAGGATGGCAAGGAGAAAAGGGAGTGACATGACCTTTGCTGAAATGCCACAAACCATAGCAATATGTTTATTAGTGTAGAAGACAGTTGATTACCAAGGAAGCTGAGGAATGGACTGCTGACTTTGATTTTTAGTAAAATAATTATTCAGGACAAAACTCAAGAACAGAAAGTAGTTTTCAGATCTGATAATTTCTGTTCACACCATTTTTGCTGGAGGGACTAAATAATGATTTAAGCAGCTGAAAGAAGTAGAAGATGGGAAGGAATAGGATCAGGTTATCTGGCTACCATTCCCTTACTCAGACAACTCTGTTTCCCATTATGCTGTCATTCAGTTTCTGTCTCATTTATATGAGATAGAAATTAAATATTTCTATAACTTGCCTCTTAAAATAATAGCTGTCTTTGCCCCAGAGTTGTCCAGAGATGTCTCTGTGAGTTGTAATTCCAAGTAAAATAAGGAAGGCAGATTTCAATCCTTCTTTCTCCTTATCAGACCTCTCTATGTGGGGAATTCTGGTTTGTTACCTGTAACTAAGTTAATTTTAAAAATAAAAAGCCTCTCTGCTCTTCACAGACTCCATTAGATTCAGTTCAGTTACATTGAAGATCTAAGGTTTTCACCATTCAATGTATTTTTGATGTAGCTTACTGTGCCAAGACACAAAATTGATTGTCTGGGCTGTGTGACTTCATCCATACTGATAAATATATTACAAAGTGGGCATCAAAGGCCTTATGGTGGTTGAAAAGAAAATGATTGCAGAACGAGCATCGTGGCAGCTGCCAAAAGGATTAGATTTTTATTAGACAAGAGGCTAAAAGAAATGTTGCTACAATAGGCATAACGTTTTGGGAACAGACCTTGAAAATGCCTTGAGATACCAGGATTAAAAGAACACTCTGCTCATAAAATTTCCAAGCATATTGGGCCTTCCCTGCTTTGGATGCTGTAGTTCCAGCTTTTTTTTGTTTGATTGGTTGGGTGTATTTTTGGTTTTTTAAAATATGTTTTATGGTCAGCTTTCTGTGCTCCCCATTTAAGGGAAATAGCTAAAACTGTCTGTGTTATATGGTAATAAAATTGCTGCTTACCAAATGTAACTAATTCCGTGTTGCTTAGGTACCCCCAAGAATCAGTCATTAGGAGAATGTGAGAAACTGTTCCCAGTATGAATAAGGATTTTTTTATGTTGACTTTGATGAAGTAATGCATGTAATGCAGTATTATTGCAGAGAGGAAAAGCAGTTGTTTAGCTAAAACTTCTGGAAACAAACTATCTAATTTTTAAAATAATTCTTGTTATTTAAAGCTCTACGTTCTAATTTTGCTTCTTTACCTAATTTTGAGCTGTTCCTCACTATCTGAAGGTGGGATCCTTCAAAGTTATCTAAGCTTGTTATCCGCAAGGATGGTTTAAAGTGATGTTGGTATCCCTGAATCCTTTCACCACAATCTTTCATTAAGTTGAGATGTGTATTTAATTACACAGAGGCATAATTAAATTTTCAGTTCCTTTGGTCAGAGACTTTTTAAGTGCATCTCAAAGATGCAGTGGCTGTCATCTGGTTCCTATCAGAAAGTTGTAATCAACCTGTGACTACCCCATCTCAGCTTTACCAGTCCAGGAGCCATCACTGCACCTTAAGAGTTGACCATTAAATTGAGTGCAGCTGAATTCCCAAGCCATGATCTCTTCTATATATGAACTTCATGAAAATCTTTTAAACATCAAGTGAGTTTATATTCTCTAAGTGAAGTCCTTTTTTCCTACCCTGATCATTTTCCACGTGGCTTTTTAAATCAATGTTTCCTGTTTAAAGCATTAGGACTACAAACTTGATATACAGTCCTCAAATCTGTTTTACTCTCCTTTATGACTGTAACTGCTCTCAGCATCAGCATCCTTTCTGTAAACTGGAAATAGTGCCACCTCTCCACTTGTCTCTTTTTTTTTTTTTTCCCATTTGTTTGGACTCCAAAATATCTATGAGAAGGAACAGACTGCACGACTGCAGTATTGCTTGCTGTTAAATGGCTTTGCTGGGTTACATACGTGATGAATGCTATACTTTCATCCTTACTTAGCAAATATTTGGACTTGAGAGGTTCTCTTTAGGTGCTCTATATACTGGTCTCTAAGGAAAATGGGAAATGCATGTCACCTTTCAGTTCCAGAAGAACCATTTCAGAAAGTTATGGCAAATGGTTCTCTCTGTATTGCCGTAGTTATACACCTATTAATGGGAAGTGTTTCAGATGGAGGCTGCTTTTAGGGATGGGGCTGTTTGGAGCCAAAATGTGGTGTTGATTGGAGTAACTGGAACACCCTGGACTGTGCTCGCTGTGAGGGGTGTAAACCTGCCCACCGAGCATATATAAATAAATATTAAACAGCTGTGGCTTCAGTCTGCAGCAGATGCTTCTGGTACATTCCATTTTGCTCGGCTGCACTGGGCTCAGCAAGGAGAGGAGTGTTTGATGCTTGATCCATGGGAGGCCAAGGATAAGAATTTCTGTGGAATTCTGTACAAGCCTTTGGATGCAGCTCCTCTCGCACCCACCTCTGTGCACAGCATAAAATCTGCAGGCACCCCAAGCCAGGCATAATATAAGCAGTTTTTACATCTTGTAAAACAAAGGGTGTGAAACAAAGCTTGGGGCTGTGTGATGTCACCACCAGCAGCACAGCTTTGTTTTACCTGGTTTTTCAGTTCCAAAAATGGCATGCTTAAAAAAGGAAGAAAAAGATAAATTGTTGAAAGCCACTTTTCTGTTGCTCTGCATGCTTTATCTCCTCCTGCTTGGCAACCTCCACACCTGCTGTTCTGACTACTAAAAATTGTCCTTTCTTTTGTCCTGCAGGTATTTCTGCTTAAGAGGAGAGGACAAAGGATTCGCTAGCATTTCCTTGGTTTCTCTGCCTTGTTACTTTCAAAATTAAGCTTTTTTTTAAACATTCCACTGTTCTTGGAGTTGAAAATTCAGGAGTTTTAATTAGAATAGCTGTGAGCTAGGACGGTTGCAGTCGTACAGCCATGTACTGCCCTTAAAACCAGCTTTATTTATGTGTGCAGCAGTGAAAAATGGCCTTTTCTCCTGCAGTGTGAGGCTGATTGTTCACTCAGAATGAGGCAAAAGAACAGGTGAAAAGGAAGTTACTCCCATCTTCTGCTGTGCTTTTTTTTTTCTTCCCAACAGTCCTTGGTTAAGGCTCCCACACAGTTCCCTTTTTCCTTAGCTGGAGTCTGCTTTGGGAACAACCTTCATTTGTGATGTTACTGTGAAACATTTCAGTATGTGAAAGCTTTGCAGATGTTTTAAGAGGAGAGGCAAATTCTTTCGGAGTTGAACTTCCTGATGCTTGTGGGTTCTTTTCATCTTGATTCTCTGATTTCTCAGTTTACTCCAGTGGGTGTTTTTTATCATTTTCTTTAACAAGAGGGTGAGGAAAATTTGACCAAAATGTTTGCAGGAATTCAGAGTTATTTTCCTCTGAAGTGACTAGTTTCAGGTTTTAAAAATGAAGAAGTCCTGCCTTTTGCACATTGGAATAATGCTGTCAAGACACTTGCAGTGGAGATCCGTCTATGTCAGATAAGCTACACTTTATGTTGGCATGGTTAAAGGATCCTCATGAGGGGAAAAAAAGAAGTAATTTTTTTTCATTGTGAAATGTTTCATTAGATTGTAAAGGAATGGAGCAATAATTTGTATTCATGAAAGGAAGCATCCTTTCTAAAGGTGATGGAAAGAGGAAAAAAGTATTTATGAGAATTCTGATTTCCTTTGTATTTGATATGATCAAATTAATGCTTTTCTGAGTTGACTTCAATTTCTGTTTAACTTGCTCCTCATATTTTTTCCCTTTTGAACAAAATAACATTTGAATATGTCTACAGACCCAGTGTGACAGAAGGTTAGAAACCCATCTGATTAGATACAGATGTTGATAATTGATGTTGAAGAATGTGAGAATGAAATAAAATTTAGATGTCAAAGACTTTCCACTGGAAGGTTTATTTTTCAGAAGAGACCATTTTGAAAGGAAAACATGTAAAAAATGTTCCCAGAGAGACTCCAGGTAGTTTTTGCTTTCTGTATATATACAGCTGACAGCATATTGGAGAAATAAAAAATGTGCTCACATTTTCACTAGGTAAACTGCTGATATATTACTTTTTTTTCCTCAAATGGTTTTTAAAAATACACTAGCCAGGTTTACTGCCCTTTTTACAGGTACACACATTCACAAGTGTTAGAGCCATACTGTAAAGCAGAATGAGGGATTAGATCTAGGAGTTTTATAAAACCTGGCTCTATTAAAACCTCTAATCTTACCATCAAAACTCATTTTATTTCTTAGTAACATCCTTAAAATTACTTGTACAAACTGTTTCACATAAACTAGCAGAAATTATATTATCAATTTAAGACTTGGTAATGTTTTACATTAAAGCACAGTTGCTCTGGTTCTGTACTGAAAGTAACTCACAAAACACAAGCAGAAGTTTCCCCAGAGAAGAGCCTTGTGTTTCCTTAAAAACTGAAACTTGATTAACAGTAGAGATTTGTAATCACTTAAAAATGTATCTTATCCCTTTCTTAAACTCTCTTAGAATATTATTACACAACTGTGTATATTTCCTTATCATTTCTGCCTCATGGGAGACCAAGACCATTCATAATTTCAGAGTGAAATTTCTCAGATTGCTTTGTTTCATGCATAGCTTGATGGTCTCACCCTGGCAGATTTATGAATTCATTAACAAAGCACTCAGTTGAGCTCCCACAGATCACAGATGTTGGGTTGTACAAACTCCCCTCAGCTGACTCAGTAGTCCAGGTGTACATCTGAACTGAGTTATTTCCCTAAACATAAGGATTTGGATGACTACAGCCTTTATCAGCTGCATATGCGCAGGGTGATAAAGTACATGCACATGAGAAAATACAAATATTTTAGTCTCAATGGTTTCAGAGCATTAGGGAAGGTTGCAGCTCTTGGCTGCAGAATGAATCTTAATGACAAATGAGAAAGTTGCCGCTAACTTGTGGCTGAAGTTAGTTATCAGTGTGAGTAAATCACCAGAACTGCAGCTGTTTTTTGTACAAAGCTGACTGCCTCCACAAAGTAATTTAGGTATTCTTCCCCAAAATGGGGTCTAATGTATACAGTGTAAGGCCAGTTGTAGGACAGACAACTGTCAAAAATTTTCTGACCTTTATCAGCAATAAATCTAGGAAATTAAACATTTAGTCTACCAAATGCAAATATGTAATGAATCACTTATTTGCACTACATTATGGTATTAGCTTTAATATCTTAAAATGTGCTACAGAGATAATTTAGAATTTGGCTGTAGATAAAGAGTTTGTGCTCTCTTGTGGAACTTTCTCATCAGTTAAATTTTGTGATTATAAGGTCTGAATGCACCACTGACTCTCTAAATTAATTCTCTTGTAATAAAGGGACCCTTTAACTTCTGTATCGGACTCTACAGTGCATTGTGCTTTGGATGGGAACTGCTAAATCCCATTCCATTTCCAACTTGGTTGTTTATGATGTGCCTCCCAGGGTGTGGCTATGGGACAGTTCCCAATGACCAACTAAATGTGTTGGTGAAAAGGGGAAGGGGTAAAAGAGAGGTAAAAGGAGAGGAATGAGCGCCTTTGACAGCTGACACATGGGACATGTGAGGGTTTCTTCACCCCATCCTGTTCATAACAACTTCAAGTTCACAAGATGGCCTTCAGGCTGTACTTCAGAGCTTTAATTTTTTAGGATTCATGCATGTTGTCTCTTCATAACTGTTTGGAGAACAGCTGTGGAAAATAATAAACATGGGAGGGTGAAATAAAACAAAGCAGCTTATATTTTTAATTATAAAATTCATAAAATAAGAGGAAGGAGTTTTGTGGCCTAGATAGTGTAATATGCATCTGCTCACCTTTAGCAATGCTAAAGCTCTGACTGCAAAGACTTTATCTGTAGCTCGGTAGAGACCCACACATGCTTAACATCCAGCATATGTGTAGTGAGATGTTTTTAGAGAAGAGGCACTGAGTAATGTTAGTGTTTCATCGTAATCCAGAAGGTTTTCTATCAGCAGCTCATTCTCATAGGTTGTTTCAAGTAAAACAACTGTCAATTGAAACCTAGTATCTGTTTTTCATAAACATTTTGTTGAGGTTGCTGCAGTGTGAAACCACATGTTTTCTTAATAAACAGATTTTCTTTCACGCCAGTTATATTGCTTCCTTTGTAATAAGCCTGTACTTTCATTCCAGTGGCATTCATGAGCACATAATGGATGCATTTCTAAGCCCTCTTTAATGTGAGAAGTGAACAGAGCTGGACTAGGAGTTAGGTTTGGATCACAGCCTTTTCCATCTAATTTTAAACAGCTTTCTCAAGCACTGTCATGCTCTGGTCGTGTTACTCCTCCCCTTACTGCTACCACAATGCACTACCATTGTCTCTCCTGTAGCCCTGATGCATTTTTACCCATGGAGTTTTGTCTGGGTGTAGATGTGCCGCTCTTTGTTTAATAGGGATTTACCCGTGTGTCCTTTCAGTAACTGAGAATTAGCAGAAGCTCCATGGCTCTCTGCACTTTGCTAATGCTGTGTTGTTTTTTTTTTCCTCTTGGAAGAACTGGCAGCTGTTGGGATGTTTATTAGGACTTTCAGGGCACTAAGAAAGTACAAACCTCAGAAAACAAAATGACGCTGAAGTTACTTGCACAACCTTGCTATAAAGGATAGAGGCAGATAAAAGAGGGGGCATAGAAGGTGTAACAAGGATGTTTTTTAAGGAAAGATTGCAAGAGGTGTAAGCTGTTACCCTAAGAAAAGGCAGAGTGAAGGTATGATAGCCTTTCTTGTATGTATTAATTAAAAGATTGATGCAAAGAGGTGTAACCAGTGTGTCTGTAGGTAAACCTCTCTCCAGCTCCACTGCTGGTAGAGAGGGCTTAAAGCAAAGCAAAGGAGCTGCAAGCTGGGCACAGGGAAACCTTTCTAGGGTAGAGAAACACTTCAGGGAATTGCCTGGGAAGGTTAGAAAACCACTGGTGGTAGGAATCCTGTGAACTTCTGCTAAGAATGGTTTAGATGTTCTTAATCTAAAAGAAAAAGGAGTTAAATGATCTCCTGAACTGCCCTATTTTCTGTTCTAGGCAGAGAGAAAACTTGTGAGGCAATGCTGATGGGTTTAATAAATTCTCTTGCACTAGCTCCTTTTGTGATTCCTACTAACCAAAAAATACAAAATGTGCATTGTTTTTCAGATGTCTCTTCTATGTGTAACTTTTCCTTTCCTTCAAAGTCAGGGGAAAATAGTTCTTTCATCAGAATCTTCCCTCATGAAATGGTTGTTTCTCTTGGCAGCTTTTCTTTGCAGTGATTCACTGATTCCCTTCAAGAAAAGGCAGCTAGATAAAACTATGAGGATAACCAAAGCAGTGTAGGTAGGAATAGAGTGAGAGCTAAAATGTCACAGAAAAGTAAAATCTGGCATAATGAGCTCATACATTTCTATGGTCCCCTTGATCATAACATTACAGCTACCTTTTCTTTGGGTGTTGCTCTTTTGGATCATGCATGGCTGCATCTTCTGCAAGGGAAAACAATATTCTGGACAGAATCCTTATTCATGAGAAGACAGCAAAAATCATGAGTGAGGAGCATTTCTTGTATTCCAGATTAGATATGTGTCATGGTTTAACCCCAGCCTGCAACCAAGTGCCACGCAGCTGCTTGCATCATAATAATAATAATAATATTATTATTAATAATAATAAGTCATAGAGAGGAATAAGGACAAGATGTGGAGAAACAGTGGGAAAAAAGCCTCTGAAAATGCTGCTCCTCCACCACTTCTTTAGTCTGCTTTCTGGGGTAGCTGCAGAAATACTTGTGATTGCCAGCAGAAGGGAGGAGGTGGTGAGAGGGTACGAATCTTAAAGGAGGAAGAAAAGGATAAGCATCATCCTTACCTCCACAGTGGCCACAAATAAGCTTAGAATGATGCATTAAAAATGAAAACTGGTGTGTTAGACCACCCTTCTAATTGCTGGTTTTCTGAACTAGAAGGAAAACATAATGACACAGCCTCCAGGCCCTCAAATTCTACTCAAAAAAGCAATAAAAGAGACTAAAACTAAATCTTCTTCTCCTCTGTCCTTCAGATGTAATTCTCTTACTTTAAAATGCCATCAGTCTTTAATTAATAACAATAACAAATAATTTATTTATCTAGATCACTGCTATTTACCATGTTTCTGCCCTCTCTATTGTGCGGCCTGACATCAGGAAATAGTGTGTATGATTTAGGCTCTTCCTTGTAGTATATCACCTGTTGTCCTGCACATTTCCAGTGGCTGATTGGGCTCTATCAGCTCAGACATGTCACTGTGGTACTGCATGAGATACGATGGCTTTAGCCAGACAGCAGCGTGTAAAAAACTCAAAATAGTCAAGGAGCGCACAGTTATTCGTATTTCTGATCTCCAAAAAATGGTCTTATTCCATGCAATGTTCACTGAAGCAATAAAATTATTGCTTATTAAGTTACAGAATTGAAGCATTTCCCTACTGCCACAAATCTATACCTAGATGTATGTATGTATTCACTTACACAGATTCTGTCACTCTGCTGGCTCTAGATGTGCAGCTCTCGCTGTCTAGTCCCCCACTCTGATCCTCCCAGCTGACACTCAATAAAATACAACCATTGTATGATTTGGATTAAAATGCCAATTTCATTGTTGCCTGTTCTGTTGGATATAATTGAATAAATTCTCCCCCCCCACAAGAAAAGCTTCTAGAGTTGTACCTACAGTGCTGTTTAACAAATTAGCAGTGAGGCTGTACTCAGTTACTAACAGGATTGTACTTTCCAAGACAAGCACCTGATTTCCAGACTGAGTTATTGTTCCACAACTGATAAGAAGCTTTTTTTCATCCTTCTCACTGCCTGCTCAAATTGCATGCTACTGAAGTCAGATATTTTACAGGCATGTCCTACGTTATAACTGTCTTTAAGCTACTTTAGTCAACAGCCCTGAGAGAAATAAAATTAACTTTGCCATAAGCCCATAGTGATCACATTAATAATATTTATCTCCAGAATTATTTATTAATTGGAATGCATATTAATGATGCCGTTAATTTTGTCTGGATTGACATCCCACTCCCAAGCTTGTGATTACCTGGATTATCTCATTTACTTCTAAAAATGTTCTTACATTTCTTCAGGTTCTCTGAAAGTTGCCAACGTTTTCCAACAAACTGAAAAAATTATATATATGTATATATGTCCCCCAGCCAGCTCTGCTGAAACAACTAGGTACAAATTACACAGAATTGCAAATATTAAATTACAAACATTAGTATCAGCTCATTGATGTCATCCTGAATTATTCTTGATAGGGAAATATTTAATAGTCTCAGCTATACCAAACATCTTTGTCATCCCAGATACACAACAGGAGTGCTTATTGATCTCTTTTTAATTAACTGTTATGAAGGCCAAGATTTCCCTCAGTAATGAATCACTATGAGAAATCCTGCAGCTTTGGTTTACTCAGGAAAATATCAAATTCCTTTTATTTCTGTCAATATTGGCAATAGCTTGTTCTTTGTAGCTGTTTTCCATTATTAAATACCTACATTCTCAACCTCTGGCTTATATTCATAATTATTCCTTTTTTGTATACAATCCCAACTTTAAGTCTGCTTAGTTTTCTAATTAAAATGATATTCCTTCTGAGAAAAAAAAGGAGGCAGTTTTTTCAAACAGTATTCATGAGAAATATTCTTACTTAGCATTCCTACTTGATTGCACTTTTATTTTCTTTTTACAGTGTTACAGTTTCGAAATGTTTTCCTCTGGAGGACCCGGCTTATTTTAAAGCTAGACATACAGTGGTTTGGGTGTCAATTATGCTTGCAGCAAACAGTGTAAACTGTTCTGATTTGTTGTACAAAAGTTACACTGATTTTTTAGGCTTGTGATCTATATGCTAAGATAGTTCTTGGTGAATCTGCTTGTGCCCCACACAGTATTTTGTGTTAGTGAGAAATCTTTTGCCTCTCAACGCTTTGTAGGTAGCAGTGTCTCCCCTCCAGTGCCTACGCCTGTTACTCAGAATTCAGTTACTCGTGGTGTGTTAATTTTCACTCCCTCCCCCTTTTGTTACATGCAGGTGCAATTGTTTGGGGATTTTAATTTGATTCAGTAGGTTGTAGCAGACGCCAGCTAGTAAACCATGTAGTATAGGATACAGCATTTATTTCATAAGCATTTGGAAAAATGTGTCTCTTGAGGTGTCGGCAGCAGTGTAAATTTTACAGAAATTGCCATTTCCCTTTCTGTTTTCCCCAAGCTGCTCCATTGTAAACACCTTAGAACAATTTTAGCAGCGCAGGAGTTGGAGTCGCCACCAGCTCGCCTCAGCATCCCCTGGGCCACCCTGTCTGTGGCCCAAGTGCGCACAGTGTCTGTGTACAAAGGCAGAAATTGCCTCTTTTGTTGTGCCCTGATGTCGGTGTGAGCCCGGGGTGCCGGAAGCCTCCAGCGTTGTTGAGTTTGTCAGGGACGGCAGGACCGGTTCCAGCGGCCCCTGCTCACCCTGGTGCTGACACCTGGGACAGCCCCTGCTGCAGCTGCTGCTGTTTGACCAGCATGAAGAGAGGCCTTTGGACTCACCCTGTCTGGGAAACACCAAGGAGAGTCTTTGTAGGGGGGCTGCCAGTCGGATCAAACTGCATCACTTCTCACTCCCTGTCCTAGGAAAACAACAAATAATAATCCCATGGAAGGCTCTGATTCTGACCAAAAGATGTTTTTTGAAGTGTTTCCAACCATCTCAGTTGCTTGACCCACTTTCTGAGCGACTGCACCCTCTAATGGGGTAAAACAGATTGACTTTCAAAGCAGGCAATTTATTTTTCTGTTGTTTATTCTTTTCTAGCCCTTACACATATAATACAATAGCCTGTTTTTGTGACAGTAAAACAAGCACAGTTCTGCGGGATGTAGATTACAGGGGACATATGAATATTCAGGAAAGACTTTTTATGATTCATCTCTACTCTGGGTTAATGGAAAGTATATAAACAGCTTTATATATCCATGGTGAAATGAGAAAGGAATTTAAAGGAGAATTTATTTCACTTCTGAGCCCAGGAAAAAGTATGTTTTTCTCCTACTGTGCAAAGCCATCTCATTTGACCAAAGCTTTGTGGGGAAGCGAACTTTTGAACAATGAGAGGAGATGAAACAGACACTTAATTGTCATGTTGCATCTTGTCCAACAGGTAATTCTCTAATGGACCAATGAAAGCCAACGATGACAAATTGTGGTCAACAGTCCTTGAATGTGCTGATGGTTCTGCTCGCATTACTCTTGTCAGCAGGTAACTTTTATAATTTATCTTTTACCAATGTGTGCCTCAGTGAAAAAATAATTGCAATTTAATGCTGGATTCCTGCAAAATAAACAAGACAAAATGATTGGTAATTGCATAATGAATAAGTCATAGAATCATAGAAGGGTTAGGGCTGGAAGGGACCTTCAAGATCATCCAGTTCCAATATAAATGAAGCCTCTTTGTATTTAAGAACTGGAAATGGAATTTGAAATGGAGTTGAAAATCCACTTTAAAAAGAAAGCAGACTGGAAAGTTGAAAATGTAGCTTTGTATCTTTGGATATACTATTCTTTTTCAGCTCACCTAAAAGAAAAGAATAATTTCTATACCAGCATAAAACACATCCATTTTGCTAAATAACCATCCACTGGAAGCAGAGCAGGTCAGGTTCCAGTTGTGTGTTTTTCTGTGTGCACACCAGAGAATGTAAAGCACCTGAACGGTTGAACTTGGAATCTGTGTAATTTTCCTGCATCTAAAGAGCTGACTGGATCAGAGATGTTTCTCCTGATGCTTGGTAGTTCTGCTCTAGATGTTTGCTATTAGCGCACACAAAGGGTTTGTGTGGAAATGTGCCAGTTATTAGACTGAGAACTAGCTGAGTGCTCTGATAATTGGTTGTATTTGTTCATCAAAAGTAATTTATGGCATTAGGGGTTTTTGTAATCAGGAGTGACTATTTAAAATAAAATTTTAAAGGTTTCTTAGTCCCGATAGATTGGTCTTACAGGTTTTTCATTCAGTATCTTTTATTGTCCATTCTTGAGGCAGTTCTTAATACAAAAAGACTTTTTTTTCAATCACTGCTCCTTATTTTCTTGTAGTACATCACATCCCCAACCACCTTAGTTAAAACTTTACCAGACACCATTTTTCTTAAAGTATCCTTTTGCTCCAGTCAGAATTGTTATTACTGAGTCTGTGTCTTTAATATTCATAAAATATTAATATTCACATCCTCATCAGTCAGTTCAAGCATGTGCCCTGTTGCCCACAGTCTCATTGCTTGTTTGCAGTGTTCAAGTTGATTCTTGCTAATGACAGTTCATTATTTAGCTCTGACACAGCCCTTTTGCTAGTAATATTATAATATTATCTGTTAGAGCACTCCTCCGCTCGTGTTAAATCATTGTTTTCCTTTAGAGCCCTTCCTCTGAAATCCCCATGTGCAGCACTGCATTCCCAATTATGGAACTGTCCTCCTCTGATGGACTGGGATCAGACACAGGGGCTGGAGCTGCTTCTTTGTCTTCCTCTAGACTAAAGAAATTTCAAAAATCTACCTCCCTTTTGCAGCAAAAAACTCAGTTATCAAGAAGTCTTCAGTGAAGTGATCAAACAGGGATCAAACATCACAAAACTGTTCTGGCTGCTCCAGTCTCTTCTGTCGATTTTTAGGTCTTTATACCTTTGACACTCTTTATAGAGGACTTCTGCTAAAGCTGTCCTGAGATCCCACTCCTCCAACCCATTTCCTCAAGGTGATACAAACATCTGTGTTGGAGTTGAGTGGGACATTGTTATTGCACTGTGTTTGCAAATAGCTGTATCCAGCCACTGGTGTATTCCCTCAAACCCTTTTTCCCTCAAATCTATAGAAATAATTTTTTTCTCTTAGAAATACTGCCTGAGAATTGCAGTGTTTTTATGTGAAACCAATTACACACAGCTTTTACTTCTTACATAATTTATCTGTTATTCTTGATAACTATTGGCTTTGTAAATATGTTTCTTATCATTTTGTTGCTCCTTGGTTATTGGTGTTTTATTATCTGATGACCTTTATTAGCATGTAGAGTCCAGGCATAATTTGAAATCATCACAAGTGTTTCATGCCAGCTAAACTCTGCTCCCTCCTTGTGGAATTTCACTACTGTCATCTGTAGGAAGGGGTTTAGGTCATCAGTAACTCACAACACATTTTACAGGAGGAAATTTATTATTATTTTTCAGCCAGCTAATGTAATTTTTTTTGTGCAACACAGATCAGTTTCCATAAAGGAAAATTATTGGCTTTATGCAGTGAATGATGGGGGGTAGAATGGGAAGGATGCTGCTCTCACTGGAATATGAACCTCATTTTTAACCTGAGCTGAAATGAAACTCTAATGGCAAGACTCCCTTTGAGTGCCCTAGATTTACAGACTTCCATCTGTAAGATCTTGCTCTACTTCCAAGTCTTTGGAATCCTCAGATTAACAATCTTAGAAATCATTTTCTGGGTTGAGAGTACTGAAACTTGAAGTATTTTATTTCAGTGCTAGGCAGATCACAGTGATGTTTCAGTGGTTGTGAATGCTTACTGGTTTTACTGGGCACACAAGGAGTGCATAATTCAGGGAGGAGCACCATGCAGTCCTGCTGGAAGAACAACTTTCTGACCACTAACTCTTAGATTGCCTTTGCAAATGTTGATGCTTACTCATTTAAAGGATTGAAACACATTTATAAAATCAGTGCTGACAGCAAGGCTTATATTAACAAGCAAAAATCATCAGATTGTTTGCACATTACAGCATTTTTTCTTTGAAGTTGGAAATGAATATCCACACAGCAAGTTAACATGTGGTAAAATGCATACATATGAATATTTCTGTGGTTCCATATGGAAAGCTTATAAACACCAACCATTCAGAGAGTCTTGGGGCTTTAAAAATTCACTATCTAAATTAAAAATATATATTAGGCAGATATCTAGCTGTGACCAGATAGAGAAGTAACAGTTTGACGTTTGCTGGCTGTGTAGTTTTTGAGGTAAAGTAGGTAAGTCTTGTGATGATGAAGCATGACAGGCTGTTCTCGCAAAACCAGTTGGAACAGAGAGAGGAGCATCTGTATCAACTGTTCAATAACTGCTTTCAAAAATAACATGAGAATTTGCACTTGCAGCTCCACTTCAGCCACAGCTACACCTTCGCAACAGACAACTTAAGGCCTTTATGGGTACGATACTTTTATCTGAAGTATTTCTATAGAAATAAGACCCTTTAAACCTGGGGATTTAAGCAGAGTTATTTTCAGGAAAAAAAAAAACTTGGAAGAAAATAAATGCTACTTTTGTTTATTGTCTCTCTGATTCACAGAGAAGCAAATACATCAACTGAAATTACACAGATTACAGTAAATTGAGAGTGTTTTCTCTGTGTACTAGGTCTGGCTGGATGGGTCAAGGCTGTGTTTTAGGCTGGGGACCAAAGCAGTGCCAGTATCACAGCACTGCTGTGGCTGGTGACAGGCTGGCACTGCTGACCCAGACTGGCCAAGGTGGTTTCCATACCATGGGATGGATGCTCAGCAATAAAATTGGGGTAGGAGTTTACCCAAAAATTTCTCAGGGACTGGCTGGACATCAGTCTGCTGGTACTGAGTGATTGCTTTAGTATCACTTGTGCTTTTTTTGTCGTTGTTGATGGTGCTCTGGGTTTTTTTCTTTTTTATTATACAGTGTTTATCTCGACCCATGAATTTTCTTTGCCCTTCTGATTCCCTGGCCCATCCCACTGGGAGGGAGAAGCGAGCAAGCAGCTGTGTGGTGTTCAGCTGCCCAGCAGGGGTAACCCACCACACACTGACTGCTGAGTTCAGAATGGGATTCAGTCATCACATCATGCATTTATTTAATCACCGACGCATTTTGCTATTTAAGGATTTGCTTAGGACTGTTTGATTGCATATGTCCCTCCTCCTAGGATCTGATGTTATCTTAATTCTCCCTTCCTTCTGTAATCATGCTTTCCTCAGTTTTCATTCTCAGAGAAGTTTGGGGTTTGTTTTCTTTTTAAAACATGCAAAGGAGCCGTGTAGGGATCAGGGGACACTCCCACATGTGCAGTTAAGCCAAACACTTGGCAGCCACAAGCAGGCTCAACCTCTGAGTGGAAGTGACAGGACCAGAGGCCATGGGCACAAACTGCAACCCAGAAAGCTCCCTCCAAACACCAAGAAATGCTTTTTCACTGTCAGGGGGACTAAGTACTGCCCCAGGTTGCTTGTGGAGGATGTGGAGTCTCCACTCTTGGAGATCTCAAAAGCCATGTGGACAGGGTTCTGGGCAGCAGGTGCCCTTGCCTGAGCAGAGGATTTGCATGAGATGGCCGCCAGAGGCCCCTTCCAGCTACAGACACCAAGTTTTTTTACAACATAATCTATCCTGGCACACTTTTATTATTGCTGTGTCAATTAAGGAGGGGTGCAGCAAAGTACCTGTTCAAACAAACCCATTCCCATGCAGTTATATACATGCGGATTATTTGACAGAATTTGAACATGCAGATTTGTTACAAGAGTTACAGAGGGTGTTGAAAAACTAAGTCTGAAGAAAGTTTCTTTACTGATGATAGCATCCTCACACTTGGAACACGTTTTTTTCCGGGTAGGGCAAGAACAGGTAGTTTTCACAATATCTATATTCCTTTAGAGATGCCTTTCTTCCAGCATTTTCAGTTCCTGACTGAATTAATCTACAAAAATTATTTCTTCTTTCGTGCAAGTAATGATGCCAGGTATGTGTGTACATACATGAATATTTAGAGTGTGCTTTCTTGACTCAGATTGCAGTACAAGATTACCTTGTTGTCAGTTTAGTACTCTGGTTTTTGTTCTAGGCTGCCCCTCTCTACACACAAATAAAGTGATCTCCACTGTCACAATCCTTAAAATTTGTCTTGAAATGAATATATTTTATAAAATTGAAAAACAAAAGTGTTAGGAATAGGCACCTTTTTTTTTTTTTAAGTAAGCAAGGTAGGAAAAGATGAGAATTAGACAGATAAGGTGCACAAATGCAATTGCAGATCAACAGGGGCTCTGTGCAGAGGGGGACAGTGCAGTTCAGCTAAATCCATGCAAGTCGTTATGTGTAACCTTTTGCACTGCTAAACTGACAGAAAACTTATGCACCAAATTGCAAGGGTTATTTCTGTCAGTCCAAAGTGAATCTATCATTTATTAATTGGTGTAACCTTATGAATTGCAGCTGCCCACAGCATTTCTGAGCCTCAGTTCTCCAAAGCAAAAACATTTCACTGCTAAGAGGATTCAGACTCAGCTTCCACATTTCACTTTCCTCAGAGCTTAAGCCTTTTGGTGTGTCTGTGGGGTACATGTACTTTTAAATGGTGCTGTAAGGCCTACCATAACACAGACTGTGAATGTGGAACCAAATATTGACTCCTAAAAATCTTTCAGGAAGCTGCCTGTGATTGTTTACAACCAGTTTGGAAGGGATCTCTATCCTGCCCTTCTGCACAACTGAAAAGCTCTGAGAAACTAGGACGATAAAAGGGTGTCTATGGACAGCTGCTTTTTTCCCCCAGTAAAAGTGATGGTGAAATCAGTGTGACACATGGCTGTAAAAAAGAAAAATGTTCTCAGAGCTGTAATAAACACTTTAGATCACAACTTCTTAAAAAAAAGAAATGTAAGAACTCCCAGGAACACCTGTATTTTATTAGTTCTGTCTATTTGCAAATTCAGAATTGTTCAGGTTTGTTATACTGTTTATAATGACTGTTTCTGATAGAATATTCTTTATCAAAGATTGACCTTTAGAAAAGAAGAAAAGAAATCAGGAACAGTAAACAAAATGCCATCAAACTTTTATTGCAGTTTCTACATAGACTTTTTGTTTTTAGTAAGTCGTCTCAGGAGAATCAAACATGAACATTGTTGTGTGTTATGGATATCCCTATATTTAGAAGAGCAGTACGAAAACATTTCCCTAAATACTTTTGTGCCTCTTAACGTGGAGGGCATTTCTTCCCTTCCCTTAAAAAAAACAATGGTAATCAGAAATATAGAAGCAACAAAATTCAAAATACAACAGAAGTCTGAACATTGTTACCTTTAAGTACTTAATGTTGAAACATTGAAAGTTTTGAACTACTAATGTTTTCAGAAATCAACCAACAATTGTTTAGCCATGAAAAATGAAAGTTGATAACGTGCAGATAACAGAAGTGACTGACAAAGCCAATGTTGTTTTTGTTTTCCAGTGCTGTCCGCGCATTTTCGGGTCTGCGAGCCGTACACGGACTACAAAGGTCGCTACCACTTTGGTTTTCACTGCCCCCGTCTTTCTGACAATAAATCTTACATCTTTTGCTGTCACCATAACAACACAGTGTTTAAATATTGCTGCAATGAGACAGAATTTCAGACTGTTATGCAGATGAACTTAACAGGGAATGCAGATGGATATATGCATAAGTAAGTAAATGAGTTTTAAAGTACTCTTCACCAAAATGTTCCTGGTCTAATAGGAGAGTCTGAGGTGCACTTAATGATGGAAGCAATTAGAGTAATTGCATATACAGAAAACCATTACTAAAAGGTTTTTTGTTGTTGCAGAGCTTCTAAAAGAAAGTATTTCAGCTTTGCTTTGATGTGGGCTGTAAACATTGCAACGAGAGTAAAAGTTGCATATAAATGTGACAAATAAAAAGTTATGTATAAAGTTAGAAAAGTCTTTTCCCTGACCCTAATTTGATCTAAACTGTGTTTAAATGTGCAGCACTAAAAATAAACCCCAAAGCTGTTCATAGGTAAGAGAGGGAGCAAGCCGACATTTTCCGTATCAACCCAAAGGCCCTATGTGGAACCCCTGATGTTTTTGAATCTTAATTTTTTCTAACAAATCACTAGCCTTGGGGAACAGAATGTATTTGCTTTTATAACAACATTGTGTGGTCTCCTTGCCTGTTACCTGGCATACTTCCATGTTCTGCTGAGGGCTGTCCCCCACAATAAATGTCAGTAAGTTTTTTATTTTTAAAGAAGTAGGAAGTAGCAAGTAGATCTTTGTTACTGAATACCTATTTACAGGAACAAAATCTTCCCTTTTGGTCAGTTTCCTATGTAGTATTAACATTCTGACCACACTAATCTGCTGTGATTTCCCTTGCTGTAATCCTCAGGATTGAATTCTGATCAATCTGTTTTCCCTGCCATTTTATTCTGGTATTCAGCCCCTCCAGAACAAGGAAGGGGCAGATTAAAGACAGGTGGAATGGCAGACTATGGATTTCTGTTTACAGTGGGATTTTGGTGTTTTCTGTGGTGGCAGTCAATTGGTGTGTTGTATTCATCCCTGTGGGAACAGGTGCAAGGCTGTTAGGTGCTGGAATACTGGTGCTGGCTGGTGTAACTCACTGTGTGCAGCTGTGCTCAGCTCGTGGAGTCAGCAAAGCATGGCCTTCCTTAACAACCACTCCTCACACAGACCTGCCCAGAGAAATCTCAGTCTTGCATAGACGTAGAAGTTGCAGTCTCTAAATTTGCTGGTTGTTAAAGTATCAGTCACCTGCAAAGACAGAAAAAAACTCTACCCATATAAGATATCTTTAAATCAATGTGGATCTATGCTGTTGTGTTACTTCACATGCAGTTATGTCCTTCAGGTGAAATTTCATTGCCTTGGCTTTGTAGTGCATCTGGGATGATGAGAGGAGATCACACAGAACTCTGGGAAGATACTGTAGTACCAAGCCCATTAAAGACCATCCACTTTCTCCACCTTTTGTGGAGCCCAGACAATCCAGCAACTTTCACATGGGGCTCTGCAAATCTGGCAACAGAAATAGTTCCAGGCAACCTGGTAAAGTTTGTAGCCCCAGTGCTCCCACACATTGTGTACTCTACACACGCTAAAAAACCAGGGTGTTCTGCCCCTTTGTGTACTGGGGTGGCCCTGCTCCCTCAGAAGCCCTGGATGTCAGAGAGGTCCTCACAGGACTCTCAGAACAGAAGGGCTCTGCAGGTTGTCACAGACAGAGCCAGAATCTGCTGCACAATTAGAGTGGTAAAATGAGCCTCAAGAATGGGCTCATGAGGTTGTAGCCCTCACACTTTTCCAGGTCTTTGTCCTGCATACAGCAAATTTGTTTTATTTCTTGCCCTGCTGTTCTGCCCCGCACCAGCACTGCTGACCACCCTGTCTCACAGAGATGTTACTATCAAAGGCAGGTCAGACAAGCACAAAGCCAATGCTTCAGGCTTTTCCTGCTGTCTTAGCAGCTACTCCATGTAGTCATGGCCAGAGCTTACTCAGGTAAGGCTCTTCTGCCCTTCCTTTCACCAGCAGCCTGGAATGTAGAGGGCAACCAGCCCCTTTCCAAGGCAGAGGAACAGGTCCAGGCTGATTGCTAAAGATGCCCTGGGACACAGAGCATTTCTCTGCCTCCAGCATTGTTTGCCCGCTCACATGTGCACACACTGCACACACCCCCAGAGAAATAAATCCAGGGGTCTTCATATCACAGGGCTGCTGTGTATGCAAGCAGTTTGCAAAAAAAAAAAAAAAAAAAAAAAAAAGGAGTTTGGTGTTCTGTGAACTACAGCATTCATTTTGATAAAAGTATTTAGAGCAAAAGGTATTATATTAGTTTTCATGTCAAACTATTTTTTAAAAGTCACCTTATTCAATTGTGATGCAGAAAGAGGTGCCTGTGTAGTTTTTGTTGGTAAGATTTGTGGTTGAGAAGAACCTGCAGGCTATTTACCATCCAGTCCAGGATTTATCTAGGGACATCAGCTGTGTGTGAACTTCTGCAAAGGTATGTGACATCATTCTGGATACAGCAAAAAGCCTCAGGAGGTGTAGTATAGAGAAGTGCAGGAGTGGAGCTGGTATTGCCTTGTTCCTCAAACATCACTTCTGATAGCTTTCTACGGACCAGGAAAAGGAAGAGATGCTGCTTCCTACAAAAAACTCCAGTCATGGAGTGACAGACAGGAGAGAGATCTCACCCTGAGCACAGCGACATTAGTAGAAAACTTTCTGGTATTTTTAGAAGGAGCAGAAAGAAGTGAACCCTACGTGCCTACATTAAAAATGCTGCAAAAAGCTTCTTTCTTAATACTCTGACTGTATTTATCATACAGGATAATTTGGATTCTAATGCATCTAGGCTTCAGTTTACACTGACAAAGTCAGCTCTTTGTTTAGATCTAATTTCACACACCATTGAAAAAAAAATCTGATGAAACCTATTGTACTGTGGCAGGGGAGAATAATTTAAGATATGGGAATAGCAATGAACTAGAAAAAAAAGGATTATAGTTTTCAGGGAAGAGTGATTCAGTATTATTGCTTGGTTTATTTCAATATTATTATTTGGTTTATTTTTCCCCTTAGCCATTCTTGTGATCACCAAAACAAATTTCTTATTTTACAATACAGTTGAGAGAAAAAGTTAATGAAGTGACTTGTGACTTCTTTGATATGGCACAGCTCAAAAGGCACATTTGTCTTCACCAGTCCCACAATACAACTATAGCCACATTTATTTACATTTTTCCATCACTATAACACAATATTTATATGTTTTTATAAGAACAAAATATGGGACTATTATAACTTTGCAACCATGCAGATTAATCAGTCTATAATATTTTTGAATGTGAATAATCCATTTAGTATTAAATATAGAAATACAAATTATGTCTAACAGACAGGAAAAGCTCTGTAATCCAGAGTATTTTCCCTTAGAGCCGTCTAAGAAATTGTTTAACTATTCTTAAAAATAGTATCCACTTGAATCTAGTTTGTCTAATTTTCATAGTCAGGTTTTCTATTGTGCATATTTTGGTGGATTATCAGCAGTACTGCTATGATAGGGGGTCCTTCATCTGACACTGGAGCAATGTTCTGGCAGTCTGTAGTGTATCCATGTTTTTCCTCATCTCTTAGTCCACTTTGTCAGAGTGGAATGGCTTTTGCACAACTCATTCCAACCCTGGCACCCAAAGCAATGTCAAAGCAGAATAGCACCATGTTTCTCCAGACACTGAGTCCCCTGCAGAAATGGCATTTGCTTAAATAGCACTCAGAGAGTCATCTTTACAAGAAAGAAGAAAAAAAAATCATCAATCCCACTACCAACTGTAGTAAAAATATTTAATTTGGCAGGGAAGATCTCTCGGGTATGGCAGTAACAGATTCCTCAGGAAAACTCAGAACTGGACAACAGCCTGGTGTTAATTTTGAAAGAAAAATAGGAGGAAAAAAATACCATCTAAAGTGTAGATGCAAAAACTGCACTGGTTGCCTCATTACCAAAGATGTAACCTTGCATTTCCCATGGGCAACTCTTATTCCTCTCCAAGGAACAGCCCTTTTTAAGTCGAAGAGGGGAAGGAACAATTTTGAAGACCATCTGACCACATTTAAACTCTGCAGCTGTAGAATTCAGCCTGAAATTGTTTAGAATTGTTGTTTTTTTCCAAACCTAAATTCCCAAATGTGTTATTTTTTGTTCATGTGCTGCACATAAAACCCAGGAAAAACTACTAAAAAGATACAGGCTAGTCATAACCAGCTTGTTATCTGTCTCAAAAAGTGAATGAACGAGATGGATGCACCTTGATACACCCTGTAATGGAACAAACGCCATAATTTGAATCTCAGCCAATTTGGAATCCATTTCACTCTTTAGTTTTAGTAAAAATTGAACTTCTGCCCAAAAGAGCAGGAAAACCAGATTGCAGGAATAAACTTTGACAATTAAATTATTCAGGTCAGTGAAATGAGAGCAAGTCCTAGAAGTTTTTGGATTCTGAGTTCTCTTCTGTGTTTCTGGCCTTACCGTTACTCTGTGTAAATAAGACTGTTCATTTTCTAATCAGGACATCTTCTTGATTTGCAGAGCAGTTTTAATTTTAATTAGTAGCCCTCAGAAAAATTAACATTTTCTACCACCTTAATAGTTGGAGAAAGAAACGATATCAACATATGGAATATCCTTCTGCACACCAAACATACTACTGACTATTTTTGCTTGCGATTCTTGATAGTGTTGTTGTCCCATTGCCTATTAATTAATATAAAGCAGTCTTTCATTTTTTGTACTTCTGAGAAACAGATTTTTTTTAGGAGGAGCAGATGAATAATTTACATATTGACATGATTAATAAAGTGCTGCTTTAAATTGGAACACTCAAGATAGTTCTAATTTTCACTAATCAAAATTTTGGTGGATGAAATTACTTAAAATACAAACAAGTTATTTTGAGTTAACTATAAGGAATAGTTTTGCCTCTCACATTGTTGCCAAAATAAATATGTTTTCTTAGAGTGGGTCAAATACAGCTCACCTGTATGCAAAATGGATCCTATTGGCATTAATGATGAACAAGAATGGGATTTGTCCAAGTGCATTTCTTGCTGACTTTTCCAGCCTTTGCTTGCATTTTATTTATATTAACAGAAAGTGGAAGAATTTACCCCCAATAGGACTAAATCTAGTGGAAGTCAAGAACAGCACTGCTGAGAAGCCTGGATTAACCAGATCCTGTTCTACTTTCAAGGGCCTGAACTGCTGATTTTAGTGCATTACTAAGGTCTACCCTCTGTTGTGTGAAGTTAGGCTTGCATGTGAAAGTCTTTAGCAGAGGGAAAGACTCTGGAGTTAAGGGTTTACAGAACATTAAATTTTGCCTACTTCCAATCCTCCTGGAAATTTTCTGATTTCTTTCTTTTTTTAAAAATTTTAATTCTAGGCTTGTGTAGTCCTAAAGTTATACTGGAAGGGAGCCATTAACAGCTTGGACTTTCCTCTTAGTTATTTGAAATGGAACCTCATTTGATCTAAGGCCATTATAGCTCTGTAGCAGAAAAATCATTCCCTGAAGGGAAGAATCAGTCCCTTGAAGTGCTGACAGACAGCAACACAGAAAGTAAAATTCTGATTTCTTGTTTCAAATCCTGATTTTTTAAAAGTATGAAATGGAAGAGTCATACAATAGTTTAAATAGAAATGAAAGTTCAAAGCAGAAACTTGAAATCTTTTGATCCAGAAAGGCTGGGGGACATGTTTTTAAAATACCAAAATATCCTTCTAGCTTGCATGTATAATATGTCTTTTCATCCATTTCTTATTCTTGCAGCACTTCCATTTTGATCAATGTCCTGATAAAATATTATTTCCTCCAAATTTCTCTGGCTGGCTGTGCATGGAGAACATGGTTGAGTGTGTGTTCAGTTTTGAGTTCAGCTCCATGCAGATGTGGGTTGCCCACCTATGACTTTGATATAATTTTTCTCTGAGACTGCCTTCCTAATGACATTTTTTACTAACATCCTTTCAGCTTCCTCTTGGTTTTACAGTCTTCAGGACATCTCCACATTAGCTCATAGGTCTAGATCAGACTTTTTTTTTTGCTTTCTACCTAACAATCTCATTTTTATGCATTTCTTTACATCTCAGTTCTGATCTCATCCTCCCCACTCACAGTTTCCAATCCAAACCACATTTACACCTGACAGTCATTTTTCTTTTAATAATACTTCATCTCCAGCAGGGCATTAGCACTTCTTCCCCTTTTTGATCTCCAGATTTTTGACCCCTTACACTTTTTCCTCCTGTTTTTCCCCCCTTTCTTTTAATATCTTTAATCATCTGTCGCAACTTTACAGCTCTGTACACCATATAATTTCCATGGCCTTTATCTATATATACACATTTTAACTACACCAACATATACATCTCAGTGTAGTAAACATTTTCCTTCCTGTGAAGTGCATCGTCTAACATGATTTTGCCAATGTTCTACCTTCCTAAAGTTTATTACCAGCCATATTAAGAGGTCTTTAGCAGCCACTCTGGAAAGCCTATGGACAGATGAGAAGGCTTTGTAAGTGAGGTGGCCTTAGTTTCTAAAAATCATGCCTATAGCAGTATTCCTACTGAAAAAATAGCTCATTTTTAAAGGCATGTGCTTTAGAAGAATATTTTGTTTCAGCTATCTGTATATAGTTAATGAAACAAACAACCTTGATGAACTAACACAGTGACTACTACTGAGAGATGACTTTCTTTGTTGTCCCTTTTATTCCTTTCTCAGCAACTACAGCGCACTGTTAGGAGTGTGGATCTATGGCTTTTTTGTGGTGATCTTACTGATACTGGACCTTTTATATTACTCTTCAATGAACTATGATATTTGCAAATTTTACCTGGCCCGCTGGGGAATCCAGGGAAAGTGGATGACACAGGGACAGAGCCGATGGATTAACCCTGCTCAGGACCCAAGACAGACACAGCCTCAGCCAGAGACACAGCCTCAAACTCAACCCCAGCCTCGAACATCACAGACAGTACACACTTTAAAAGGAGATGCTTTAAGCCCACCCCTGGTGTCTTTTCAGAGTACATCTGCCTGGTAAGTAAGCTAAGCCATACTGAGATATATTCTTTTGCTGTTTTGGACAATCACCTGTACTTGGAGGTGGCTGTGAATTCAGGCTGAACAGCACCATTTCTAGCACATAATTATTTATATCACAACCTCTCTTATTGAATTACTGCTTAGGAGTAATGTCTTACTCTGGAATATATTAAGTCATCTTTTAATCCTTTTCTTGGAGAAACAGGTGCTGCCATCTTTCAGTGCTGAGCAGTTTTACTACTGTGTCGTGCAAATAAACTACAAATCTGCATCAACCATTATAAAAGTAGTTTTAATCTGGTCTCAAGGACTCATTGCTATGTGTATCTGTTGCTCTGGTTTTAATAGACTGCATAAATAGCGACGTTGGAATAGCTTCAACGTGAGATGTCACAAATCCTCTCTATTTGTGGCATGAGGCACAGAAACAACATAAAAAACAGGTTAGTTTTTTATATGCACAGCCAAAAAAGCTTTGCTTGATCTCATTTGACAGAGTGACACAAGTAGGCTACTGTAAGGTTAAATGCTATGAAACCAAGACAAAACCTCCAAAAAAACCCCTCAGACCAAAAGGGAGACAGATCTATGGGAGCAAGCAGAAGTTGAAGTATAAATAGAAAAAATTAAACACAGATAGCCATGGGACAAAATGATGTCGAATTATTTTGGACTGGTTTTGCAAAGAAAACAAAAGCAAAAGGAGAGAGCTGAGTGAAACATTTCTCTGAAAAAGGTGTGAAGAATGGCAGGGACCTTTTTCCTTGGCAAGAAAGCATTAGGATTTAGAAGGATGCAGAGAGAGTACCAAGTCACCAGTGTATTTTAGAAGAGTTCTGGGAGGCTGAGTGTTGAGTTTTGGCAAAATAAAGTGATCTAAGAATGTGCAGGGTGAAAAAGATGACAGCAATTCCTGGAGCTGTGGAGCACATGAAGCCTCAGCACTGCTGTTGGTCTGAAACCTTCAGGTATTGCTGTGTTGCAGATAGGATGATAGCAGTGATGGTCCTTTGATTTCCTCATTTGCCCCTTAATTTTAAGGGTAATTCAAGAGCAAATAGAGCTGAAGATTCATTGCAATAGGGAAAAAAGTGATGGTTAATTCAGTGACAGAATAGATTGCTTGGCACTGGAGCCAGTACTGGATGTATCCAGGGCAGATCAGACTAAAGGACTATTCCAGCAGCACATACTCAAACAGAAGAGTCTGAGGCTGCTACTTAAGAGAGAATTGCTTGTGCTTTGTGCTTCTTTTCACTTCCTCTTTCATTTCTCCTTCCTCTAATTCTTCCAGCATTTTTGCACATTGATTTCCCAGTCTCCAGTAAAAAGTAAATGTAAGAACTACATTTGTAGTACAGTAATTGTATCCTGACTTAATGTGTGTGTACATGTACAAAAATGACTGCATCTGCAAATTTATATGGTATTAGTCTGCCCTAACATTATAAATTGAAACCATTCAATATTCTTGAAGGCTTGATTCCTGGTCACCTCCCATGACTGTCTCCCGTTGTTCTGTTTCTTTGCTTTTCCCAAAGCGTTAAGCGGGCAGTGTATGTTAGGATTAGGTGAGCACATCCCATGTGCTCCTTGTCCTGTGTTGGCAGATAAGCACTGATAAGTCACTCCAGTAGCACTCACTTCTTCCCCAGTGAGCTGTTTGTGCTCCCCTTGGCTCCCATAAAATTGTGCCTTTTTTTTCTCCCTAGTCCTTTCTGTGCTCAGTGGAAGTAGATACGTCCCTATCAAAACCCTATTTATCCCTGTATTTTTGTATGTAAAATGAAAAAGCTCACTACATGAGCTTCCATATTTTCATGCTTGTAACCTGCAACTTTTGGAACTTGGAGCCCATGAACCAAGAGCACAGATGATTCAGTCTGAGTTGGATACAGAAAAAATAGCAATAGGCACTGGTGATCACAGGCGAGATGTTTAGCATGCAGAAGAGGATTTTGAGTAAACAGCTCCCTCAGAAGATGACAGATTTGTGTACTACAGCAATTGCTAAAACAGTGGGGAGTGGGTTGCCTGGCTATTTATTTCTCTGTTAGATAATCTGCAGGTTATATAGATGAAAATATGATAATTTTGCCCTACCGAAATTAAGCTTAGTTTCAGAGTCTGATTTTCTGCTGCAGTCTATATTTGATGAATGACCTCAGTACTGCCTTCTCAAAATGTAACCATACTATCAGTGAAGTGAACACTTACTGGATTTATAATTTCCATCCCCATTTTTAAAATTACTGAGTCTATTAAAAGACTGGTTTTAAATTTTCTACCTGAATTTACATTATTCTACATTATGACTCCTGCTTTGGTAACACACCAGGTTTCCAGTCTTTAAAAAAAAAAAAAAAACAACCAACTTTTCAGAGTACGTTGCCATTTTAATATGTCCTAAACTTATCCCAGCTTTTCTGTCTGTAGGGAAAATAAGCATTTTTCTTTAGCACCTCACAAACACATTATGTGTGTGTATATATGTTTATATATATGCATATATATATATATATATATATATATACACACAGGTGCTATCATACCATAAGAACAGTTCCTGTGTACAGATGAGTATTTTGAAAATGCAGAATAGATCTTTTAATCCTGACAGGTATGAATATGCCCCCAGGCATAAAAACTTAAGTAACATTAAAAATATTTCTGAATTCGGTTTACAAGTTTTCGTGATGACAGATGTTGTTGAAGTTCTTAATTCCTGTACTACATTCATCTGAGCACAGCTAAAACTATGCCCATTCTAGAAGACACTGCATGATGATAATAGGAAAGTGATTCTTGCAAATCCCTTGAGTACTGCAGAAAACTGACAGTGTAAGGAACTGTCCCAAGAACAATTTCAAGATTAACCTGTAGTTTGTAAAGCAGTTTTCAGATCTTCCTGGATTAAAAAAATTATGTAATTGGTTTTTAGTTCAGCATTTGTTTCCTTGCCCTAGTTTAATTGCTATGAATTGGCAGGGAATTGGGTATGTCAGAGGGAAAAATCAAGCAAGTAATAGTATAGAGTGGGTAGAACCATCTCTGTGATGTTTAAACATTTTGTCACAGTGGATCACTTCGTTGTTTACTCGAGACAAAGAGAACCATGTATAGCCATAATATTATTGTAAGTAAAGAGGTCTGGAATCCATTAGGCAAGCTGCTGGCTGTTCTTGCAGTGTTGTGCCAGGATAGGAAGGAAAATCATTAATCTCGGGAGCATCCGACCCCATTTGGACTAATGTTGCTTTGCCCTGTAGTGTGTGGATTTTGCAGCCCAGCTAATGCTGATTTCTCCTTTAGTATGAAAACCATCTGAGGGCTGCCCAAGGCCTGTGTGGGCTGAAGGTCATGGTGGCTGCACCTTCTGCAGCCCCAGCGCCATCACAGCCTGCCAGTGACTGAGCTCACAGAGCGGGGGCTTCCCTCGTGGTGGTTCCTTCAGGTCACCAGCTGGGCCCTTCCACACTCACTGCCCTGAGGGAGAACCTGCAGTCTGTTTACCTGAGCAAGATTTTACAGCTGCACATGGAACTGCAACAAGCAGCAGGAAAATTATTTCTACTGCTCAGCAAAGGAAAAGCCAGAGAGGTGATAAAAATGTAGTGCCAGTTGGGGATCAAAATCCTGACTGCTGCAGAAACTGGTTCTCACAGCTGTGAGAATATTGTTAATTAATAGTAATTAAATTGGTCAGTCTAAAGAGGAAGATCACATTAAGAAGTGTGGGCCAGGGCAGCCTGGCAGAGTTCCTCCAGATCCTCCATGGCTGTGTTGTGTTCTGGATGTGAGAGGGAGACCTGATCCTTCAGCCTTGCTCTGCTGATGTTAAACTCCTCCTCACTTTCATCAAGGATGCAAATCACAGGGAAAAAAATGCTAACTTGAAGTCCAGCTTGCTTCTGTGTTCCCTGCCTTTCTGCACAACAGCAGGCAGAGGCACTTCTGTGATCACACACGTGCTCCGTGACTCTCAGTTTCAGAAACCTGCTGCTTGTCTAGAATCAGGAAAGGTAGCAGCCCAGCAGGGTTAGCCCGTGTTATTTCCTTTACACAGCTGGAATGGATTAGGCAAAGGCAAGTCTATTTTACTTCCCTTATTAAAGGCTGGAATCTACTTGTGCTGTGAATTCCTCTGGGGCACCTTTTGTCTTTCGGACAACAAATAGAATAGTTTCTAGCCTGCTGCTATTCACCTGCTACCTGACATCTCTTCAGATGACTACCAAAGCACCAGAGAGAATAAAGCCTATAAAAATACTGGCAGAGTTTAGGAGCCAGCAGGTAACTAAGCATGTCCACAGCAACAGTACAAAAACCACATAAATATTTTGCTGGTGGCTAAAAAGACTGCATGAAAGAACTTGCTTTGATATCCAATTTTGAAACAAGACGTAGACTATTGTTGCAGTGCTTCCTTCAGGGACTGAAGAGCTGCAATCTTGCCTGTGTCATGGGACATTGGTGCTGCAGTGGGTCACTGTGCACAGTCCACCAAAAGCGTGAGCCATTGTGGTGACAGAGGAGTTTGTGCAGAGGCTGCTCTTGATACAAGTTATTTCCAGTAATCAAGGGAAAAAAAGCTGCCTCCTTCCATTTTAAGTAGGTAAGATCTCAGCTTCACATTTGCAGAATTATTTCACTGAACAGGAATAGGATGATGCTATTTTGAAGATGCAAAATTTTACATCATAGGGCGAAGCATAGTTTCTATTTAGAGCCCCTACCTAGACTTTTTTGTTAGACTAAATATGGCAAGTCAGAGCACCAGTAGTTTGGGCTTTTTTAAAAAGATGAAAAGAAATAAAATTGAATACTTATATTGTGCTCTTTTGAAAGAATTGTCTTGGAACTGACATCACCTGGAAAATCTGTTTGGTTACAAAGATTAGGTGTGGGAGGCTATATCTACCATTATCTGTGGGCTTCCAATACCTTTGGAATATATTGGGTGAGAATAACAGATACTGCTGAATGTATTTTCTTCTAAGTATTCTTACCTTGCTTGCTGGGAACTGCATAACTGTAAAAATAGAAATTAGCTCTACCCCAGCTCAAACCAGCACATCAGGGCAGGAAATCAACAGCACAAGCACAGAGAAGGCTTGGAATGAAACACCTCAAAATCCGCAGTGCTCCAGGTCTTGTTTGCTTGCGTTGACACAACACGCAAAAAAATGAGAGATTCTGGTTTCATCATTTGCATTTAAATAGTTCAAGTTACTGAGTGCCTGCTTCCTTTCTTCCTTGTGTTTAGAAATTGACTGTTGGCATGTGAAGTTAGGCCAACATGCAAGGTTTTTGTCCAGTTCAATCTAAACATTTGTGTACATTGGTATGCACAAACTGCATCTTTTGTTGATACACATGTAGTTCACGTTGTTCATTTCATGCCATATTCTCCTTTTCCTCTGGCTCCAAAAATTATGGACCCCACATTGATTTTTCTACATTCTTAAGATTCAAGGGATGTGGGCTGATTGATATTCCCTATTTTAGCTGTTTCTCAGCCTTTTCATTGAGTTGGGACTGTTGCATTCATCAGCTTCATGAAAGTCTTTCTTCTAAGGGGACTGTACAGTTGAAGCGGTTTAATATGGTAATGAATTGTGAGAAAATAGTAATTAAACCAAAGGCAAGTGGTTAAAAGTTATCTGAGTACTATTGCTGAATGATCTCTTCATGCTGAGAAATGAAATCTAGTAAATTTACTGGAAACCAGATCTGAACATCTTCCATATTTAAATTTTCTCATCTATTCAGGATAAGTTTTTTGCAGTGAGATCATTTTCTCATCTGCATGATACAGATATGGAATGACACTACTGATGTAGCAGACAGCAGCATAAAATTTATGTGAAATCAGAACACTCCAATTAAGCCCACAATTTCACTGTATAATGTCACAACACTGTAGCATCACACAGGAAGGAGTTGTCATCCCAAATTGTATCAACCAGTTCCATCTCCTCTGTCACAGTAGAAACAGTAAACCCTAAAAGACTCTATAAATATTTTGGTAGTTATAGAAGTCCTACCCCTGGCATCCTCTTAGGTGCCAGATGCTCAATCGTAATTGAGTAATGTTTTACACATTTTAAATATGCACAGAAAAATAAAATAACGTCCTCATTTGGGTTCTGAAGTATGACAGAGAGACTTTAGCATCAGCCAAAGATATTTCCAGAGGTAGAAAGAATAAGAGGGCAGGTGTTGAGGAGCTGGAGTTAATGATATAAACAGACAATCCTTACTTTATGCAAAGTGGCAGTAGGATTTCTAAGTAGGCGATTTAGTGTAATTCATTGTTCTGAACTGAAAGAAAGCACTTTTCAAAAAGAAAAAAGAAAAAAACATACGTATACAGGATATTGCCCATCTTCAGTAGTTTATGCCCCAGAGAACTACTTAAAATACCTGCAGAACAGCTATCTCAGTACGCTTGGTGCTTTTAACAGAAGTGAGAAGGAAGAAGGAAAAACAAGATAAGAGTCTCTGAAGTAAGATACCATTGCTTTCACCTTGGAAAATGAACTCCCAATGTATATTTTGGATGTTGAAAAACAAGTAACTCTGCAAACTCAAGGAGAAACAAACAGGTAATAGAGCTGAAGATCCTGTGCTGACCTATTTCTTATTCTCAGTTATTATTAAACACAAAGCCATATGTCATAAATAATCTTCTATGGGGTAGCAGAAGATTTTTTACGTAAGCTAAAATTTCTGTGTGAAATGATGGCATGTTATGGGATACCAGACATTATTGAAATCATCAGAAACTTATGTGATAATGCTGAAGGCAGGACTGTAAATGATAACAGTGTCAGACAATTATTTTCAGGGAGAGGTCAGAAATCTACCACATTGTTACTTTTATTGTCCCTGTCCCCTCAGGAGATCATGATGAAAACAACCACAATTTCAACAGAAAAGTGATGAAGCATGTCTATATGACCTTGGTTTTATAATGATGTTTCACTGAACAGTTAAGAAAATAACTTAAAAGAACCAGAAATTAGACACAGACTTTCATTATTAGCAAGATACCAGATATATCTTGAATGTTTAAGTCACAAAAGCAAAATAGATCAAGAGGCATTGAAATCTGTGTCATTATACCCTTCACTGAGACATGAGAGAATGCTGATGCCAATCAGCAGACAATTTTCAGGAACTTGAAAGGTTTTGGGGAAGTTACATGATCAACACTGTCATAAATAAATATGCACAGACACCTACAGTTCACTATGGCAGAAAAAAGCCATACCTCTGAGGAGAGTTTGAAATCCACATGGAAAGTTTCTTGGAAATTTGCAAAGCTGAGGAAATAAAACCAGCTTAAGACATGAAATGGCAGGAATATGACATGTCACTGGAACACAATTAGAAACACTGCTAATGTCCCACGTCAGGTAACAATGTGATCCCAAAACAGAACAAGTGAGGCACATGGCTTCAAACATCTTGGAAAGGAGTTTAATTAGCACAACACTGTGTAGCCTGCACAGAGCAGCAGCAGAGGAATAATTGGTTGGAACTTGGAACACATCATATTATACTGGAAGGTAAAAAGACATGTAAAAAGTGGTTATGTGTGGAAATAAGCTACCTCCCTTCACTTCCCAGTAGGATTATCTGTTTCCTGGTGTTTCTATCTAGTGGGAGCCTTTATTTAGGCTCAGAGGTGGAATGACTGGAGACAGAATTGTTGACAGTAAATGTTAAAGGAAGTGATGGAAAGGTGTTTGCATGGCAGTTCATGGCAGAAAAATGACTGCGGGGCTCAAATCTGGAAGGGAACAAGCTCCACCTACAATTTTCCTTCCTGAAGAACTGGTGCTCTGGTACATCAGGGAGGAGTTTATGCACAAAGGAGTCGTCCCAGTTAGAGGAATTGTGTGTATTAAGGAGCTGATCATATCCCTGAGCTGAGTTCTGCTGAGCACACGGCACACAGGCTGCCTCCCATCTGCTGGAAATCATGGCTGTCACGTGGAACAGGAACTGCAGTGAGCTTCATCAGGAATTACAGTAAATTAATTAAACAGTCATTAACTATATTCTGTGTTGATTAGTGATACAGATTTTAGTCACTCATGCAGAGGGGGGAGGCAAAGTAGTTTTCTGTTGCATTCACAGTCTTTGGGAAGTGGTGAGTCACAGGGAGCTGCAGAACCCAGCACCTGTTACCTGCTCATCACCAGCACAGCTTCACCAAAAATGTTCTGAAGAAATTGTGACTGGAAGGCAGCCAGAGATCAGCCTTTCACTCACCAAAAACCTCCCAAACCTCTCTCATGCTGCTGAAGTTAACAGCAGCCAGAAGAACACCTGCCTAATTTGCATTTTAAGACATTTTAAAGAAAATTATATGATGGCCTGAGAGTTGACTCCATATTTTTTTAAATATTCACTGAAGCCTCTCAGAGCATAACAAAAACAGGGATCCCAATTAAAGAGCCCCAGGGTTCGCACGAACAACAAAAACAATGGGGATGCCTTTTTGGGGGAGTGTTAAAAATATTACCTAATTGAGATGCTATTAAAAAAAAAAAAAAAAAAAAAAGAAGATTGGTTCAGCCTCAGGTTGATTCTTCCTGTCTTTCCTTGGCAATACATAAAGCAAAAGTAGAATACCTGAAGCAGTCCAACAATCCTACTTGGATGCAAGGGGCAGGTTTTGAAGGAGTTAGAGACAAGTGAGATAATAGAAAGAAAACATTTTTAAGCATTAGAATGGTGAGGAATAATCCCTGTCTTCCCATTCTGAGTCCTAATCTTCCAGTGCTCATTACACTAATAAATTTCACCTATGAGGGCAACAGATGCCTCAGTTATTTTTTTTTCCCTTTATTCTAGTCAACTAAGTGCAAATATGGTCTAGAATGTTTTTTAAAAATAGTAAAAATGAGCTAGGAAATTGTCTGGCTTTATCTTTCTGAGAGGATGCTGGCTCTAGCTGGAGTTAGTGCTGTGAGTTCTCTAGTAGGTTGTGGCATGTTTGTCCACACAGTGCTTGAGTGAACCAGTCAGCTCCTGGTTCTTCCATTTGACAGAGGAAATGGAAAACTTGTCTTGGTACTGAGGGCCTCGCTGAAAATATTTGGCAATGCTGCCATTGTTCTGACTTGTGTAAAATTTTGTAATGGTTTGAGCTCCCTCTCCAGTGCTCTGTTGCAGGCACTGCTGATGGAGAACATCCTAGAACTATTTGAAATACCCAGTGATACAACAGGTTGCTCCCCACCACCAGTTTCCCACACAACATGATGGCTAAAAAAAGCAAATGGAATTCTGGAGTACACAGAGAGGAGATGCCAATTAGAAGTAGGGAACTTGTTGTCTCATGAGCAGTGTGAGATTGCTAGTGGGAAACACCACCTTCCCTAGGGCCTGCAGCAGGAAAAATCCTAGTGACAGATGAGAAAACATTTAGGAAGAGCTGCAGAGCTTATCTGACTTCTGGAAAGTTTGTCAGACTAAGGAGTTTAAGAAACTCAAGGCTAAAAGAACATTAAAAGGCAATTTGAGCTCAGTCTGTAAAATCTTCATGGCAAGGAGATTTCAGATAGTAGAGGATTATACAAAGACAGAAAAATATCGAATACCTGGAAGATCTAATTATACAAATCTTTACTGGTGATAAAGAGCAGGATTGAACTCAGTTAATTTAGCCATCTAAAAGTTCTATATCTACTGGTTATCCTCACTAACACATTGAAAGAGGCATTTCCAGGGGGTTATTCATTCCACCTATCTGAAGATGGATGAAATTGCTTGGAAGCCTGGCTTGATTAATTTTTTTGACATTATGCTGGAAGATGACTTTATAGAAGTCGTCTATCCAGCTGAAATTTGCCAGTGGGACTCATCTCCTCCAAATGTGCATTTCTTTTAAAGTTGGCAGTTGATCAAGGAAATGTCTTGAGATGCAGAAGAACACCCATTACTTCTGATTTTAAAATTGGCAAGGGAGCTTGTGGAACATGAGCAACAGTGAGAAGAAGGGGAAGCTAGGTCTGCACAGCTGGCCGAACTGAAGACCCTAAGAGAAGAGCTCTTCAAAAATCTGATTTATCTAGGGAATGGTTGAGACTGCAGTCCCAGAAGATTCACACCAACATCAGTTTTCTTAGAATCACTAGGCTGGAAAAGACCCTTAAGGTAGTTTGAGTCCAACATTCCACCAGCACTGTCAACTCCCCAAGTGCCACATCCACATGGCTTTGAAATCCCCCCAGTGATGGGGACTTCACCACTGCCCTGGGTAGGCTCTGCCAGTGCTTGACAGCTCTTTCAGTTGAAAGAAATTTCTCCTAATATCCAACCTAAACCTCTCCTGGTGCAATTTGAGGCTGTTTCCTCTTACCCTGTCACTTCTTACCTGGGAGAGGAAACCGATCCCCACCTGTTTTCAGCCTCTTTCCAGATAGTTCTAAAGAGCAACAAGGTCCCCCATGAGCCTTTTTTACTCCAGGCTGAGCCTTCCCAGCTCCCTCAGCCCCTCCTGCTGCTCCAGCCCCTTAATGTCTGTCTTATGAGGGCCCAGAACTGGACACAGGATTCAAGTTGTGGCCCCAGCAGTGCCCAGCCCAGGGGACAGTCACTGCCCTGGCCCTGCTGCCACAGCATGGCTGGCACAGCCCAGGTGCCATTGGCCTCTTGCCCCCTGGGCTCCTGTCCAGCCACTGTCCCCAGCACCCCCAGGGCCTTTCCCAGCTTTCCAGCCCCTCTGCCCCAGCCTGGAGCTGCAGGGGTTGCTGTGACTCATGCATCACGTTTTCCTAGCATGGCAAGCTCATCATGCTCACTGAGCAGTCAGAAAACACAAACCAACAGCTGCACATCAAAACTCACACAATGCTTTTCTCCACTTGTATCACCCTCTGCCATTCAGGACTGCAGGGGACAAATATGTGGCCTTCTTCCTTCCCCACCTCTTCCAATAAATGCCTGATTTTGCAGTTGCTGCATAATAGCTGCTGATGCCAGTGGGACTGCGCAGTGATTGCATAATCACTCGAGAGAATGGGAATCTCTGGGCAAAGCCTCATCCCAGCACCACCTGCCCAGTCCTCATCATTCATGTTCTGTGGGCTCAGAGAACCAGTGGTGGTAGCAGCACTGAAGAGGTGAAAATAATTTTTGTATGTAACAGGCTTCCAACTTTTCACATGGAAGTGCTGTGAGATTATAGTGGACAAGAGAGTATCCAACAACGGGGTCTGTTACAATGTGTGCATGTAAAAGCTGTTGTGGAATTAATCATCCTGAATTCTTATAGCCTTTCTGCTTTTCCTCTAATGTTACGGTGCACACATGATAGCTGTAGTTATCACTGGGCAGCTCTAAGAAGCTTAAATTTCTGTCACAAAAAAATGAGCATACAATAGATCCACAGTATGAATTGTGCAAAAAAAATGCAAAAAAAGAAAAGGGCAAATAATGAAAGGTAATGTAAAACAAATGAGAATAACCCACTAGCTGGCAGTCATAATGGTACACAACAAAAAACTTCCATGCTTCATAAATTATCATCCAAACCATGCCATACCAAGTGGAATTCCTCAGTCCTGTCTCACCAACCAAGCACTGTTTTTCTTTCTCTGTGACTCAAAAAATGCTGTTCTGCAGTCATACACTGTCACTGAGCCATGCACAAAGTTTCTGTTTCAGCCAAAGGATATTTGATGCCCCAGAACACCCATATCTGGATGCAGCTGTGAGACAATTTAAAAATAATAAACCAGTCACAGTTCCAGCACTGGCGTCAAAACATGTTTCTGTGTAAAACCAGCCATACAGCTCAGATAACCACAGAAGAGAAGTTGTTTTCTTGCCTTTTGCACTCTGCTGAAATTGCCCAGTGTCCTTGGCCTCTTCTCTTTCCACATCACAACACACCTCAATTTCTCCTATCACTTGTGTACGTGGGAAAGGCAGGGAGGAAAGAGAGAAGAAGCATTTCTGCATAAAATTGCCTTTCTAACATCCCTTCCAGCATGTAGTGCTGTAACCAATGATGGAGTTGTGGGTGTTGTCATTCTGCTCCTAACTGCAAAGAAACAAAGTTAAGAATTATTTCTTGCTTGGATGATTATGTGCAAGGAAACATACACTGGATCTACAACAGGAAGCCAAACAGGAATCACATTAAAATTTAAAGGCTTTACTCCCATTGATTTTAGCTGTTGATATTTTTGTTAATATTAAAAAGCAATTCTGTGTTGTTTTTTAAAGTATCTTCAGAAACTTATTTTAAAAGAAATAGTTTAAATTTTCCTGCTGCTAGAAAAGCCACACAAATTCAGTTGTTAAAAGAAAAACATACACAGAAAGAACAGTTGCAGGAAACAAGATTGGTTTCATCCTACAATGAAAGCTCTCAACACAGTAATTACTACATATTTTCTCTTGAGCTCTGACTCAGAAGACTAGCCCTCTTAATTCTGGAAAGCGAGAGCAGAAAATAAAGCTCTTGGTAAAAGGAATAACTATTTTAAAAAATACTTTTTCTCACATGTCATTAATATGCATTTTATTTTCAGAAATGACAGAATTTCCTGTATTGTGTGGAGGCAAATAAATAAGCTAATTTAACTTGGAGTAAATACACAACTCTGGGCTAAACCACAGGTTTGGTGCTCAAAGCTGAAGTGCTGAAACTGATTCCTCCCTCCTAAATTGATGGTTGTGCAGCTGGAGCAATTTGAGCCTCTGGCAAGGCAGAGGGAAACAGCACATGCATCTTGTGTCAGAAGATTGCTCATGCTCAGGAGAGAGAAATGGAAATGGAAGAAAGAAAGGGGGGATGACTTCCTGAGTCAAATGAAGTGCAGAGGCTGAGGAGCAGTTCCAGCACCCAGAGGGGCTCCTGGTTGTCGGGGGCCAGCACAGGAACTGGGCACCTTCCTCCTCCTCCCCTGTTCTGTCCCCCCATCCCTGCAGCACCCACCCTCCTACCAGGGGAACAAGAGCCTGGAGTATTGCTGTGATCCAGCTGGGAGCCAGTTCAAGCAATATACTCATTTGATCTGCTTTGTAAACCAACATTGCCACCTTTCAAACAGAATCTAGGAGAAGCTCTCGTCCTGCTTCTAACATAGTCCCCTGAAATCTCAGCGGCTTTCAATTTTCTTGACTTCTGTGGGCCTTGAAAGAAGTCAGCACCTCAAAGCTCTGCAAATGGTACCAGAACATTCCAATCTATTGTTTTGCTGACCCCTTTTCCTTTGCAGCACGTTTCAGCAGTTCAATTTCCATGAAAATGGTTGGGGTTTAGCCTCTGTTGCGCATCAGGACATGATAGGCAGCAATTTTAGTAGATTGAATTTTGCTGATGCCAAGATGTTAGGGCAAAGAGAGCAGGATATTCACCTGATGTAGGCTGGCCTGAGCTGTTGTTTAGCTCAGTACATTATTATTGAATTCTACAAGAAATGAAGCTACACCTATATAAAAATGTCAGAGATTATACACAGGAGCTTTGAGCCAGACAGATACATAAATAAACACATGCATTCCTTACATCTGGCCACATTTCTCCTCTACTCACTAACTTTTCTGATCAATTAATGCTAAAGTACAAACCACATTGTCCTATATAAATGAGCTGCCTTTACCCTCAGCTGTAACTTGGAAAGACCTGTTACAACACTTAGCATTCACCATCCCCATAAGTAAAGATCCTCTGAGCTATACTGAGTACAGCTTGCACAGATAGCCTTTTAAGTTACATCCTTCATTTATAAATAAATTTATTAAAAAAAAATAAAAGTTACCAGACTGTTCTATAAGTGCGCTTCTTTCTGAATCAAGCCATACTGTTAAACCAAAGTTTTGGTGTTTGTGGGTTTTTAAAAATCCCTGTCAGTATTTTCAGTGCATTAGGAGACCGTGTAAGCAGGGAAAGGCAGTGTCCTAATAAGCTACATCATAAATCACATGCCAAGTTTTACTTTTTTCCCTAAAACCTCACTTTCAATTTCTAGAGGATCTGTTAAATTCAAATTGTCAGGCAGCACAAAAGGAGACCTTTTTCTCCTATCACGTACCTGAATTTTAACACAGAAGGGCACACTCTTGTAAAGCCTCCTGTACTTTCCACTGTGCTCTCCTGGATCTAAGATGAATGGTTTGGCACTGCTGTATAAGAGCTCAGCACACATGGAGAATATTTGAGTGTCTGAGGCATGTCAGAGGCACTCTCTAGGAACAGATTTTAAAAGGTGGTGACATCAGCTTTTGGGAAATTGGGATGAGCTGAACCAGAGATAGCTCAGTCCTTACCACTGATGCAGAAGTATTCAAGATTGTTATAAGAGCTTTTACAGCAGTACCAAGAACAAATTGAGCATCAAGCCCTGCTCCAGAGTACCCCCCCCCACCCCCTACAGCAACATGCAGCATCTTGTTGCATGTCATGAGCCTCAGGGATTCACCTTTCCTGCCACTGAGTTTGTGAGATAGGGAGAAAAAAAAAAAAATCTAGGACTGCACATGCAGATATAGGATAAGAATCAGCTTCTCTTTCCAGAGGTAGCTGTGTCTGAGGAAACACCTACAAGCCTTGGGTTTTCCATCAGAATCTTTTAGGATGTTACAGGTCTGTTATACTTGTTCATCAAATCTGGTCATGAATCAGCTTGAGGGAAGAAGGTTTCTAATAAGAACATGGAGACTACAGAAACCCTTCCACTTAGTGGTACTGGATTGGAAAACGGAGTTGCATATATTTACATAGAAAATTGTACATTTGCATGGGGCAATATGAGAGTGAAGATGATATTAAGAGAAACCTGGAGTAGTGCTGCACATTTTTATAGTTCAGTTTTTGGGGCCAGTGGGGCTTCTCATTTTCTAAGTTGGGCTTGTGACCCTGAGGCTCCTGCACTATCAGTTTCTTTTGGAGCCTGGCTGATGAGGAATAGAGTAGCTCTGCAGAGTTGCTTTCTGTTGATAGTAAAGGACCCTGAGGTGACTCTCTAGAAATTAACCCATTTTACCATTCTGATGTCTGCAGTTAGGTGGGATGAAACCCAGTTGAAGTATCTATGCCATTAAATCACACTACACACAGCAATAAATCTCCTTTCCAAAGCAACAAGCTTGGACCTTAAAGAAGCAGACAAAAAGTACTCTCTTGCCTCTAGCAATAGTTTCTCTGGTTTTAAATATCTTCCTTTATGACAGGAGTGCATTTAAAGCTATTTGGTCACTCCAGTTATATGAAAAATATGTGAGAATGAGCACAGTCTCAAGTGGAATAATAAGTCTAGAGTTCCTCACATGATACCCATATTCAGCTTGGCATTATGATGCCGTGGGGTCTTAAAAAAACCTGAAAGCAGCTCAAACTGTTTACATAGCAAAACCAGGGTTGGGTTTTTTTGTGAATCATACTAAGAAATTTTGGTTCAGGTGTATCAGCTGTTAAAGGAATGCCACGTATTAGCAGGAAAATTTGTCAGTTATCAACCAGATGAATTTCCGCCTCAAGCAACATATCTAATTCAGGCAGCCTGGTAGTGACACAAGGGTTCCATAAATATCTGGAGAATTAGTAAGTCCAACTAATTTTCATTTCTACTTCTAATTGGCTGTCCACTCTTTTAAGACACTTCAGGAGACTCGAGGTCTTTTGAGTATTTTTCTGAAATACCCTTAAAGTGGAGGAAGAAAACATTTCAGATCATGAAGAGTCAGACTTCAGCTCTTCAGTGAGGAAAAACAGCTTTTCAGTGATCACCTTTCAGTTTATGTCCTCAAACCTTCATCTGTTCCTCCATTTAAAACTTGTAAATCAAACTGAATGCTTCATATTTCCATTTAAAATAAAAACAAACCTCAGAAATTCTCCTGGATGTTCTTACTTTCCAGAACAGTGTTCAGGAGTATCAACCCATTCAGGAACTACCAAATAAAAAACGTTGCTACTAATTGAAAAGTACTTGACTTTCAGGAGCGTAGGATTACTTCAGAAACCATTCTTTACAGTAGGTAATGTTTATTTATGTTAGCAACCCAATTGGTTTCACATCACTGCTCTTTGCAAGTGAATATTGTAAAATATGGCCATCAGTAAAAAAATAGAGAAAATTGTATCCTGTGTGGTTTCATTCCTCTCCCACCCAACCCAGCTAATGGGAGAAAAGATGTATTTAATTTGTACAAGTGTAGATATTCCAGAGACTCTACAGGAAACCAGTTTTCCCTCTTAGCTTTGATTTGTTGGCCAGGCAGCCATATTAAAAACAAAAGTTAAGCCAGCTGCTGTTTTAACACCCACAGTTCAGGGGAAGGAGCTGGAGGAGGCCAGTCCTTGCCTGCAGCAGCCCTCCAGGCTCACTCCAAGTGCCAAATCTCCTGCATCCATTTGTAGGACAGGCCTTGGATCCAAGCAGGTCCTAAGCCTCACTTCCCAAAAGAGCTGCCAGATCTTTGTAGTGTGACCATAGTGCTGTACCAAAACCAGGCTGATCAAAACCAGCTCCTCACTGGTTGCAATTTGTTTCCCACCTCCATGGTGTGAGAAGCAAAGGTCACTCTTAAGAATTTTTAAAGGTTTAATAAGAGATAAAAAGGGACAATATCCAGCGCTGGGGTGTTTGGTAATCTGCCAAAAACATACCGTTAACTTAAAACAATGTTCTTATATATTTTACATTACATGGATTAATGCATATTCAGGAGAGTTTATACATATTCAAACATTCTTGTGAGTTTAGATGTTCTAGGAGTTCTTTTGCTTGGTTTTAACCTTTGACTTGTCTGCATGCCATCCTGTAGATTAAATCAATATATTTTATTTCTTCTCAAAGCTCCCTTCTGTTGTTTTTACACTTCTTGATAACGGAGAGTCAGTAAATTTTTCTCTTGCTGTCCTGGTTTTTGTCACTGTTATCTTATTCAGATAAGATAGCTATGCTGTTTTTCACATTTGTGGGCTATTTCACACTATTATCTGAGTTAGTTCCATAAATAAAAGCATTTTAACATTACATAGTTTCTATTTTAATACTATGCTAAGACCTAATATATAATAGATATATATTTATCACACTACTGTTTATATAAGCTACACGGTGCATACATAAACTGACAGATTACACTATGCCAAAAAGCAGTTAAAAGGAATTACAAATTGTACTATATCAAAACCTCTGTGGTTCATAATAACTTGCAAAGGCTCATATATAAATCTGAAAGCAAATAATATATTGTCATTTATAACACTGGCTTCCAGATCACAGCACTGCCCTAGAAACAAGTCCAAACCAGTGAGCCTACCAGTGTAAGCCCAAACACATCCTATAGGCAGAGTGTTCCTCTGGAAACCATCTCTAAACTCAATATTAGCAACAAAAAGTCATGGAATCAAGCTTAAAAGTAATTTAAAGAAGCAAACAAAGCTCCTCCACTGGTGTGATAACCCAATGTCATGGGTGAGTGCACAGCAGTGGGGGGACACATTGTTAATTAGAAGGTCTTAGTATTGGTTTCAGATTTATCTGGAAAATAAGCAGCAGTGGAGTTTAAATCTTTCAAGTTCTCGTCTGTCCCTCTGACACAGAGAGCAGCCCTGCACCTCTCCTGACTCACCAAGCTTCCTCTGCAGGACAGCAGCACGTCCTGGCCAGCAGGTACCTGCCTGACATCTGCCAGCAGCTCTCTCTGCCCAAGCCAGCCTGTCCCTTGGGAACACAAGATGTTCCCAAAGTGTCTAAAATTCCTCCAGAACCAGGGAGCAGCTCTAAGAAGTGATGTGATGCAATGTGCAGTCCGAGTTAGATCCCCTGAGCCCCTAGGGAGTTGCACAAGCCCAAACTGGTCTGTAAGAGGTGAGATTCTTAAGAAATGTGGTGAGCAATTTAAAAACTAGACTTACCAGCACTCATAACAAACTATTCCGATGGAAACTTCTATTAAATTGCGCTGCTTCACAAGTTGATTTTTTTCCCTGTAAGCCTTTCTGTAAACAGTCATTGCTCCGATGTCTGAGACAGCTGACAGCAATCACCTTTTTAACACATGATGCCCTTAGGTGATAATTAGCTCCCCTTACATAGACAAGCGATTCAGCTGTGAAAGAGTAGTGGAAGTAAGCACATGCCTGTTTCCCACGTGCATTTCCTAGGTGGAAGGGAGAACAGCCTGACAGGTGGCATGCACACCTTGTGTCTGACCTCACAGACTCTGTGCTGAAGTTAGCTCACTGTAGCGTGAGCAAATACACTGCTGTAAGCATAATGCAAGGGATATTTAAATAATCCAAATGTTTCTTCCCACATGCAAAGCAACATTGTTTAACTCTGGTGAATCGGGTATGTATTGCACATTTATTGCATTTAAACCTTAACACCATCCTGAGGTATTCGCTTTCAAACATATTTTGACATTTTTCTCCATTTTTGCAGCTATGGTAGGAACAGCACTTGAGTTGAAATTTCAGTCTGTTTTTCAAGTTGAACATTCCCAGTGCCTGACTTTTGTTTAAACTATTAAGCACCAGATGTCTGTCTTCCCTGAGCCAGCTGTTATTTAGAAATATTAGCAGTGGCTATCAGTGACTGTGGTCATTTTATGCAGTGGCTGTGACAAAGTTGATTTGCCACCACTTAAGGTCCTCCTTTCATCTGAACCTCATGCAGGTGCTGGGATGCAATCACAGCTAGACCAGAGGAGAAATTGTGTTCCATTAAAAGTGAGGTAATTCAGCCTGGGGATGAAAATAGAGGCAAATCCAATGCTCCTTTATGGTAAAATGGCAGCACCCAGGGCCATTGCTTAATGCTGAGCTGTTCCTTGTCAATTCAAAAAACCCTGAACATTCAATCTCTTCAGTACTGAGCCAACCTGAAGCAAATTTTTCTTGTTATTGAAGTTTCCTCTTTCCTCTGCATTGGAAAAACCTGAATCATTCATCTGGTTTGATGTTCTCCCAAAAAAAAAAAAAAAGAGGAACCCTACCTAAAAAGTCTGAGACTTTCCCCTTTCTTTCATGCAAACAAGATGGCCAAATTGAGATTGAGCCAGCAGCATTCATTCTGCAATTTTCTAACTTTTAAGAATTAGTATTGGTAACCCAAGCAACCTTTCAGCATACATTTTGGATATAATGTTACATGCTCTGTATAACATACCATAGGAGTCTACAGATGCCAAACTATGAAAATTATTTCCCTGCTCTTTGGCAGACTCTGCAGGCAGAGGGATTAGATTATATTCTATTTCTTTCTAGTTTGAAATATATTTAGACAACTGAATGGCTTTTCATTTAGTACTTGTCCTGCAATTAATTTCTCATGTCCTTCCTTTCAGTCTGGTGAGGCTTTTACGAAGTCTGGTGCTTTGTGCTTTGTCCTCCCTTGTCATTCCATTTCTGGGGAAGGAGGGCACATTCCTATTTCCTGTACCAATCGGTATAGCCACCAAGGGCTTCTTACAGCAGAAGGAAGTTTCTTACTGTTTCTTCTTACTGTTTGTTAGCCTGGCATTCCAGCTCTGCCTGTGACCAGAGAGAGCAAAAGCTTTTTTCCCAGTCCCACTGACCAGACTGGAACGTCCTGCAGCAGAACCTCAGCAGATCAGTGCAGTGCCATTTTATGCCAGAGTAAAACCTGAACAGTTGCAGAGACTTTCAAGGTTGGTTTCATGTGAACATGAGCCACAACTCATGTAAGTCATGGATCCAGGGTGTATCTGAGCCCTAGACGCACTGTGGTGATCGACGGCGCTTTTATGTCAACACCAACTTAACCAGAGGCCTTGTAAATGTGAATGTGGCAACTGTTCACCTCATTTGTTAGAAAAATGGCAGAAATCTCTGGAAAAACTTGCCTCCAGAGGCTCTGAATCATTCCTTCGTTACTAATTGATGGCATTTCATTCCAGCAGAACTGAGCCACCAAGCAATTATTGCTGTCAAAGAGGAGGCAATCTTTTAGTTGGCTGCTGCCTTGTCAGGCAATGAAAATCACAGAATCACAGAATGATTTGGGCTGGAAGGGACCTTAGAGCTTATCCAATTCCACCCACTGAACGGGCACCTTCCACTAGACCAAGCTGCTCCAAGCCCTGTCCAACCTGGCCTTGGATACTTCCAGGCATGGGGCAACCACAACTTCTCTGGGCAACCTGTGCCAGGGCCTCACCACCCTCATGTAAAGAATTTCTTCCCAATATCTGATCTAAAGTTCCCCCCTGTTGATGTGGCTTGACTAGGTGCTCTTCATTAGCAGCCAGGGAGAGCATCAGTGGCAGTCTGGGGTGCTGTACAATGACAATAACCTCTGCCAGGGAAAAGGAGCAGCCTGAGCCACCTCCAGAGCACAGGCTTCAGCTCAAAGTGCATTAAAACCCTGTAGAAGTGCCCAGAAGTGACAAACACAGGGTTTCTATTGCCAAGCACGCTGTGTTGGGAGACTGGAATGTAACACTCTTGCACATGGAAATTAGCATTCATTTTTCTTAGGAAAATGCAGATGTTTTTATGTGATCCTGCTATTGCAAAATTATCTGAAGCAGTACCTCTCAACCTTACTGGTCCCACCCCAAGTCAATCAATCAATCAATCAATTAATCACACAGCCCACTTCATTTGTTGTAGGAGAAGAGGACCTTTTAGCCTAGCAATTGTCCTGTCAGGGTTTGGTTTCAGGGAGAAGGTGTGGATGTAGCCCAGACTCATGCAGCTTGGAAAATGCAGGATGAATACTTCCTAATTGCTGTAAGAGGCTTTCAGAGCTGAGTGGGGTCTGTGTGTTCCTGGCTCTGCTGCCCACATCCTCTCACTCATTCTCCCATAACTTTAGACTGGTGAGAGGAATTGGCAGGAAATCCAAGCTACTCATGGGAGTGATATTTTCGCTTCAGTGCTGCAGACAAATATTCAGGATTTTTGTTATGGTATTTGAGCCCAGGAACTCCAGGAAGTCTCACTTTACACCATCTTGGTGTAAACAGTCTTGATTTTACATGAACCTGAAGAAGGACCTGGCCAGCAGCAACTTTGGGACACTCAGGTAGAGGAAAAGAGTAACTGACTGATAGGTCCAACAAATTTAAAATTGCACTCTGTCCTGGAACACACAAGTGCTTGCTCTATCTGCTTCATCTCTAAACATTTACTAAAAAAAGAAAAGACAGATAAATAAAAGAAATTGCATCCTCTCAAACAGTCGAGTGATTTAAATTATGCAGATAGCAGATCAGTAAAGCATTTCACAGAAGGAGAAGCACACGTGGCAATCTACAAAAGAGTGAGAAGAAACAACTGAAGGTGCTGTGAAGGACAAAGGTGCCTGCAAGCCATGATATGCACTCATAGTCTTCAGTTTCTCTCTCCCCAGGTGTTTTTTGAATTAGTTATAGCTAAATCTCCTGAGACTCTCTCCTAGATATGAACAACTCATTTTAAACTCATCTGTGTGCAGACCTTACAAGAGGCACATTTGCATGTTGTGTTAATATGCATTTCTACCAGTATCAAAAAAAGACATTGACAGAACAAAACAACATAATTTTTGTTTTGTATTTTTGACATGAATAAGGCTGTGTAGGCTATTTCATTATTAGAAAGGAATTAGCTATCAAACCTTGACAGGTCTCATGTGACTGAGTTTTGGGTGAAGGCTTAAACCCCTAGAGCTGTAAGAAAATTGCATATTTCTGCCTGGAGGTCCTCCCTGGCTGACAGTACTGTGAAATTTGCCTCAATCTGAATTAAGGTAACACTGTTGTGCTGTGGCTCAAGTGGCTGCATACCCAACCTTGCACTGCCCAGCATCTTGCACTTGCTTGAGAAAACAGATATATTTCTTCACATTGTTACTATGATTGGTGATCTTAGTCTGCCTCAAAACATTCCCTACCTGGACCTTCATCCCAGTCCCCTGCACCTTGCCATAGTTGTCTGTGTATGGATCACACAGCCAGTTGCACACTCTGCACAAGGTTTAAAACAGCTGTTAAGTCCAGAAGGCGCTGGAAGCAGAAAGCTTAGTAATACTTAACAACACTTCTGTGAAGAAAGCACATAAATATGTTATTCATCCAAGTATGTGTGTGGAAATAGAAGCACATTTTCTCATCATAGGAAAGGAATAGGGGTCCAAGTAAGCAGCCAGGACCAGTTTAATATGAACAGGGAGAAACAAGCTTGGCCTCCCACTCTGTTTATGCAGAATCAAAAAAGAGGAGAATGCAGCCATCCACAGCACACACAAGGTCATAGCACACCAAACAGAACTAACCAGGGAAGGTAGAGGCCTCTTAACACCTCCTCTTTCTTGCCTCCACAAATTAAATCTGCAGCTGAGAATACTACAAGTTTTTCTGTACAGGAAATACTTTGGTGTTGGGTGATCCTGAAACATTATGGAAACCATTTGTGCATTATGTCTTCCAGAAAATTATATTGATGTGCCTCAAGATGGGAGAGGTAAGACCAGACTTCAAGGAGCAGCTTTCAAGAAAATCAACTAAATCACAAGAGCTGAAAAAATTATGGATAAGCAGGAGAGAGAAAGACTACAAGAGAAAGATCAAGTCACCTGAAGACAGACACCATTCAAACAACTTCTCCAGGCAAATGATATAGAAAGAGTCTCCAGGAGAAAGTAGTTTGTAAGCAATATTTTAATTCTCGACTGACACTATTATCTCTGAAAGGAAGCATCATATTTGCAAAAATGCTCAGTAGGAAGGAAATTAAGTTGCTCTGGCAAATCCACACAAAGGTGGAAAATGACCACAAGACAAATCTTTGGTAGATAACTTTTCTTTGCCTCCCCATCCATCAATTGCCATTTAAGCCTAATCTCAGCCTAAGTGTCAGAATCCTGAATGTGAGTTTTTCCAAAGTTCTCTGGTGAACATTTTGTCACAATAGGGTAGATGCTGGCAGTCCACATCACTGTTAATTGTATTGTCCTATGCATTGCAAAGGTGAGCAGAAGCCCTTTCATTGAATCAGACTGCAGGGTAGCAATCACTTCAACCATAATGCACATTTTTAGGTCACTGTCAATGATTCTGCTAAGACATCTGAGCCCATCTTAAATTCAGATTCTTGAATAGGACAAATTTATTAGGATGCAACACCATTCCATTCCCATACTCCTTGAAGCTGAAAAAGAAACAGAAAAAAAACCCAACAAACTGTATATTTCAAAAGCAATAATACCATTGTCCCCCTGCTTTACCAGGCAATAGTCTAATTTCCTCAGCCACTGACTGGCTGCAGAGTTTACCCCACACAAGTCTCAGAATCCATTTGTAAGCCAGAAAGAGAATGACTCTGCAGCAGAAGTATGGGGAGCACTTGATTGTTGGGGTGCAATAGATTGACTTAACCTTCCACAGAACAGGGTTATTTTAAAATCATACAGTATCAATTACATGGTCAAATCCTGTGAAATTCAGTTATTTAAGATATTTGCATGGAGAACCTGGCAATGACAGCCAAACAGAGGAGTTCATCTGGAAATCATAACACAAAGCCATGATAAGGCCAATTTATTGCTTCACGTCTAATATTTTGTCCTGCAAATCTCAGTAACTTTAAAATAACCATACATTTTACCATGTAACCACAGCATGAGGAACACCTTGTTAATGAATAATCAAGTGTTCCTTTTGTATCTCTTTGGCTGAATGAATTTTAGTCTTCTGTTGAACTCAAAAGGGGCACTCTTCTCAGTGAATTGAGTTAGTTCAAAGCTACTGGAGTTCAGAATGGTATGTGACTAAAGCCATGAAGGAATAAATAGTGTTGGAGGACCCAACAAAGCTGGAAACCACAGGAGTGGAAGCCCAGTCTTCAAATAAAGCCCAATCTGAGTAGGATACCAACATGCACATGCCCCTTTTTTTCTGTAAACCAACAATTAAACATGCTGGGCATCACTGAGTAAGAGCAGACAGTGCCTAAAGGAACAAATTCCCAGTGGGAGTGCCACCCTGCAGGCATTAAACTCCATCCTGTCCCAGGAAAGCTTGAAGCCTGGTCCATTTTCACTCATCATAGAAGCTCCTGCACACACCCCCAGCCTGTAGAGACCCAAGGGAGCTGCCACAATGCACTTGGGGTGTTACACCTGTCTTACACCTTCAGAACTCTCCAAGAAAAGCAAAGGAAACCAAGTAGCTGGAGGTGATGCCATCCATGGCAACATCATGCCTCCTTCACACTTCCTCAGTGGCTCCAAGATCCATAACCCCTGCAGACACCAAAAAACTATCCACAGTAACCAGTGTGGCACTCTGCAGTAACTGCTTGCTCCTTTTACCTTCTCCCAGCACCTACTTTCATTGTGAAGTGATGACTGCCACAGAGAGCTTTGGAAAAAGCTTATGTTCATAAAGGAATTTGTATTAGATACTGGTTTGTGTGACTTACTGTATTTTGTAAGGGTTTTTTTCCCTTTGGGAATTGTGCGTTATTAATGAGCAGTTTTATGCTTTACTTCTAGTACACGTATACCTTGTAATGGATGTGCTTTTTGTTTGTTTGTTTTCTTTTATTCTCTATTCAGAGCCAGTTAATATAAGGTAGATACTCTCTGGCTGAAATTCTGATTTTGCCTATCAATTAATTTATGGATAAATCCATGTTGTAGCTGGTGAAAAATTTTTCATCAATTGTGCTGTTTATAATCACCTGATAGTCTCTCTACTTTAGCAGAATAAAAGATCCTGAATAAGACTAATGCTAGTTGGGCCTTAAATTAAAGGGAAATAGTGCACTACGTATTTCCCTACCACAATTTCTACCCACCCTTCTTTCTTGGTGTTGGGACACTGGAGAAGAGCACTGGCTACACAAACAACCACCTGAACACCTCAGCCACCTCTGCAGCTGTGCTCTGATATCACCCTGCATTTACTTGATCAAAATTGGGGTGAATCAGATAAACTGCAATGAATTTTTCAGTTATTTCTGCAGAGAGACTGACTCAAATGCAATTCTTATGTAAAAGAAATGATCTGGACTAAAATAACTGTATTTTCCTCTCTGTCCATCCTGATGGAAAAATCCACCCATGTTTGGAAAAATAAGGATCTGAAATTAACACTTACAAAAGTGCATACATTATACCCCTCTGTGACAATGGCAGCTGTCTATCTCAGTGGCTATTAGAGACCTTCCTGCTCCAGAAGCCTTTTCCCTGTCCAAATAATTTCCACTCTTCTGTTTCACTGAGATCTGTGTCCATCTTCTTAGTAATTGCTGTGTATAACGTAGGACAAAAAAGATAAGTTATAAAGCTTGTGCAGGACTTGGTGTTGTAATCTAACCATCTTTTGTGCCTGGTTATGGATTTTACAAAAAAAAAAAAAAAGAGTGAAAATAATCTGGCCTCTTAATGTATAATTCAGCATACTGTAGCAGCTATTTTAGACACCTGTTTTTTATAGTTTTACTACAACTGTAATTTCTGTATGAGGACTGTCCACTTGGAGATGCAGTGAAGTTAAGATGTCAAAGTGATTTTTTAAAGTCGGCTCTATTCCACCATCTATGATTCTGTATAAAAAGTAAGGCAACAAAAACAAAACCTCAACCACTGGCTGGGAAGAAACACCTTTTCTCAACCTCAAAAGTTCTCTTCTGTAAGACAGGCATTTCTTCTAGTCCTCCTTTTACAAAAGTAGTAAATTACTAAGAAGATAATATATATACAGTACAATAGTCTATTTTGATAGTCAACAGACTAATTTAGGCTAATTAAGCTAACTAGAAATTCTAGGGTTGAAGTGATTTCTCTTTATTGATACATTGATGATAATACTGTTTACATAACACTTGATGTTTAAAATCAATACGTGCCAGTGTCCAGTGATTTGCTAATCTAGTTTCTGGTCTAATCCTGTCCTATTTTTTGCAGCATTCTCTGACTTCATATTATGAATCATGTTGTCTTTCTAAAGTGATTGCCAAGTAAACCAAAAATGTGTTTTACACTGCTATTGCACTGCTCTCGTCTTTATATACAGTAGTTTTTATAAAGATGTCCTTAGGTTTTAATAAATGAGTGTAACGTAAACTAATCTCTGTAATAAAACTTGCTTTAGTGTTTCAAAGGCTGTCTGGAATAGCTGTAGAGATTTGAGCTTCCAAGTATTTCAATAGCTTCAAAATTGGTGGCTTCCTTTCCATCTGCAGGAAATCCCCAGATACCAGAACTCCATAGTCTGTACAAGGGTGAAATGAAGAGAGTGTATTTAACCCAAAGAATGGATTTAGAGATCAGGGGAAAGGGCCCCAAGAAGCCAAACCACACCACAAGAAAACCACTAAGGCCACTGCATAAATCAATAAGTGTTCCATTTAGTCTGCGTCACAATCCCAGCCGTTGCTAATACCAGATATTTAAGAGGGAAGTGTGGGACACTGAACAGAGACTGCTAAGAAATAAACAAAATCTTTCCACTACTCAAGGCAAGCTGAGAAAGCCAAACTGCAACTGAGCAGAAAGAAAGCAACATTTTGACTTTCACACATGAAGTATTCTGTCCCACATGGCTCACCTCCCCAGCTGAGGCAAACACAGTTTAGTTTGCTCTGTTCAAAACAATTCTCAGGGAAAAGATATTTAATTTGTTCTTTGCTTCTAGGCTGAAGGATGTGGACAGTTTCCTCAGAAAGGTTTAGATTTTCTAAACACTCACTCAAGTGTCTTTGTCACCTGTTGTTTAGGAGGCATCATTGCCAATTTTCCCAAAATATTGACGGTGCTGAGCAGAATTTTCAACTCTCCCATTAGTAAAAGGGAGTATTTTTGACAACATCACCTCTTGGGACCTACTGCTTCCTTTTACAGAAAGAGTTCTTGCTCCTGCTGCCCCCAAGATTTAGTTTTCCTCAGCTGTTTTCCTGCCCAGCACTTGCTGTCCCCTTTGGCCCATCCTGAATCCTTGATATCGGACTGAAGTCCTGGCATTTATACACAGCAGGTACCTTTTCACATTAGAAATTATTCTTTCAGCATCAGATCACTAGCCTCAGACTGGAGACTGTGCTGTAGGAATATACCTAAACAGTCAAGAATAGATTTTAAAGCCAAATTTTAAAGGAAGGATGAGAAATCCTTTGTAATGTCACTTACTTCATGTGCCAGAGTGCATTTCTGGAGCTTCTACAACCAAGCACATCAGCTCTAAAGTAGAAAAGGATCATTTTCATTAAAGCAACAGTTCAGTAATTCTTCGGGGTTTTGCAGCTGTAAGAGACTCCAATCACACTCCACTGGGCTAAAATTTATGGGATGTATTGCAGAAAGAAAGAGGACAAAAAGTAGCTTTAAAAATACATAAATATGTAAAATTACAAATAATTGCAACCCAGTCCCCTTCTCAAACTGCACCTGTAATTGTGAAAACAGTTAAATATACAAGACAAAGGAAGTAAATGGATGGATTGGGTCTGTTACAGCTCCCTCACCAAGTTTCAACAATTTTTATGATGTGCTTCTACTAATTGAGTAAGGATTATATTCAGCACATTATGCTCAGCAGGAACAGCTTTTATATACCAAGGAGCAAATTAAATACCTCTGGAATTTCCATAGACAATGTTAAAACGCTGATAGTGACTTACAGACTACCATTATCACCAAGTCAAAAACAAACAGGAGCATCACAGCCAATTCCTTTAAACTGTTTATTCTTACTAGAAAGCAGAGACTTCATTTATTTGATGGCTGTTCACACATACAGAAAGACAAGGAGAGATAAGAGAGCTAAGATTTGATTTTTATTTCCAAGAAAACAAAACCCTGTCACTCACCCAAGTTATTCCCAACAATTAATTTAATTTGGAAAATGAAAAAAACATTACTGGGCGGGGCGGGGGGGAACATACCAATACATTAGGTATGAATAGCTACTGCTGCTGCTTTGTTGTAGTGAGAATTAGCAGTGGCAATCGGGTTTAAATCCTTGGCTTTGACAACATACTAACAAAAAAAAGCTTGATCTAGGTAGCATTTGAGAATACTCTCCCCTTAGCCAGTTACACAGATTTAATTATGGCATTTTTGTGAATTATATGGAGTTTGTTTGTTTTGACTGCCTCATAGTTACTGCTTAAAAATGACATTTTTCCATGTAGGGCTACTGAAAACTTGAAACCTTTGAAACATCTGAAAAGCTGTGTTCTGTTTTACCTCAAGGTTTTGCTCCTCAGCATAAGGAGGAGTACTACTCTACTCTCCAGTATTTACTGCCCTGAGAATTAAGAATATTACATCATTACTACTATTACTGTGCAGTATCAAACTGCTCCCTGCAAAGTCACCTTCCTCAAGCATGTCTGGCTTTATTTGGAAGAATTTATGTTGCAAAATGCTGCTGGGGTGTGTGGGAGCACAGTAGGACATGCCACCTCCAGTGAGCTAGTGATAGCTGGGGTTTGCTGTATAAATTCCATTATCATTTGAATCCCACAGTCCACCTCCCATTTCCCTGAGTGAATGTGCTCCCAGCAGCCACTATAAAAAGCCAGTTGGGAATTTATCTAGCAAGGAGACACAGCATCCCTGTGCTGGATCTGCTATTATTATGCAGATAGAGGAGCTCAAAGACATTTCACAACCTCTCCATCTTTTCTTTGCTAGCTGCATGGATGTTTGTTAAAGAAATATCTCCAGCTAATAAAAAATCTTAAAAGCCCCAAACCATAAGAAAAGGAATCATGCAATACTGTGAGTCTCACAGATTTTGTTTTGTTATGCTACTCACGGGAGTGCCACATAAATAAAAGGCACTGCTTAAGCCACAGTCGCATTTTGATGGAGTTTCTAGGCTGTAGCTCAGTGGCACAGGAGATGACTTCTGTGTGTGCTCTGCAGTCATCATTCCTCCTTTTCACATCTTCTCCCCGCACTGCCCATAAACAAGGAGCACTCTTGGCATGGCAGGCCATGCTTTTGCACTGCTGGAGCACCCTCCCTGAGACCCAGCCGTGCCTCAGCAAGCAAAGACTTTGCTGCAAGGACCAGCAGCTTCACCTCCTAAAGCATTGCCCCTCCCAGCCTGTGCAGGGAGGTGTCTCTGCTCAGTCAAGGCATCACTGAGGCTGGAGTCCTGCTCCTTTGCCCCAAGTCCTTCAGCATTACACCGACAAAAGGGGAACCACAAACATTTGGAAAAAGTGCCCAGAAATGGAACTGATTCAAGACAGAAATAAAATGGGAATACTTGGACTACTTGAACACACTTTCAACTCCTCCTCCCAATCTCCAGTGTTCAGACAACAGGAAAGCAGGCCATGGGAGAACCACTGGTATTAAGAAATCTCCTTTCTTCTCAACCGTAGGATTGTAGGCACTAAGGCTTCCAGCGACCTTTTGCAGAGACACACATTCCTTGCTGGTAGGAATGGGCAATTTGGGCAAATCCAGGTTTCTGTTCCACTTCTCCTTTGCAACACTTAAAGAATATTTTGGCTGGACTGTGCTCTTTCCTAACCAGCTGCAAAATGCCATTCCCTGCTGCAGCCCAAACCTGTGTAGCCACTAGAGGCTCCCAAACGCAATTCTATCACCAGCCCCCAAACTGGAGATCCAGCGTGCTCTGGACCAAGCCTTGTTCCTGAAAGAGACTCTGTCAGAGCTGTGTAAAACTTGCAACCTGATGCTATGGGCAGATTTCACATGGCCAATTCCCAGGGTTTGACCCAGGTTCCTTTGTGCTATGCTCTCCTCCAGGGCACAATCCCTGGAACACTGCCCTTCCCTCTGTTAGGTCTTCTCATGTTGCAGGTGTGGTTTCCAGCCCCACCACTCTCTGCCTCACTCCACCACTGGACAATGAGGCATTTCCTCTGTTTTCCAGAGAGCCAGGAACATCTGCATGCCCTAAGGGAAGGAAGCAGTTTTTCAAAACACTTTTGAGTTCGAGCTTTACATCTGTAATTCAAACCCTGCTGATTCAAACCCCTGATTCAAACTCTGCTGCCCCAGTGCTACCCAGTTTGTACCACAGGGTTGGGCTTTGCCTTTGCTGCTGAGGTGAATTGAGGAGACAAACCTCGGGGAGCTGGCAAGTGGCTGATAAATTTGGAGCAGAGTAAGGTAAAAATAGCAGAGTCTGAAGGAAGGCCAAGCTGTGTGCCTGGTTAATGTGACCCTCTAAGCCAGAGGGAACCCCAACCTCCCTGTTTGCATATACCCAGGCAGCAGCCTCATACCTCAGCCAGGCTCCTTTCCCAGGCAAAGTCAAACATCCAGAGATCACCTCGGATCAAAGGGAGCTGCCACTCGCCCAGGGCATGTGAGCACATACCAAGGATGTGTCTGCAAGCATGAAGAATGGTCTGGCCCAGACCCAGAAAGTTTCAGCCTGCTTGGCTGAGAGACTCTGGCTTTCCTTCACTGTGCCATGTCCCAGCTCCAGCCACTGGCTTGGCCATCCCCTTCAAGCCTGTCTAACTTACATCATTAATTCCTCCAGTGCTGCTATAGGAAAACGAGTGCTACAAATGGCTACTCACTGAAAGGCATACAGAAAACTTCACACCTAACAGGAAAATATAAAACTGGGTGGCAGGGGATCTCTGCAAAAACATGAAGCTTTTGCCAATGCAACTGCACAAATTTTTTTTTTTTTTCATCATTTAAGCCGGAAGTTCCTCAACCAAGAAAACCTACCCTGGTGTACCCAAAGCCATTGGTTTTAGCTGAACTACTCATGGGTTTCCATGTGCTTTGTGGCTCCAAGGTACAGATTAGAGTGGTTGGGTGGGATATATTTGGTGGCAGCCAGGTCTTAGCAGGTCAGTATCAGACCTGGAGCTTATAGGGCATTCAGAGAAGAGAGTATGAAGCAAAAGGTTGGGCTATTTCTTGCCATAGAGTGGATCAGAGAGAGGATACCAAGAAAATTGCCCTGCCTGCAGCATATTGCACAGTCTTCTCTTCAGGCCCTCCTAGTAGGGACTTCTTGGGTGTAAATATGAGAGGTTTCTTCCAATACCTTCATCTGATCTCCAGGTAAAAACACGTATATAACAGAACAGCAAATTCAAGTCCTCAGGGAAAGCTTTATGAAAACTGCTGTGCCTGATGCATTCCCAGCATCTGCTGCTTTAATCCTCCCTTGTTGGAAAAGAAAGGAACTCAGTAACAGGCTGGTAATTAATTCTGCAACAATACTCAATAAGGAAAAGTTTGGTTTTAATAAACAGAACAGAGCTGCTGATTTAATGCAAACATATTCAGTTAGAAGGACATCTCAAAAATATTTATGTTAGAAGCAAGAACAAAGCAATAATAACCATGCTCTACAGGAAGTATTGCTTGCTGTCTGGTGATTAATAAACCCCAGGAAAGAATAAAATGGATGGTCTAAATGTTTCTTCCCCATTTCCCATAAACTGAAACACACAAAGGAAATAAATGCCTATGGTGAAACCAAAGCCAAAATTTTGCTGTGAACTCATGTTATTACAGGAATGTCTTGAGATGCCTCTCCCCAAGGAGCTCAAGTGATTTCTTATAATGGTGATAGAGGAACAATGGGGAAGACTTCTAAAAAAGTGGAGACTTAACCAGTTTTTATAAATTGTCTGTCAAGCAGAGGAACATTTCTTCCCCTGCCAGTCTCTGTGGCCGCAGCTCCAGCAGAAAGCAGTGGGAGCTCAGGCACATGCAGCCTCAGCTAAGCAGCAACAGTTAGTCCCTACACAAACATCCTAAAGAATTCAATTGCAATATTTCTCATCAAAACATTTAGCTCAACAGGAAATACAATGTCATACGGACAGTAAAAGCTTTAATTTCTTCTCATTATCCTTTGTGTTTCAATAAACTGTTGGAAAACAAACTAGAGAACACCCCTGGATGTTCATCTTGGAATATTTCTTTTATCTAAAATATCCTCTCTCCAAATCTGCCTGGCAATATGTTCTGAGAAATCAGTCTGTCATCGAGAATGTGCCAGACACATTTTACGACCACAACGCCAGACCACAACTGGAGGTCGTGTGGGTTTTTGGCTGCCAGAAGCTTTCTCTGAGCCCTTGGGCTGCACAGTTCAGCTCTCACCATCTCAGGTCCTTTTGTGGTCTTCCCCAGCCAGCAACCAAACACCACAAAGTCACTCCCACCAGTGGGATCGGGGAGAGAATTGGAAGGATGAAACCAGGATACTCATGGGTGGAAATAAAGACAGTTTAATAGGGAAAGCAAAAGCCACACAAAAAAAGTAAAGCAAAACAAGGAATTAACTCCCTCCTTCCCATGGGCAGGCAGGTGTTCAGCACCTCCAGGAGAGCAGGGCCCTGTCCCGTGGAAGAGGGATTTGGGAAGAGACACACCATCACTGCAAACATTCCCTCCTTCCTCCTTCTTCCTCGCCCTTCACATGCTGAGCATGATGTCACAGGGTCTGGAGCATCCCTTGGGTCAGACAGGGTCACCTGCCCTGGCTGTGTCTCCTCCCAACCTCCCAGGCACCTCCAGCCCCTCCCCAGTGAGGCCTTTGAGGGGCAGGAGAGGTTTTGGCTCTGTGCAATCCCTGCTCAGCAATAACAGCCACATCTCTGTGTTATCAGCCCTGTGCGCAGCACAGATCCAAACCACAGCCCCATTCCAGCCCCTAGGACGGAAACTAACTCCAGCATGGGTCCCTAAAAAGGGGCATATGTCCAAGTCTGACATTGCAAGGAAACAGCCTGGAAACCTTAATGAAGTTTTGAAGTGCTGTGATGAAGATGACAGAGAAAGACAGAATCCATATGGATTTGTAGTCAGACACTGGTTTAAAAACAAACAAAAATATTGCAGGAATTTAAATATGTTTGTCCAGACCTCTCCTTCACATACTATGGATACAAATCTGTCCCTTGCACCACATCAGGAAGTTTTGAAAGGAGTCATTAAGTCATCCCTGTATTTGATGTACCCTTTTTGAGTGCCAGCTTCCTTTCCACAGGCAAAATCCCCCAAGGCCAGCTGGGACACTCAGGTGCTGCATCCATCAGTCACTGTGGACACTGCTCCTTGCTTGCACCACAACAGCTGGAACATGGAATCCTCACATGTGAAAATTGCCTTTTTTAGACATCTGGAATTTTTGTAACAGCCTTCTCTGCAATGAGCTTTTCTGGAGGCTGACTGAAGGGTAGAAGTCACAAATATATAAAAGAGGAGGTGGAAACCTTCAGGATCAAAGCAACGTGCAGAGGGGGGTTGTTTGTTCAAAGTTCAGAGTTGGGGGTGTCTTTGGGGTTTTGCTTTGTTTTGATTTGGTTCTTGAGCAGCACAGGGACAGTGGGGTCTGTCTGGTGTGGTTCAAAGGCAAGAGAGTTGGCAGAGGTCTCAAGTGCCAGGAGAGGGAGAGGGTGGAGCACATGGCAGTCGTGGCAGAGCTGCAAACGCCCTTGTGCCCATTGATTTTACTCAAGCAAGTCCTTCACCTGTCCCACACAGAGCTCTGCTTATTATTAGCCCTGGCCATGCTGCCAGTTTCAGTGCCAGAGTCAGCAGTGTGAAATGCCCAAAGGATTTGTGCTCAAAATAGTTCCTCTGTGGCACAGGAACCGCTGGCACACCTGCACAACACCATGAGAACAAAAGATTGCTCTGAGTCCAAGATGAAAAGTTTTTTACTCACTTAACTCTTCCTAATTTCAGTTTCTGCCTCAAAAATGAAGCTCTCTCTCTTTATTTCTCATTCTTTAGGTGCTGGATGCTCAGCAGTTACTCCCCATACCCCCATGAGGGCTTTGGCTGCACTCTAGGACCAAGCAGTAATAGATGGAAACTACATGACACAACAGGAATATTGTGTGGCACAAACTTTACATATGTCCCATACTCCTTGATTTTAGTCTTAGGTCTAATGAATTCCCAGCAAATTTGCCGTAAACAGATAAAATTCCTGAGAAATTTGAGCTACCAATGGTAGTCCAGGAGAGGGAGAGGAAGGATTTGGGCAATATATTTCATCAACTTGACGGAAACAGAGGTATACAGTAAGTTACTCTCATGACATTTATAAAGGCAAGTCTGAAAAAAAGCAGGAGATAGTTTTGTAATTCTCAGCGTGAATCTCTAAAATAAAGAGCATTATTCTTTGAAATAGAGAACAATCATTTATTCCAGCTGTGTTCACATCCTTTTTGCCTTCCAGGGTTAATCTGCTGAAAAGCTTTTAGCTAAGATTAATGTATATCCAGCTGTCTTTGAATTTTTCTGTTTTATCCAAAAATTAACTCACAGCAAACAAACAAACAAATATTGGCAGTAACATATTAGCAAGAAAAGAAACATTCCAATTCAAACACAATTCCTGCAACGTTGCCTTTCATTCTGGAAGAATAAAGCAAATTGAATTTGTTTTCTATAGGGAAAAAAAAATTGAGATGGGGTGAAAAAAGGTACTCTGCTAATTTACAGCATTGCTCAGGAGACAGGAGATTAAAGGGATTAAGAGCTGGGAGTTTAAAGTGGCTGGTTGCCTGCGTGGTACGTGTAGAGATAACACCAGTGGAGAAAATGGGGCTACCAATGCCAAAATGGTTTCACCTCATACCAGCAAACCCCTTAAAACCTTCTGCAGAAGAACACAGCCTTCACTTCAATGTGTTCAATCACTCCTTGTTACCCCAGCCAATTCCTGTTCTCCTGCACAGGAGGTTAATTAGGCAATTGTTTGCCCCTGTGTAGCTGTTGAGATCTGGTTATCAAAATTTTTAGAGATACCTCTGCCAGAATTAAAGTGCAAATGAGACCATATGCCAGAGTCAATGGTATGGATTTTATTTAACAGTAAATCTGAGAGAGAGAGAGAAATAGAAAAGAGGTAGGGGGAGAGAGAGATAGTGACAGATACAGATTAAGTAGAAAATACCACTGCTCTGTGGATCCAAACAGCATCCCCTCCATCTTGTCTTCTTGGTCATGAGGGTTTCCCCAAAAATCCATAAAGTTCAGTGGATTAATATCCATTTGGGCCAGGTGTGAACAACCCGATACTTCCCCTGGGGGGTCAGGTTTGAGACTCTCTTGCAAGACCCTGGATCTGTTGCATCATGTGCAGCGTCCTGTGCAAGGAATCGGTCTGGGGGGTGCTTTGAGGGTCTTTGATGGACTATGACCCCTTAGCAGCTAGTTTTGCTAAAGTTCTTCACCAAAACACCACAAAACAAGAAATAAACCATCATGGAAATGCAGCTATTAAAAGCTGAGAAGTTCAACAAGAACATCCTTAACCAGAACAGAGAAAAAAAGCTGACAAGCCTGCACCAATAAGTATACTTTTATCTGGCCTCAACATGCCAGTTTCTAAGGTATCTTTCAAGTCCTGCTGGATTCCTTGATACACTGTCAGATACAACCTGTGTGTATTTGGCTTATTATTTTTCACTTGTAGCTTTCCATTTACCTAGTCACAGTATGGAATTTTTTTCAGGGCAAAGCTGCTGTCATTTCACAGCTGACACTCTAAGTATCACTCTTCCATACCAAAAAAAAAATAAAAAAGAAAAAAGAAATACTGTTCTTTTTAAAGCACCTTTATTGTTCCTCTCTGTTTGATTAACCACCAACAACAGGCCCTGTGATATTTTTCTTTCTGAGATTATGAGGGACTTGTGTCCAACTCTATGGAAAAAATGCAGAGGCAAGGTTAACTTTGCAGAGGAGCACCACAGAATAGTAGAGAAAGTCTGTGGTGTGGTGAGAGGTTAAATGATGGCTGAGCAGAAATGCTGGCCAGCCTGAGTAGAAGGGATAAGGTAAAGCCCATAGGGACCAAAGTGAATTCAACTTTTTAACTGAGATTTTTCAGAGAAAAATGCTGCTTCAATTCTACCAAAATTGGAAGAAAAGAATCTCATGAAAATGAAGCTCACAAGTGTTTCAGAAAGACACATTCCAAAATGGATTTTTAAAAAAACACTCCAATCTTTCAAGCTGTATGCACCACATTAAATCTTCCTCTAGAGCTTAAAATGGAAATAAAATAGATTCTTGCACACAGTCTCTGCGAATACTGAACTTGGTGTGAGGAGGGGCAGCTCTCCCCAGATCTCAGCTTTTTTTCAGAGTAAACCAAGCTGTTCTCTGATCAGCACTGCAAGCGGATATATAACTTTAGATACTACTCAAGTCTGTGGTGATCCACAGAAAATGTGCATCTGTTACAGCCAAAGGGAAGTTTAATTGGAGCTGAAGAAGCTCGAGTTTTCAGGCTGGGTGTTCCTCATGTCAGTAGCTACTGCAAGAACCAGGATGAATTAGCATTTTAAATCACCTTCCTTTGTGGGGCTGTAAAAAGGTCAATCTTAAATGTTATCGCACACAAAACTTTTACTAGAGTTTTTTTCAAAATAACGACAGGAAAGATTTTTTTTTACATCAACTAACAAGGAAAATTCTTCAGGATGATCAGTTCTAAAGGTGTGTAAAGGCTGACAAGGAACAGGAAATTCAAACTTCATCAAAGCATAGAAGTGGAAATATTCCCCTAATGTGTAAAACCAGTTATCAGAGGAACCCTAAAACATGAATCTGTTTACTTTTTTGGGGAGCCTGGTGGTGTTTGCCACATCCAAACCAACCAGCCCTAAGGAACAATTTTAAAACACTACACAAAGAGGGAAACATTCCCAAATGTGGCAGGGCACTGCAATATCCAAGCAGCTCCAAATGGCCTGGTAAAGGTACTAGGGCTAAGTGCTAACAAATGTGTTTTAGACTGTACCAAAAAATCCAATTAAAAAAAAAAAAAGACAACAGCAGAGTGAAAGACATTGAAATGTGCATGTCTTGGGCAAAATAACATGTCAACATAGCTAAAACTAGTAATGACATGATATTGTTTGAATTTTAATGCAGGTACAGTACATGTGGAAAGCAGCAAGTCACCTTTAAATAGCATTTCACTTCTAAAGGGAAATAAATACAAGAACCAAAAAGCAAACACAAAAAGCCCTTTCTCACAGACATCCAGGTTGAAAAGAGGCTCAGATATTGGTGCTATTCCTGGATCACTGCAACAATACCACTACTACCTTCTCCTCTTCTGCTCATTAATAGTTGCTGTTGCTTTTGTTTGAGAGTGCAGCAATTCAGCAACATATCAGACACACAAATCCAAAAACATAAGGGTTTAATATGTATTAAATCATTGAATGTCTTCTCAGTAATGCCAAAGTCTGGCCAAGTATCAGCAGACCATTGGAAAACAAGAGTATTCACAGTCTTCTAGCCTCCCTGAAGACACTGCTCCCAAATCTGTCAAGGCTCTTCTACACCCTCTGAAGTGCTGTAAAATGTATCCTCAGGAAGGATTCCAGGCTGATGGTTCATATTTTCTTACTTCCAGAAATCTCAACCTACCCTGAAGCTGTGGGGTTTCCATTGCAGCACCCTCCCCTGCAACTGGCCTACTCCTCACAACATCTTCTAGCAATTTTGTCTTGGCAGGTTTTCTGCAAGGAAGCAGACTGCAAGAAGCAGACTTGTTCTCCTGAAACATATCTATATAAAAAAATAGTTGGGGTCCTCTGAGTTCAAACAAATACTCCTCAACTGTTTTTCTTTGCATGGAAAACTCAATAACTGGCTCCTCTAAAAAGCCAGAGTGCAGATGTTGAGGTATTGCTTGAAAAATTCAGCTTCTGCTGTTTCTCAGTGTTCTCAGTGCACACGCGACCTCACGGCAACACGCACACCCAGCTGAGGCTTCAGCAGCTTCACAGGTCAAAATAAACACAATAAACCACAGAAAATTCAATATATGCTGAATGAGATACTTGCCTTTTCTTCAAGGGAAGCTCTATTTGACAGACCCTCTGCTTTATTTTTTATGACAACATCTGTCTCATTTTACCAGGCTTTTTTCCCAGCAACATACAGAGCCTTCTGCGGCTTGCTTTCGAGTCGGGTTTGGTGCTCACTTGCACAGTTAAAACAAGAAATCATGAAAATGAGATGCTGGCAAGCAAGCAAGGCGTTGAGACTGTCCATGTCTGCAGAGCTGACAGGGTATGGTTCCATCATGTCTATCCACCAAGGGCTTGCTGGTGGCATGGAAGCACACCAGAATCACTTGGATGGGAAGCAGCACCCCAGATCACTAGGATTCCCAAAACCTGGGAGAAATGCAGAGATGTCCTGCAGTGTGCTGCTGTCCAGCATCCTCCACGTGGCCCCAGGATTTCCATTTGTGGCAGACTCATTATTATCACCACCTTCTCGGCTTCTACATCTTTTCATACCAGATTGCTGACAGTATTAGGAAATGGTAATCTCTATTTGCTACCTGCTTCAGTTTTCACTTAGCTCTATTTTCACTTAGTCTTTTTCTTCTTCCTCCCTTTATTGCCTTCTTTTCTCAACAGTGTAACTGTATCAATATTTAAAGCTCTTTAAAGATTAAATTACACGTATGAAGAAAAGCAATGCAGCAGGCTAAAGATACATCAATTACTGTTGCCTCATGATAACCGTAGTGACAAAATACAGATCAGCTGCAGCTTCTAAAACATTTCCCCAAAAAGGGTGGGTTGTTCCTGTACTAGCATTAAAGGAGCATTTCATGCCCCCATTGTGGCCTGTTTGCTTTCTTCTGTTTCCACTGTAACTCTGTTTCCACAGAGCCCAACAAGCTTGTGTACCCAAAGCGCCACAGACAAAACCCCCTGCTCTGTCCCTCTGTCCATCCACTGTGCATGCCCAGATTACCTGGAGCATTAATGAGTTCTCAGCTCAGGACCTGCTGTAATAGCATAACTTCATGGGGGCTATGGAGTAATTTATTAAATACCGCTCAAAGTCAAACACATTTCTGCCCATACTTTCCAAAATTTTAATGCGTACAGTATAAGTGTACTTATATTTTAATGCATACAGTATAAGGTATAGTACATGTGGAAAGCAGCACTTCCATCTTTAAATAACATTTCACTTCCAAAGGGAAATATATACAAGAACAAAAACCCAAACAAACAAACAAAAAAGCCCTTTCTTACAAAATGTTTTCCACCAGAATATAGAAAGCAAAATGGAACAAGTAAAGCCAGTGCCTTGAACTGAAATAGATCCCATGCAGCAGACAAGTTGTAGTGTAAATACAGGCAATTCCAGACCCACAGTGCTGGCAGGAACCTTGGTGGATCACCTGACCTACACCCAGGGCACATGACAGGACCAAGCCCTTCTTCAGAAAGTCATTTACCACTCCAAGCTCTGTACCTGGGATAAGGACAGCTAACTTGTTCCTTTTTTATACCACATCACTAAGCTGATCCCCCTGCCGACCTGGGGATGACACAATCCTACTGCCTGACACTTCACCATCAAGGAACTGGTCGTGTTCTCACTCAGGATGTTAACAGGGCTTGTGCAGATAAAAAGAGAGCAAAATTTACATATATTACATATATTAACACTGGCTCACTCTTTACATAGTCTCACTAAACAGTTTTTAAACATTACACTGAGAAGCCAGCACCTAGGACTCACCTTTCAAGAAGTGAAATCCTGCCACATCCCATCTTTCCAACCCACTTAATCCCTCTGCCCAGGTGCAGAGAATCCACCTGCCCATCCATGTTTATCAGCCAGTCATCAAACAGGAGGGAAAAGTTCAGCATAGGGGATGGAAGTTTCCCCCAGCAGACAACAAACAACATCTGTGCCAAGCCAAATAATCAATGGAATATTTGGGAAATGTCATCCCATACTGTTTTTTTCTAGAGGTATAAATTCACATTAAAGAGAAGCCTCAGTTCAAATTCCCTGCTATTTTCAGAAAACCCATTTGTGTTTGCAGATGTCCATGCCAACCTGCTCTACTCTTCTTGACAGCCCTCCCTCCACTCACTGTGCTGCCCAGACCTGGTCCTGCTCATCCAGGACAGAATGTAATTCTCATTACAGGGTGGGAGATGCCTTTTGAAAGTCACTATCATAGGGAGAAGAGACAGCCACAAAGCTTAAACATGCTAAAACATGCACAAGAATGGCCAAGCTATACAGAATTTTTCTCAATGGTGCAAAAATAGGAAGCTGGGAATAAGTTACTTGGAAGCTAAGCCTAACCTGAAATTTGAAGGCAAAAAAGGGCCAAATGACAGTGAGAAAATTTCTTGCAGGCTTCCCACAAGGGCCCTTGGACCACATTGGTCACAGTCTGGTGCCTCTTTGGGGTCACCTGGAACTGCAATGATGGCCAGTGTCTTCCCAATATTGTGTTATAAAATATTGTCACACAAGATTCCCAGCAGCCATAGGGCATCACACAGCTGTAGAGGCAAAGAGACGTGGGCAGGACACAGAAGTTCACAACAGACACAGGGTAATTGCTACATTTCAATAAGCTGGGCAAAACAAAGACTCTGGTAAAATAAAATTATTGATGTCACTAACAGAGGTAAAATGCAATTGGGTAGGAAGGAAAGAAGTCCTCTCCAGACAGGATTTTCAGTGGTTTTGAGGTTAAAAGAAAGGAGGAAACAAAAAAGAGGTTTAAAATTCTAAAAATCAATGTCTTCAGTATACTTACATATTCAGCTGGGAAGGCTTTGTAGCTCTGTGTCCTGGAATTCATCTTTATTGGAAGAAATTAAGAAGAAGGATCTTTTTACAGATAAAAGATGGGATTAAAACAGCAATGCGGCCAGCCGTAGATGTAAAAAAATAGGAAAACAATACAACACCAGTGTATTTTGGTTTACCTGCCACAGCAGGATGAGGAAGAGGAGTCTCTGTAGCTTCTTGGCCCCCAGGGTTTCACAAAGGGTACATTTAAGCTTTTTGCCCTAACCTCTAAGTTAAAAGAAAATTTACACTGTAGCCTCCAGCCTTCCAGAGCTCCTGATGGAAAAAAAGGCCGCTGAGTTCACCAGTCTTCCCTGGAATTTGCTCCTGAGAGCTTAGAAACTGCAGGTTTGTGTGCCTGGTTTTCACCAGAGCACATGCAGCCAAGTGCAAGGGAAATGCTCTGCAGATGGTGCCAGATGGATGCCAGACAAACTCTTCATTTTACCCTCCAGGACAACCACTAAGCTTTTGCTTCCTGGTCAAACTTGCAAGGCATCCAACAAGAGCAATTTACCAGAGGGATGTGTTTTTCCAGTGCCAGTTCAGGTCTTAAGTTTGCTTATGCTCCTCACGTAGCACAACTGGCAGAAGTAACAGAGAGAGATCAAAAGGAAAAGAAACGACATGAGAAAAGATGAAGTATGAAATAATGCTGGTAACAGACAAGCTGCAATTCATGATCAAAGGAATGATTCTGGCCCCAACTATATAAATAAAGAAGTATTTTCCCCCATTTCTGAATGGAAAAATTTGTTGTTTGCCCTCATATCAGCAATCCTTTCAAGTGCAGCTATACTTGGGTAGCTGAAAGGGAAAAAAAAAGCAACAGAGCACCTCAAATTTTGTCTATTTAGCTTTAATCATCATGAAAGAGAGTTCTCCTGGGATCTCACTGCTTTCCCATTCATGTCATGTATAATCCACAAAATAAATAATCAAACCCAGAGCATTTTCCATTCCACCTGAACAAGGAGAGTGTCAACACAAGGTCTCCTGACCATTACCAGCTCAAAGCAAAGGGTCCTCAGCAGCCAGATCAGCACTGCATGCCCCACATATTTCCCCTCCACAGTCACAGAGTGGCTCTGTGAGATAGAAAACATCTCACCACCATCTCCCAGAGAAGGCATCACCCACCCCATGGGGCTTCCTGGTCCCTTGAATTCAGCTGGAGCAAGAGGCTCAGAGAGGCCTTGATGAGCCCTCAAAATGTGTGTGGAAGCACATGAAAAGGAATGGTTTTCCACCCACAGAAACTGACCTCAAAGCCTGAGAAAAGAAAAGTGCCTCAAGCCTGTCACCCTCTGACACATGAGCAGCTCTACAATGAGAAAGCTGCCTCCAGGTCTGCTGCTGATGCTCAGGTGAGCAAAAGAGATCCCCTCACTGGAGTCCTGCAGCACCTCCACCTAGGAATGGACTTTTGGCCCCAGGGAAATATTTTCATTGCTTGGGAAAAAAAAAAAAAGGAAAAAAAAAAAAGAAAAAGAAAGAAAAAAAAGCAATATTTTACTATTCAGAAAAAAGCAAATCAAAATAAATACCTAGAAATTTTCACTTTGGCTTTTAAAGTCTCAAACACCATTCGCCTACCATCTTCTTTATTAAGGTCACACGGCACTGTGGAGACTGCCATGCCAAAGACAGGAAGCAGCAGAGTTTCTGTGACACATGCCAGGCCTGAACAAGTTGTTGATTTTCTCCTCTCCCCCCACCCCATACTAGAAATGGGTCCAGGCCCATCTCCCAACCTCAGGAGAGGTTTATGCCAGAAACAACACCAGCACCGCCTTCCTTGGTGCGTGCAGATGTCTTGTGCTCTGATCTGTTGTGTCAGGGTCAGAAAAATGTTACAGCATTTCCTGCTGAAATGGATGGCCTCCCAGCACACCTGAGCAGGGAGATTTTGCACAGAGAAGTGCATAAGCCTCACATCAGCAATGACTAATGGGCACTCTGCAAAGCTGAGCATTCAAAGCCTTTGTGTTCCCACAGGAAGGACCAATCTTCGCAAGACCTGGGCTCATACTTTTGTTTTACCAACAACCCAATGTGCGGAAAACTTTCAAAATCCAAGAGAAAAGGTAGAAGATTTTAGATTCTATTTTGTTTTTCAGTGTCAGCTTTGAAATACACAGAATGTCCTTGTGGAACAGAAATTTCCATGTAATTTGAAGGTTGCATGCCACGAGTTTCTGGTGCGATTGTTCCTGAACAGAAGGTGAATGTTAGGAAGCACATTAAAGGGAAATGTGCCAGAACCATTGGAATTAGTTTCTCTGTTCCTGCTGACAGTGGCCAAGGCATCACCACAGAAACCTGAACTTCTTGATGCTGCACCTCCAGAGAGAAAACAGCTCCTCTGACACTCTCTGCTGTGCTACCAGATCAAACAGTTCATTTTAGCTCTTCTTCCCTCCTATATTATCTCTTACCCATTAAAATAAACCCCTCTGAGGATCTGCTATTTTTTGAGGTTGTACTTGACTTCAGGGGAGCATAAATTTGGACTGGATATGTTTTCATAAAAGCTTCCTTTATGTACATTGGTCACCTGATAAATAATTGGCAAGCAACAAGTGATTCCTGGCACCCAGGCTGGTGGTTCTGCTCAGGTTTGGGGTTTGTTTCCTACGGCAAACTACAGTTACTGCTGTAGGATAATATTTTTAAAAAATCATTTCAAACTTAATAGGATTGAAGAGAAAATAGTGTTCAAGCTCAGGCAGAGAGAAGACATTGAAAGATGGGACAGGGTTTATGCTGGAGAAAGGACAATACGGAGGCAGAAGGTAGGAAATGGAATAAAGGAAAAATAGAGCCATTTTTTCCCTTTCTTTGTGTTGAAACACAAGACACTCATTTTTCCTTTAATAATAAATGTTTGTACTTCACAGCATGTCATTCTACTAATGAATATTTTTAAATTAAACACCCTGATTTATTGAAAAGGTATTTGTTCTTATCTAGGCTTTTGGTTGTAAATCAGTTTTTCTTTAAAACAGAGAATACCACCAACAATAGGTCTCTAGAGGGAGAAGTCCCTCAATGCTTGATTATTGAGGCCCTTCAGTTAGAACAGCGTTTGCACACTTCAATAATTCCCTCCCAACTTGTGCAAAATATTGAGAGGAGACATTATTTTAAAAATTATCCTAGACACAACTTTCTTTTTTTCATTCAACACAAGTTTAATGTGCTTTCTCTAAGAAGCAGCAAAAGAGAATTATTTTTATTCGTGGTCTTGTCTCTTTACCCATTCCTATTAAGAGTCCATGAGTGTCAATGTTGGTGCCACTGGTTTTAAGAAAAAAAAACAGAAAATAAACGACAGAAACCCAAAATAAAAACTGAGCCACTTTCTATTGCTGACAGCAATCTGAGCAGAGCTGCAGCCCCCACCCAGCAGCCAACTTGACCTGTGCAACAAACTCTGAGGGACCCAAGACATGGATCCTTCTGAAATGCCACACGTCCCCTTAACCTGGAATTTGACAGCATTATAGCATTTATAATTCCTCAGTTTTATATCTGCCTGCCTGCTCTAAGACCTTGGAGATACAAGATTATAATACAAGGTTATAACCCTTGTCGCAAAACTGAACTCTTTGGAACTTCCTGCATCAAAATAGTCTGACCTCAATTAGTAATTCTTCTGCCCAAGGAAGGAACAATATTTGCTTTACAGTGCAAGTTTTGGGGCTGATTTTTATGGCCTGGAATGTCTAAAGAAGTATCTGTAAAATAGAGAAATGTAAGGCATATCCTGGCTGACTAATTTTAGAAGACTAAATTATCAAGTTTTAACATTAAATCTAAAGCTGGAGCAGTACGGAATTAAGCAGAGACACAATAATGACATGATTTTAGAATTTATTAAATAGTTGCTCTTTAAAGTAAAATTGTACTTTTGTAATCTTTCCATTCAAAGAGTTTGGAGAAATATTCATGCACACAGTCTGACAGCTGAATCACTTCCTTTTGCTGTGCATCCCATTTGCTTTTTCTGTATTATTCACTACCACAGAGACACGGTGATTTAACATTAATTTAATTTACATATATTAAATGTGCTCAGAGTATTTGCACAGCTTGATTAGAACTATGGGACCAGCTTTCCAAATTCAGATAAAATTTCCAAATTCATGGCAAAGCCCACAGGATGCAGTTATTTTGCTAAGCTGGCTGTGGAACAGAGTCACTTCTTAACTCTGCAAATTTAACTATTCATGGAGAGTTAATTACTTCTGTTCTGCATATCAGCAACAGCTGACAAGCCTTTTTCTTAGCATCTTTTTCCTTTGTCAGACCCTTGCTCTGCATCTGTGTCTGCCTCAAAGCTTTTCAGAAAGTTTCTGTGTTGATCAGTAGAGTTTTCCTTTTGAAAATCACACAATTGGATGATTATAAAAAAAAAATCGTCATGTTTTGAGAGCAGAGGGAATCTGGACTCTCACAGTCACTGTTTTGTTCCTTGCATCAGTGTAGGTCTAGATCTGTAATGCCAAGTATTCTAGATTCCGTTCCCTGTCTCCCTGCACCACTGGGAGAGGAGGTAGAGCTGGGAAGGAGGGAGGGGTGGAAGTAAGGTGTTTCTAAGGTTTTTTTTTTTCTTCTCATTATTCTGCTCTGATTGTGTCATAAATTCAGTTAATATCTCTACTTCAAACCTGTTCTGCCTATGAAGGTATTTGATGAGAGATCTCTCCCAGTCCTTATCTCAACTCATGGACCCTTGGTGGTGTTTCCTTTGCCCTGTCCAGCTGAGGAAGGTAGTGAGAGAGAGGCTTTGGTGGGTGCCTGGAATCCAGCCAGGGCCAACCCACCCCAACACCACAGCACCCTCAGTGCCTGGCAACCAACAGCCAGCTTTAGTCGAAGGCTAAAGCCACCAATCTATAAGGAATGGATGTGAAGGAAATTAGGGAATCTCAAGAACACTGCCAGGATCCTGAGTGTCTGTAACAGTAGGAACATGTATGATTTAATGCACAGAACAACCAGACTAGCCACACTCCATTTTAGTACAGAAAGTCAAAGGGAATCGATGTAGTCTTTGCCAGTCTCACCCGAGGAAACCTGAGGTACTTTTGGTCTCCAAATTTGGTGATGTGTTTGAGTCACAGGACACACAAGCACCATTATCTCCTGGGTTATAGCCCAAAGAAAAATAAATTCCTTTTTAGTTTCAGTCAGCAACCAGCTGGAGCCTAAAGCATGGATTAGTACAATATCAAAATGAGGCAAACAGCAAACCAATCTGCTTCTGCAGCCCCTCAAAAATACTTATACATGACCCACAAGTTCTATTTTCTATTTACATGGATTACTCTGTTGTGTTATAAAATTCCTTGTATAAATTCATGAAATTCTATCATAGATTCCAAGTCCTTTTCCTCAGCAATTTGCAGGGTTGTGTGTTGTTTCCCCCAGCTCCCCTGAACTTTATTTTTGAGATGGAAGGCTGGAAACCTTCTACTCTACAAATTGGTGGCATATGAATTGAAGCAGTTCATTCTGCACCAGCAGCACTCCAATTGTTACTTTTTTAATTCAGCAGCCTGCAGTAATCTTAAAATTCCAGATGGGTGGTGGCCAGCCTCTTCCACCTCTGCCAATAAAGAAAATTGGAACAAGCAGCAGAATCCCAAGTACAGCCTCTCCCTAAACCAAAGCACATCAAAACCATTTGGTCAAGGGGATCAAAACAAAGTGGTACAAGTACAATAAGAGGTAAACACAGTTATAAAACTGTATATGACTCATTGACTGACTACTGCAAATAGCAGAAATTTAATCAATAGCATACTAAGGAGTCAAAAGCCTTAAAGTCAGCTGCAAATGTTTTAAAAAAACAGAAAAGGTGAAATCTGGAATTCCTATAAAAACAGCAAAACCTGAAATATCCCTGTGTTGTCAACACAGTTTCCAGCAGAAATCTAAAACAAAGCCCCATACTAGCTACTGTGAAGAATGTCAACTCTATCCCAGAAAAAAACGGCACAGTCCTGAAGGAGAATATCAACATTTCCCTGTTTCCTGTATCTTTTTCAGTAGAACCAGCTACAGCAACCTCTGGTCAACCAACACGTTCAGATCCACCATCCTATCATCTTTTTAAACTAAACAATTCCTACAGCGAGAGAAAATCCATCCCCTGTAATTCTGTGTAGGCATCAGAGAGGTTTGGTATATTCCAAACATCCTCTTGTGGCTGGCTTAGGAAGCAAACCTCTGGGGCTGTGACTGCCCAGAGGAAGGGCTGCAAAGGCAGGGACACACAGCTGGTTGTGCACTGCTCCTGCCCTGGCAGAGAAGCTTTGCAAGGGGAGGCAAGCTTCTAACTCATTTTAGGAAGAGGGTATGTCTGTGAAAAGTGAAGAATGGCAGATATTAAAAGGAAACTTTTAATGGGGGTGAGTAGGAAAGCAACAAGAGCTGCCAGAGGAAACACCAAGAGGATTTGCTAACTAGCCATCAGCTGCTGCCAAGGTGAGTGGTGAGGGAAGCATGGCACCCCTGAGTTGTCACCAACGCCTCAACAGAGCTCACCTCTCCCAAACTTCTTCATCTCCCCTCCATCCAAAGAATCCTGAGGGACTGCAAAGCACAAAGCCTGGCAGCCAGACAAGCCTGCCACTGAAGCACTGACAGCTCAGAGATGATGTCTCCACACAAGCTTGGGAGACTTTTGCATTCCAGCATGAAGCTGAGCTCATTTTTGGTTGCTTACATGGGCACTATCCTTCAGTCAAGCCACCCTGAAGCCTGGCAGACCTTCTCCTTCACTAAGGCTTTCTCTCTGTTTAAGGGGTTTTTTAATCTCATCTCAAGCTGGATATGTAGGAGAAATGACAAATGAGAAATCTGTTTATTAAACTGTGTTAATAAAAATTACTGTGCCACATATCATCTGTGTTTGTGGACTGAAAGCACACAGTGGACAAATTAAATTGATGTTCTTTACTGCCAGTTTGTGCTAAATAATACTCCATGGTAAAAGTGTTACTTAAAAAGTAATTGGAAAATCTAGTACTAAAGCAGTTGACCAAGTTTTGCTTCAGCACCAGTTAAAATTAGGAAATGAATGTATGATTTAAAATATATTTATAAAATTCTTTCATCTGTATTTTCCATTTAGCCCATACTTGGGATGAAGAGCACTCTTGAAAGTTGAAATTACTATCCACTAAAATCATTGGTCTCAGAGAATTTTATCTAATCATTTTTTTAGGTCAGAATTATCACTCTTTTTTTAAAGCAAAATAGATCTAATTTCCCACTTATGAAGCCCAATCCCTGCTTGATTTGCAGTCCAGATTTTGCAGCAGTGTGCTAATTCATGAGAAGAAGAGAGATAAAACTACTAGAAACAAAAGGAAACCCAGTTTTGTTTCACTGTTGTTAGGAGCACGAAAGACAAGGAATTAACAGGAGAAATGAGAAAAGCAGGGCAGAGGGAGAGAACAAAAGTTTTCCCTGGTTCCTTGCTTTACAATGGCTATTAACAACCTCTCCTATCTGTCCCAAAACACTGCAGAGAGACTCCTGAGTCCCACAGGACATCAGCTGTGCAAAGATGGGGCATGAACACATGGTGAGTGACTGTCTTTGCTGTGTCTTCATGAATTCAAACAGCCTCCATGCCCACTCCACTCCCCAGGCTGCAGGGCTGCATCCTACACCTCTAGAGCACAGCTCTGGCCTTTCTGGCAACTCTCTTCTTCACCTGCTCTCTCCCCTCAGTTTAGGCAGGAACTTACAGCAGATGTCATCTGGAATGCCCAATCCCTTTCAGGAAGAGAGCCTTTAAAAAACCATTGATCACCACCCTCTGCAGGAGAGGATTGCAGGTGTTTGTTTTGTTTTTTTTTAAACAAAATAATGGCTCTGTTTCCCACTGAGTGGGAATGTGTGCACAAAACAAAAAGCACCCCAATTTCACTCTACAATTTCCATCTCACTGATGATGTCAGCCCTCCTCTGTGATGAGACGCCTTCTTTCCTCAGTGATTCCAGAATTCCTACTACTTTTATAATGCCAGACTCTTTTCCTCCTCTGTGATGCCATGCTCCCTTGAACATCCAGGATGACAGAAACCCTCTTACCTCTGTGGGGACAGAATCCTTTCTCCTTTCCTCCACAATGCCAGACTGTCTCCATCCTCCTTGACTACTTCCACCCTCTATGAAGCCAGAGTCCATCTTTCCTCTGTGAGATTACCTCCAAGCTCTGTGACTCCAGACTCTTTCCTCGTGCTATAGTGCCACATTCCCTCCATCATTTGTGATGGCAGAACTCCCTCCTTTTTGATTCCAGATTATTTACCTCCACCCTCTGTGGTATCAGACTCAATCTATTTCCAAAACTATTAGAAAGTTAAATGTTGTTCATCCTCATTCTGAAGGATTGGATAAAGTTGAGGATTAATTTTAGCTAAGTAGTATCTCATGGCTAAGTGCTTGTGGACGTGCAGAGAACCAGGAAAGAGTGATATAGGAGCACTGTATTGCCAGGGAAGGGACAAAACTACTTCAATAGTTTCTCTCCATTTGTAACTCCTGTAATTATCTCATGAGGAAAATAACCTCCAGGATGTCTGAGTCAATGACAGCAATGTTCAATCACAGCTTTCTCAGATCAGTTTTGTCACGTAACATATTTATCAGACATATTTTGTCCTATTTTTCCCCGTCTGCCTGGTGATGAAAAAGGTCACCAATGTGCAAGTTCAGTGCAGCTCTAGTGACAGCAATTACATTGGGGACTTTATTCACAAACAAGTAGAACGTTGATGGGTACAAAAATTAATCTGCTGGAGATTTGAGCACTGACTGTCAGGAAGTTATTACACAGCTAAGCACCACTTCATAAGCTCTTCCGCTCCCCATGACCCCACTCAACAGTACCAGCACCAGGACTGGGGGCTGAGTCTGAGTATCCAAACAGCACCAAAAGGTGACCCTGCAGAGCCCTTGGCACAGGGACTTACGGGAGCAAAGCGTGACAACACATTTCCCAGGACAGGGAAGAGGCTGGGACAGCACCTTCACAGCTTCAAAATGAGAACAGCCTGCAGGTATTGTCTGGTGGACAACAACAAATGGTCCATTGGGGTCCAAGAATTAATTTCCTCAGCTGTGTTTCTTAAGCCCTCAAGTTGAACCAAGCCTTGTGAACAGCAACAAGACATTTGCCTTGCTTTCAACACTAGAACGTCCCTATGGTAGTGCCTGGATTTTATCACAGCACTACACCTTGCCACCTTGGATCCTACAGCTCTTCAGACCTCACCCCTGGGGTAAGTGTTTCACTCAGAGAGGCCCTCTCAGAGCATTTCTGTGCTGAGCAGTAGCATTCTTTTTTTTTGCATCTATCTAGCGAAACTGGAGAAAATCTTTTTCTTTCAGGATTACACGACAATTCTGTGTGAGGCAGCATTAGTTTGTTGTCCAGTGTCAAAGCAACAAATGGCAGTGTCTCTCTGAGGGCCACAGCCAAGATTAATCTACTTTTTCACTCTCCTAATCCTTCCCTAGAACTGTGGGATTGTAATTTATCCTTTTATCCTTCCTTTAGGTGTCCCAATAGAAAGATGCTTTTCTTCCCTCATAGGGCTGTCTCTTCTCAGCAGCCCCAGCCTTTATGTGAGTTCTCTTTACTGCAGGGAGCAGCTGCTCCATTCCCTTTCCTTTCTGTCTTGGCTCTCCAGGTGGTGACAGCTCCTGCACCTTATTTTGGCCACTAGACAAGTAGGTAAACTTTTCTGCAGAAGTATTTCTTTTCCAGTGAAAGCAAGCACTCATCTACTTGAATGTGCTGGATGTACTTAGTTTTTTTTTTAAAGATAAACTTTAGCATAACCTTTGGAGAAGGGAAAGAGATCAATAAATAAAATGAATAAACCATAAAGGTATCTTTTCCAGAGACAAAGGGATGACGGGGAAAGGGTACCAAGCAGATCACGGGGTTATTTGTGCACTTCTAAAACATTCCAGAAACAGGCACCAAAATTGGGGAATTCTGTATTGTAGGATGCAGAGGTCAGGAACATTGCTCAAAGACTCAGCCCCTGGCATCATAAGAGTATATTAAAATTTAAATATCTTAGAATAAAGAAAGGTCAAACAAGAAAACTCCCATACATTCCAGTTGCTGGGAAAACAGCACACATTAAAATACGCTCCAAGAAGACATAGAACATAACCGTTAGGAGGTAAAAAACCCAGAGTTTTGCTTCACAAATAAGATTTTTTTAGCCAATTGAAGCACATCAGCATCATACAACTAATTATTGTTGTGGGAATAGAAGAGTAATGCAATTAGCATTAATTTGGAAATGACTCAGCATGACCATGCATAAAGGATGAATGAATCACTCCTACAGAGTCTCTGGCTATAAGCAGTCCGGTCACAACTGTGAGAAGCAGGGCAGTATGGCTAACACTGAGATCAAAATTTAAGCTGTATTTGAAGCTACCTGACAAAGTCAGTGTCAGTCTGAAGAGGCAAAGGCATTTAGGAATGGACAATCACATTGACTGAATGTGACAGAAGATCACTTGGATGAAATTATTTTGTACACAGAGGCTGAAATTAGAAAGCAGGAGCAAGGCCACGTAGGCAGAGGTGCTGTCAAGGACTGGCATTCAGTCAGGCACAGGCAGAAAACAGCAGCTCTCACAATGAAGAGATACTGACTGTGATCCGGAAAACAAATGGCTCCACCATTTACCTAAGGAAGAGGACCAATGTGAGAGAAAAACCTGCCTCTCAGGGTCATATTTTACCATTTTCCCACAATTCTTTTGAATCTGATGGACAAGTCTTCAGAGCAAGGACCAGACCCTTCCGACACCTACCAAAGGAAGGGAAGTGGATTTTGAAGTTGCATAATAGGCCTTTTCCCCACAAAATTTGTGCAAAATGTATTGCAAAGACACCAGTGAACGTGGTCTCCTTCTATGACAGATCATCACCTGGTTGATCTAGGAAAGCCAGGAGATGGAATCTTTTTGGTCCTCAGCAAAGCTTTCAGTACTGCCTCTCCCAGGATCCTTCTGGACAAACTGTCCAGCCACAGCTGGATAAACACACCCTGTGATGGGTGAGCAACTGGCTCAGAGGTCAGGCACAAAGGGTGACAGTGACTGTGGTGACACCAGGCCGGCACTGGTGGGGTCCCACAGGGCTCCATCCTCTGCCCTTGCTGTTCAACATCCTCACTTATGATTTGAAGGAACATTCAGTAATTTTGTCAATGACACCAAACTGGGAGGAGCTGTTGACTCCCTCAAGAACAGCGAGGCCCTGCCAAGAGTCCTGGACAAATGACAGGGCTGGGCAGTCCCCAGTCTGGGAGGTTCTATGGGGGAAAGTGCTGGGTTCTACCCCTGGGATGGGNTGCTTTTCAACACTCCTGTGCGGGGAAGCATTGATCTCTTCATTCTCCTGACCAGGGACAGAACCCAGGGAGCAGCTGGAGCTGTGTCAGGGGAGGTTTAGGACGGATATCAGGGAAAGGTTCTTCCCCCAGAGGGTGGCTGGGCACTGACCAGGCTCCCCAGGGAATGGTCACAGCCCCAAGGCTGCCAGAGCTCCAGGAGCATTTGGACAATGCTGTCAGGCACAGGCTGGGATTGTTGGGATGTCTGTGCAGGGCCAGGAGATGGACTTGATGATGGTGGCAGATGGCTGCCAACTCAGCATATTCTATGATTCTATGAAATTTGGCCCATGATACTGGATGATAAACATTTCTCTCTTTTGCAGACATGTAAGTGACCTTGGAAATCTGTTTATGCTCACCCAATTTTTTTCCCTTATATGTTCTGTATGTGAATAAATGACTCCCCTCAGTGACCGTCTCAAACAGTGTGTTTTCCAACAACACAGGCCAACAAATGCTTTGACCCTTTCCAATCACAGAAACCAGGCAGGGGTGGAACAGAACCCCTTGGATTGCACAGCTGCAGCACATCCCAGGATACTATAAATATAGAGATGGCTACAAATAAGGAACTGGCCTCCTTTGCCCAAGGAGGATTCAATCACGAAGTGGTTAAATTTAACCATAGTTAATTCACCTTGTTCCAATCCCCTGCCATGGGCAGGGACACCTTCCACTATCCCAGGTTGCTCCAAGACCTCTCCAGCCTGGCCTTGAACAGTTCCATAAAACATGAACATAAACCAAAGTTACCAGAAAAATAGGAGTGTAATCTTGATTGGTCCAGATTCTGGGACTCATTCTATTTGGTTCAGTCCAAAGTCAAAATTAACATACTTATCTTAAAAACAATTTAAAGTGAATTTAAATTCCTAATATCTGAAAAAAACTCAGATCTATTAGAAAGAAAAGATAAATTTAATCACCACTGGAAAACAAACAGGTAATTTTATTAGTTCTGACATCCTAAAAATATTAGGCTTTAAAATTTTATTCTGGTTGTATTAGGCCTTTCTAAACACTCTGTTATGATACTTTTAGTATTTAGGATTTGCTAAGTATGGAAATTGAAGGGTTTTTTCCTTTGAAAAATACAAGTAAAGCCACTCCTCAGAAAAAAACACACAGGGTTAATCTTTAGCTGTAGGAGCCCATGAGAAACCAGATGCTGAAATCAGGTGGATGCAAGTATAAATTATGTGAAACTGCTCTCATTCAACAGACCCACATAAAGGCTTTCAGAAAGAGTCAGCATTTCTAAATCCTGGCCAGAGATCACCAAAGGAAAAAAAAAAATCCCTCTGGTGCAGGCAGCAGTAATAGTGAATTATTTTGTTCAAGACAGAAAAATCAAAATCCTGTCCTCATGTGGTAGTTAAGATCCCCTGGTAACCTTCTTAAAACAGGACTATCCAGCTTTCTGCTTTACCTCTAACTTGACTATTTTTTCCCTCCACTGCCCCTTGGGAATCACTTTATATGATTTCAGTTTGGAAAGACACCTTTGCTTGCTGTCTTGATTTTCCTGTAGCATTGCAGCATATTGGCACATATCACATGTCCTCGATTCCAGGAATTCAGGTGCCACACATTGAGGGCAAAATGCACTCAAAAAGCATCATGGCAAGCAAGCATAACCAGATTCAGGCTCATTTTGGCAACAGCAAAAAAAAAATGAATCTGTTTGTCACATTGCTTTGATGTTGAAAAGCACATTTTTCACAGGGCATCTCTATTTATGCCTCCTAAATATAAGCATCATTACTGGGCACAAATGAGACAGTTCAACAGCCAGCTAAATGGTCTGCACACAGAGTTGCTTATAGATGCAGAGTTCACATGGGGAAAACATATTCACCAAACTTATGATGCCTCTTTGAAAATGTCAAGGTACTGCCCTGGAGCTCTAGAGACAAAGCTCAGCCGGTACACCGCATCAGCTCTGAAAATGAGCCCGTGAGGACTTTTCAACAGCTCTGTTCACATCAACAGTTCCCAACTTAAAACTACAAGTCACAAAATAAAGACAAGGTTTTACAAAATGCAATGCTTTCAGTTCAGAACATCCTAATACATGAGTAAGGAGGTCCCCCTTCTCAGACATGCCCTTTCTTTGTAAAATTCGGTATAAAATTCTTGAAAAGCTTGAAAAACTGTAGTACCTTCACCCTATAAAGCGTAATTTTCCCCATAATTATTTGTCATTCTACTTCTGAATTGTAAGGGTTAGTTTCTTCATGAGAATTTATAGTATGACATCGTCGTCCTCAAAGTTCTGGCAATTGGCAATTTATAACAGCAGAAAACTTATCCATCCATAAAGGCAGAATTAGAAAAAGAGGTAATGAAAATCCCTTCAAGGCCTATGAAACCCTACTTGCCTGACAAAACATTAGAAGAGGGTAGTTCTGTTTCCTTGCCATCTCCTAAATTTCCCTGTCATCCTTCAAAGTATTTCTACTATAGAATTACTGTGGTGAGGGAGGCAACAGCTGTAATGATGGAAATTAGATAGAACCTGCTCCATCACAGAACCCTGACACCCTTCAGGTGCATGAAAAATGCAGAACAGCACAGTCAGACGCAGTTAGTCCAGCTTTCCCTGGGAGGAACTCGGTGGTGTGAGGTGGGGAAGACACCTTGAGTGCTAGTAAGGAGTCAGGAGGCAGGAATCCCATGCCCCCCTCGTGCCGTCCCTACACTCGGTGCTCAGCAGTGCCGGCAGGACAGCCCACGCTGCAGCACGGCCTGGCACAACCCAGGCAGCCCGGGTTTCTCACGCAGGAGAAGTGCCAGCAGCAGTGGGCAAAGGTGTAGAGGGAGGGTTGAAGTGTCTGACTAAGTCTAGGAGCTGTGAAGTGTAGTTACACAAAAGCAACGTATCTGTAGATTTTTGTAGTTGTGCAAAAGGCATTTGCCAATTGAAAAGCTGAAAGTGGGGGCAATAGCACTGGCAGGAGATACCTCCTGCTAAGGGGGAAAAGTAATAAAATAGGTGCTACAAATGCAAATGCCATTTAATTAAAAGCAAGAGCTCTGGGAACTATTTAGAATTAGCTGCCCAGGTTCCTTCAGACCAAATTCCCAGCTTAACACAGGCAGGTATTTTCAGTCTCGAATAATTTCATAATATTTTATTACAGAAGCCTTTTTGTACTTCTTTCTTTATGAAGAATAAGCCAGATAATGAGAGTATTGAAAACCATTTCAAAGTTGAATAAGCATGAAACTCCAAGTGACCCCTGTAATGATCTATTGCCTCTCTGTGAGAGTCATCCTTGCTCAGCAGCCCCATGCTGATCCACCTTTCGGATACAACTGCCTTCCCAAAGCTCACTAAAAGGTCATTCTTGGTCTCCAAGGATGCAATTTAAAACTTAGCTCTGGAAATAACCTTTCATCTTTAATGATGTGTTATAATCCCCCTGCAAAATACTAATAATTTTTAAGCCTTGTGGACGTAATTGTGTTTACCCAAACCCGTAAGTCTGAAGTACTGAAGTGCTGGGGTTTAGATATCGGTGGCCAGGTCCCTGTGCAAGCACATTCATTTTAATTCAACATATTGACTTCTTTCCTGTCCACACATCTTCCCCTCTCATTTAGAGCCAAGGAAAGTAAAAGCTGTATCCGCAGGCCTTCCTCCCCCTTCCAGCTTTATTTTTGTCTTCTTTCAGAAAAGGTCTTCTTTGAAGGACCAGATCAAATTAGTATGGCAGAAAACAGCAGCTGCAGGCAAATTCGAAGAGTAGAGACTGTGAATTTGCCATACCAATTGCAGATATACTTGCACACTGAAAATTAAGACATTCAGGGTACCCAGTTGCCATGAAAACAGATGCAACTCTTGGATGCTACAGTGGTGGTCAGCACCTCAGAAGAAAAAGAGTGCAACAGAGCTATGAGCAAAAGAGTTGGATCCCAGACATCTCTCATTTGATGGGGCAAACCAGCACCCTCATGTAGCTCTCTCAGTATATCTGATGTCTTTCCTAAATGCCATGTCTTAGACTTGCATTCCTTCAAATGGAAAAAAAGGTATCTAAAATTTCCCTCTAGCATTTCCCAAAAATAAAAAATTAGAATAATGCACATGCTCAAAAGCTCAGAGGAAGACTCAAGAGTTCCTAATATTTGTTTCTTAAACACCCAGCATTTTCTAGGTGTTCAGGGCTGAAAATCACATTTATTTCACTCCTTTCTGCCTCATGTTCAGTCAAGCGGCACCTATCCAAAAACACACTGAACAGATCAGTTGGTTGCATTTTTTTTTTTGTAATGCAATAAATTATAGAAGGTTATGACGAGCAAGAAAAGAGTCTATTATGGACACATCATCAGGAACCAAAATAACATGGCATAAACAAATTGAAATTAGTTACAGGCACTTGCTACTATTTCTACAGTGTTGTACTATCATAGATGAGATTAAATACCGTCATGGTGGGGAGGGGGAGGGGAAATAGCTTCCTCTAATCTCTCCTGTCAAATTACATCCAGGTTAAGAAAGGAATTAAAGAATCTCCTTTTTCATTTCCAGGAAGATAAAGGCAGCCAGATCACCCCACACTGGGGGCAGGGATTCTGGTCAAACACCCACATCCTTTGATAGTTAATGCAGGGAAATCAAGGGTTACAGTCTAGGGTGTCCAGGTAGAATTTGGGACGCCCACAGGAGGAGGTAGAGATGCATTTCCTGCAGAAGAGTCCTTTTTCAGTTGAGTAGCTCAGGGCTGTGCATACTTGGGGTCCCTAACCTAGCTGAGATCCCACCTGTGGAGCTTTCCAGGCTGTGGGCACAGGTTGTCAGCACCTGGCAGATATTTCCACAAACTCCATGTTTGGAAAGTGAAGCCAAATCTACTTGAAGAACTAGAATCCCCAACATATGTTCTAACCCATCAAAACATCATCCCCTTTACAGAAAATGAAGATTACAAAATGTGGGAATCCAGGACACAGGAATATCTCCTGTGCCTGTCCTGAGAGGTCTTATTTCTCAGGAAAGCACAGCTTTTAGTCTTTGGCCATGGAAAAACTTCCAGGACTTTGTGAGAAGTTGACTTTTTGTTAATGTATATAGTAGATGATATTGTAGTTTATCACAGGGTGAAAAAGTAGATTTTGGGCTTCCTTCTTCTTCATCTACTCCATTTTCTTCAGTGTTGGTAGCACAAATGATTGGTTAGACAAAGTCACAATGCAGATGTAACATGAATGAAGAATAATTAGGAATTGGTAGAAAAATAAAGACATACTGCATGTTAGGTACGTTGTGGAACTCAATTGGATAAGGTATCTGTATAAGAACCCTTGAAATCATCCATTTTGTCTCTTTCTGGCACATGTCATTGAAGTGTGCAGGGCCTGTTGTCACCTAAGGCTCTGGACTGTGATAAAGAAATAATAAACAACTGAAGACTGAAGCCAATGGCTCCTGTTTGTCTCATTCCTGGTTCCTGACCCTGGCACAGACTTTTCTCAGAGGATTCCCAGTAAAGGAGATCCCCGTGGTGGGCAGCAAAGACTCCCACATCAAGTGCCCACTGTGCAGGCAGTCGGTGATTCCAACAATGAAACCCAAACTTTCCCTGATGTTTTGGGTTTTTTTCCTCTAAGCGTCCCAGAACAGTTATTCATATACAGGAGAACAGAAGAATCACCATTAGGATTTCCTTTGTCTACTTTATTTTTTTTTTTAAAAGGCTCTTGCAAACAGCACTGTAAAAAGAAATCTAGGTCATTAGATTCTGAGGACATAATTGCCAATCCTAGCCTTAATTATCATAGACCACTTCACTTCTGGCAAGGATATGACCACCCATACCTTCAAGCACATTTGCTCTTTTCTGCAAAACTTATCTGAAAATTTTGCAAATATCAATTCAGAACTGAGGGCAGGAAAAAAAAAGGCCACCACTCAACTGCACGTCAAAGCACATGGTCTGTGCAGAATTTTCCACCTCTCTTTTTACCTTATTACATAAGATCTAATCACACTGTGTAGCTGCTTCAATATGCTCAACATTCACCACTGAAATTCTCATTAGTTAAAATTCATTCTCATCAATAAAAACACAGATGGTTCCTAAAAGCAGCTTCTTCTGTACCAAACTGTTCTATCTATCTTCACCACACACTTTGCAGGCACTTAACATGCACTTAACTTATAAAATCTGGGCTCCTATGGAGGTGCAATGGTGAACTAAATGCTGTCATTTGATTATCAGCAGGACTACAATGAGTTTAATTCAAGGGGTGGTGTCAATGGGGCTTTCTGAGGTCTTTGAGATGAGAGCAGCATCTCTAAAAGCTCTCAGTAATTCCTGTAATGAATTCACCAGCATCTACTCTGTCATTGTTAATGAAGAATCATTTGCTCCCTTAGGCTCCCACATAGGAAATGTCACATTTCGTGAAATATCTTTAAAAATTGCAGTTGTGATGCAACAGGTTTGTCAGATTGTGAAAAATCTCCAGCACTGTCACTCCCTTGGTAAATGGCATTGGAGAAGGTGATGGTGGGAGGTGTCCTACCTGCTCAGGTGGACAGGCTGCCCCCGTGGGGCTGTTGCAGAAGGTGTCAAGTGAGCCATGAAAGCTCAGTGACTTCCCTTTTCCTGGCCTTTTCTGCATGTGCTCTGCTTTTCTGGAGAGCAGTGAGGCAAGCCTTCCCAATACCAGTACTGGTAGCAGAGTGACAAAGCACTAATGAAACACTTGCAATGGCCATTATTCCTGCAGAACTAATGAGAATTAGAGTGGAAAACCCAGACTGAGTCATTCACACGCTGATATATTTATGCAAATGAGATCTACCTTTCTGGTGTGCTTCCACCAGATTCTTTTGATAAAGCTGGATCAGAAAAGATTGTCTTAGAGTAAGAAATTATATGCAGAACAATTAATCCTCTTTACTTGTTTATGAATTATGTTCACACAAAAAAAGCTCTCTCCCTTTTTTTTATGTTCATACATGCTCTCATTCTTTTTTCCCCATCTAAAATATTCATTTATTCAACAGCTTGTAGGTATAAAACATAAGAATAACATCCATCAGATGTTATCAAAAAAGCTACTGATCAGACAAAATTATCTCTGCTAGTATTCAAATTAACATCAGAGTGATAAATGTGTCTTGTCTGAAATGGCTGGTCCTGCAAAGCATGAATGGCTGAAAGGTCACCACCTAAACTGCCTCTGTGCCTTGTAGCACATCAGCAACAGTCAGGATGTCATCCACTCCCTAGGAGACAAAGTTCAATAAAATTTGAAGAGCAAAAGACTGGACTTCAGAAGAAGGTTTCCTTTTCCATCAAAACCCAAATATTATTCCTCTTTACAATAAAGAACATTTTAACGAAAAAAAGTGTACATTCTAATATTTAATTAGGGGCAAAAGTATTTCAGCAAAATTTCTTCTTCACAAAGACTGGGATAGAGGAGAATTTAATTACAATACTTATTGAAAATGTGTTAGCTTTACAATTCTCTCTCCTTCTGTCACAGTTCTCCATTAGGCATAACAAAACAGCTCACAGACCAGGTACTCTGATTAGAACAGCAGCTTATGAATATAATATAAGCTGTTGAACATACTGCAAGCAGCAAAGCTTTCAAGAAAATCTCTCTTTGTCTGCATGACAAATTACCTCTCCCCACAATTGCACTGATACACTGAGTCCTGGGCTGCTGAATATAATATGTGGCATGTAGGGCTTTGCTAGTTTTCTTTCTATCAGATATTTCCACACACAGACCTCTCACTCTCACCAACCACTGCTGTGGTGCACCACATTCTGTCAGCTATTTGCAGTTTGCAGTATATGACTGATCCTTTAAGTCACTGATTAATATTTCTCCTCTCAGAGACCTTTCAAAATGCCTGATTAGCATTTTTAGAAGAATTTTGGGAAACGCTTAATTGCCTGGTTATTTGATGTCAATTCCCCACCTCCTCCACCACCCCCAAGCACAAGTCCCTTCTACAAACTCTAGAAATGGAAAGAATTAAAAAGGTGAGAAAATAGTTTCCAATCTAACAGGTCAGAATGTCATATTCATTTGATTTTAAGTAATATTGATAATCTGGTAGCAACAACAGCATATGTAAGTCATAGAAATTAATGTGGTAGTTGTGGGATGATTTGAACCAAATTTGGAGAGAGTGCATTGCAATAAAAATTATTGCTTTAAGAAGAACTTGTTTCATGTATTGTTTTACACCTCTAGTGAATTAAAAAAAAAAAAACCCAAACAAAAAAACCCACAAAACCCTGCTTTTCTTTACCACTTTGAATTAAAAAAGTTAGCTTCTTATCTTGAATATTAATTTCATTCAAAGGTTTGCTGTGCTTTAACCAAAGACAATAAAAAGTATTAAGGCACATTAAGTTTTATGAAGCCAGAGACAAAAACTCATTAAAGACTGAATTCTGCTGGCAATCCATCATGCTGCCTTGAGGGGAATTTTGAATTGAGGTATTAGGCTTTGGGAATACGTCTTTCTACCCAATTCCCACACTGTCATTCTTCAGGTCCCATTAGCAGAGGTTACCAACATGTTTCCCTGATTACACGAGGAACCAGCTGCCTTCACTCATCTTGAAACACTTCTCAATCATAGCAGGAATGAAATTGCTTTGGAATCCATGGCTTGGGGAGAATCAGTGCTTCAGCTCTTTCACTGCAAAACAGGATTGACTGCACAACTGTATAAGACAGCACCTAAATAGATAAAAGAGAAAGCTGGGGAGAGATAACATCAGAAACTCAACAAAAAAAAAAAAAAAGGTTTTTTTTAGAAAAAAGGCAGCAGAATGTGTAATTTGCCTGAGTTCAGAAGGAATGGAAAGCAGAACTGAGAATTGAAAGCAGAAAGCTGATCTTCTAGTCTTAATTTTGAAAATATCTGTATCCATCTCTACCTTTTCCAAATCAGAATTGATAGAAAAGCAGCTGTTTGATTTAGCCTTCCTTCTAAGGAATACATCACTGTAAACAAGATGATAAAGTGAGGCAGGGTCTGATCAGGACTGAGACAAGGTCTGGCAGGGCTATCAGTCTTGATGTTCCAAGAGATTTTCAAGGACTCAATGGGAGGCATTTTCTCCCCAGTCCGAGAGTCTGTGTCAAAATTAGCTTTGCCCAGCAGTTGTGGTAATTGGATAAAATAAATCCCTATGGGAGCTGTAAGAAGTGTTCAAGCAGGTGGCAGGGAAAAATTTAGCTTTATATGTAGCTGGGCTTCAAAATCCATGCTAATCTTCACCCTCATCCCTTCCCAGAAAAAAATTAAGGAAAAAAAAAAAAAGCTGATGATAAATCAAGGTTAGGTTAAAAAGCAGCCAGCCAAAACCATGAAGAGAATGTCCACAGCCAGTTTAAGGCAATCTGATTTTTGATGAAATTAGAGCCATTTAACATAAGAGCAAAGAGCCTCATGACAAATAGAGCATCAACTCTATTTGTGCTCTAGCAGAATTGCAACATCAGTAATGTTTTGACTACTACAACAAAACCATATCTGCCAGTTCTTACCCAGCTGTGTCTGGAATATGCCAAGGTGCAGCCTGTCTCCATGGGCACTGAAATCCCTGTCTAACTCTGAGCCCTTCCCAGCTGTAAGCAGCCACTGCAGCTCCTGCAAACAGCCTGTGCAGTCACACTGCTCTGGTGTCCAGACATGATTTCAAATCCTCCTGTCCTTCCACCAGAGCCTGTTTTTCCCGGGAGGACCATACAGTCAGACCCTATTTTCATGGCATCCTGTTCTTTTTTTTTTTAATCACATAGAACACATTGCTGGGGTTTTTCCCCTACATATTTAGAATAATTTTCAAGTGTGACTCTAGTTGCTTCCCACATTCCTATCTTTGATGATATTTGCCAGACTAAACACACCTCCTAATCTGCAAGCTAAGGAGCTTCAGCAAGCTAAGGGCTACTGATTCTCTGCAGATTTAGATCCAAAAGACTTGAATTCTGTTACTGAGCTTCAACTAACCACAGCAGGACAGAAAGACTTTGCCATGGAAAGGCAGACAACAAAGAGCACTGACAAGAAGAAATTTTGTGGTAATAGATTAATAGGGTCAGGTATTTACAGAAGAGAGACAGGGTGCCCAGCTTCAAGAGACAGTTTCTTCCTTTGAAAAAAATCTCAGATCTACTTCTAAATACAACCACTGACAACAGCACTAGCCTGCTGCCTTGGTACAGCACCATGTTTGACATTTACTTCTCCATTGCTAAATGGGGATAAAAATGGGTATAGACCAACAGTGGTGGGTGGTTTTACACCATGGTCAATTTGGAAAAATAAAAAAAAGCAAAGGCTAACCAAGAGTAAACGGAAAAAAAAGAATATTAAAAAGTTCCTTTGAGATGAGGCAGATGGAAGCATCCCCAGAGAAGCAGAGGGAAAAGCAGCACAGTTAAAACTGAAGCAGAGACTGAAGATAGCACTGCAACCACTGTTTAATTTCCTGATCACATGAGGAAACGACAAACTGTTGTCAAAAAAAACTGAATTTGGTTTTTTGTGAAGAGATATTAGGAACTAGGACAAACCAGGCACCTAACAAAAACACTGGGCCCGCCCCTACAGACTTCAGCCCAGTGGAAGACAGCTTGTGTGAGACTTGACTTGGTACCCCGGGCTGGAAGTCAGAAAACAGGTCATGGTCCCAGCTCAAATGTCTCTTGAGGGATGACACATGTCATCCTCAGCTCTTTGTTGCATTTCGGTTATTTTCAGGCAAACTCTTTGGGGGCCAGTGGTATTTGTCACTCCACAGGCAGCACCTCCAGTACAGAGCCAGAACATAATGACGTTGTTGTCACATGAAAGCGATGAAATCCAAAGACAATAGGACATAAGAAAAAGCAGCAGATGGCTTGGTGACTAGAGGAAAATCCTAGAAACACTTTTTTTTTGAAGCACAAGAAGAGTTGCTGCAGAAGAGCCATGGGAGAAAGCAACAAAGCCTGTAGGTGTTATCACAGCACATCCTGTCTCCACAGTGAGCTGTAGCACATGAACAGGACAGGGCAGAAGACAGAAGGGAGTGGGAGGACTGTCAACACCAGCAGATACAATCTGCATAACATGCAGCCTGATGTACTTGAATATTCACCTCTCTCTGTCAGGGGAAATGCCAGACATGCTCTCAGAAGAAATTCTCATAAGCCTTCTTGACCTAGGTAAGCATTTCATGCAAACCTCCCACGCTGTTGTATGGTGGGTGCAAAATTCTTATACTATTTCCTCTTTTCCAGATACACAGACATAGTCCTTAGTCAGGTTTCCTGTGCTGCCCAACTTTTCATAATTAACAAAAAAAATTGCAATTATTTTCCATCTACTAATCTTCTTACAAAAGAAAATGAAAATGGCATGAGCACACTAAGCAGAACAAGTGCACTGTAGAACATATGTAATCTTCAGTTAGGTAGTGGGGAAAAGGCAGGTAGATGACATATTCTATTTATTTATGCTGTAAGCTGCAGCACTGTGCAGAGCAATCCAGGCACACTTTAAAGGAGTTGGGTCTTGCAAACCTCCACCAGCCTGGTGCAAAGGATGGGGTAATTCCCCTGCCAGCAGCAGGAGTGGAACCAGTTTGCTTTGAAATGCCTCTCCCTTCATTCAGGCCGTGAGGAGATAAACTGCCTTAGCTGCCAGTGGTCAGAGCTGACACCAGGTTAAACTCAGCGGTGGCAGGATGCTTTGTTTCTGGTGTGAACAGTTATAGATAAGCAGTCGTGTGAGGGGCGAGATAATCCACTGACTTGGAGAGGGCGAGAGGTCGAGAATCTCCATCAGAGTTGAGGGGGAGTTTTCTTGCTGCTCACAAGGAGAGGGGAAAGTTTTCTCCCAGCTCAGCATCAGCAGGAGCCTCCTAACCCTGCTCTCCATGAAAGTTTGTCATCTCTGGGTTCTGTTGCATGGGATAAAATAACTCAATGTATTTTCAAAAACAAGAGGTCACTCACAATGTTTCAGGAGCATTGATGTTAAACAAAATAGAGTCTTCAACCCAAGGACTAGATCTTTTTCCTCTCAGGACTGTGCAAAGGCCCTGTGTGAGTGGAGGCTTCATGCACCCTCTCATCTCCAAGGGGGTGTGTGGTTACCAGGATTTGTCCTTTCTTGGTCACAGTTACAGGAGCCCAGAGGAGGCACCCAGGCCAGGTGGGGACATATGCAGGTCAGACCATGCTTCACCCACACAAAACCTCTGTTTCAGGCTTAATCACTGAGGGTTTTGTGCTTCTTACAGAAAATTTGTGAAATTGCTTTCCCAGTAGCTTTAAAATCTCTGTGTTCCTTAGGACGGCTCAAGGCATATTCAGACATCCTTGTTATACTTTAACCAGGGCATCCACGTTACAGTAATGTCCTATTTAAACTAAAAAATGGCCATAATCTGCAGATATACTCAGAAAAAAAAATGAAAGTAGTGCTGAAGCCATCATTAAGAATAGCCTATTGGCAAATGCTCTAACATGGTGGCATCATATTTAGTTTGTCCTATTAAGGATGAAAAAACACAGAAGTCAGATAAAAATGTAATGAAAGTCATAGATTTAGAATACTTAGCTGTGCAGAAAGTCCCAATAGCTCTAGTTCCTATATCATCTCCATGTGAAGGAGGAAAAATTGAAACACAGTGACACTCTGCATTCCATAAAAAAGCTAAAAGGTCCTAGCAGACAAGAATTTATGTCACAGATTAGGGAAAAAAATACAGAAAGGGTCAGGCTGTCAAGCAAGTTCAGTAAAATATCCTTTTGTGGAGACCAGATGGTCTCCTGTGCAAATGAATCTAGAAACATGGATTTGTGCACAGCTACCAAGCTGAAAACCAGAGGTCTTGACAAACATTTGAATGTCTTCTACCTTTCCTAGTTATTACAATTTTAGAGTTCATGTCTCTAGCTCAGAGAAGCCAAGGGTTTTCTTTTTTCTTATTTCTCTTCTTCTCCCTCTCACTCCACCTTTTTAGTATTTTCTTTCTAACTAGATGCAACTAGTTTTAATACCATGATCAATTGTTTACTCCTTCAGGGGGAAGTTCCTGTCTTAAATAAAGTATTCAAATGCTGAAATGAATTGACACAGAGAACCAGCCTGTGAGGTCCTCCCACATGTAAGAGATTTGGTGGATTGCCCTTTTGGTTATTAAATCTGCCTGACTGTTGAACAAGACGGTTTGGTTTAAAAAGTAGTACACAGCCTTCCACATCTTGCACATTTTAATGTCTTTTTTTTTTTTTTTCCCCAAAATCAGTTTCCTTTCCATACTGAGCATGCGGGAATTTCCTCTCATTGCTCCCATAATTCTCTGGAATTATTACAGAATTGGAGTACAATGGCACGTAGAAATAGTAGCTTCAATCAGGGCCCCAGTGCAGCAATCACAGCAATCCACAAAGTTAAAAATATTCCCTGTTATAGTCGAAATACAGGAAAGTAGGAAAGCATAAATAAACCATCTAATTTTGTAGCCAGAGAAGCAAAGCTCCAGGACATTCAGAACCAGCCCCCTGGAGCAAGTTAACATTTTCAAGAGCCTTCAAACAATACTCAGTGTTACACGACAAAACGTCCAAAAACTGCAGTTCAATTTTCAGACATTTCTGTCCCACCTGAACTGAAGTTACTCAGAGAGTCCCTGAGCTGAGCACCACATTATGCACCTTTTCTCTTCCTCAGACCTGTCCAGTACAGCAACTTCAGAGTGGTTTCCCCAACATTTGGCACATAGCTGCTATCATTGCAAAGAGGAATAGATCCCATCTTCTTACTGGCCCCCAGTGGCCCATAAGAAATTAGGAGAAGAAATAATAAAATAAAACTAATCTTACCTTAAATCTTTTTCCTTCTGCTTTTCCCTTCTAATTTTCAACAGGTCAACTCATCCAGGTGTTTCTATCTGTGCTTTGATCCTCAAACCAGCACATTAACTGTGTTTATTTCCATTTCTGTCCCTATTTGACCAAGCAGAAAGAGATATTTGATATTAATGTTTTGTTTAAGTCCTGTAGGTCCCAGCACCTTTGGAAGGTGTTAGATGGGCAATAGGAGCTTAATATTTTTCCATAACATTTTTCTGCTTTTCCTGTTAATGACAGGAGTTGATAAAAGATGATGACTGGTAAACAAATACATGACAAAAATTTCTCCTTTTTTATCAGTACTAGTAATGATGCCAGACTCACCTTACCAAAAGGCTTTCCTTGATGAACAAATTCATTTAATGCAGAGCACTGGAGAGTGAACTTCTGGACTGCTTTAGGAATGTGACAAGAACAATAATGCTCTTTAACACAGACAGGGTGGGGGGACAGACACGACATTGCTCTGCACTCAAAGTTTCAAATAAAACTTTGAAAAACTATTTTAGTGAGAAATCATTGGGATTCCATGTTATCAAACGTTCTTTGAAGGATGATTTTATGAATTTTCAGAGGATATTTCAGTATTTGGCCACGCCTTTACCCCTTTGCCAAGACACAATACTAACTTGGTCAATAACACATCTCAGAATACAATAATTTAGACATGCTTGAGAGAGAGAGTTCAACAGCTACATTCCCTAAGTATATTATTTACTCTTGGCTTACTCTGTCACAGGCCTGCAAAGGAAAATCCAGCTTTCCTACCTGTATTTCTTCTCCAAAGTGCAGTGTTCACACGTGGAGCTGAGACAACATGAAAATGCTTAGAGTGCTTCCAGAAACTCCAAGGCTGTTGCTACCAGGTAGTGGTATAAATAAGTTTGTAGCTCTACAACCTCTGACTCATGATCAGTTTTTCCTCCACTACTCTTAAACAAGATTTACTTCAAGATCTTATTTTTCTGGCAGCTGGATACCTCAGAATTTTCAGCCAGGTCACAAATACCTGTTACCTTTTGCATTACTGCTCTATCAGTGCAAACAGCTCTTTTCCTTCCTGGTGTCTGCTACTCTTCCATCCCCACATGGAGAAATGCTCCCAGCTTCATGTCAGAGGCAATTCCATTAATGCCTTCTTACTTTTTCTGGCTGTACCACTAAAGGACATGCTAAATAACAGCAGAATCAACAAATGCAGCCCAGCTAGCACATTTTCTTTCAAAACCCCTTCTTGCTTCTCCCCTCCCATTTTCTCTAGGGCAACACCAAAGTAACACACCTACATTGCCTTTCCCCTTGCACCTGAGCACCAATATTTAAGACCTCTTTGCATCCAGGGGGTTCCTCTCCAGCAGTGAAGTTGCACAACATTGCTCAGTGTTATACAAGGATTTTGAACAGCCACTGACTCCACTGAACGATTTTGCCAATTAATTTTAATGGCTTTGGAAAAGAATATACATCCTTTCTCAAGTGCAAACCATTCCTTAGAGAGAAATAGTTTTGTGAACTGTGAAAACCACAGGGTCAAGTAATTTGTGATGATCAGACACAAAATCAGTTGATTAGCTCCAATTAGTTTGGAGTTTGAGTTCTTAATTCTTCAGCCACCTGTTCTCACGGACCTTGCAATACTTCCCATAAGAAAGTTCCTCAAAATAAATACCTCAGGTGGTATAGTTGAATTTTGTGTAAATATCTTCCTTCAGGAATTAAGATCTGTATCACTTGTTAGAAATACAGGAGAAAGAGGATACTGAGAAAATCCATGTCCAAGAGTCCTCGGATGCAGGAAACCTTCTTGGAGGAACTGCATTACAGTGAACCCTGCAGCAGCAGATGATGTTCCTGCATCCACTGAGTAGAAAATGTCCAACAAAATACTCTTTTAATCAGTAATTTTTCATCCCTTGCCCTTGACTGGTTATTAAAAAACAAGGAATTGCATTTAAAAATTTGCCCAGATGCTTTTTTGCCATGATTTGCATTCAGAAACAAGCAGTGGTTTAACTTGGATTGGCCCTTCCTCAACCTTGCCTGTCTCTCCAGTGAAAACAATATCGGATTTCTGGAGGCAAAGTTTCAGAGCTACAGCAGAGAAGTAAAAGCATGCAAAGGCAGAGAAGCAGTAGAAGGTTGACATTCTTTATACCCTCTTCTTCCAGTACTTTAAATTTGGTGTCACTAATTCAAACTCTGTATGGATCTTCAGCCTACTGCCTCCCAGTTTGTCACCCAGTATGGTAGCACTGGACCCTTTAACTTATCACTTGCTCCCAGAAAAGTTAAAAGGTGGCTTCAAAACCCTACAAGAAAAAACACAAATAGAGGAGTGGGAAAAAGTAGATATGCTACTGTCAACATTACCCCTGTTTTAAGAGGAGACAGCCCAAAGCTCCTGCTGTTTGCAAGCAACAAAAGTAATTTTTTTTTAAATTTCTATGGGGAAATGGATGGACATTTCATTCTCAGGAGCAGAAGAGCAGGTGCGTGGTGCTGTGTAATAGTCATGGATATTAAGGGAATCTAGAGGCACAAAGACTGTACTCACATTGAATATAAATGTTTAGGTCCCAATATAAAAATCACTCATTTACATGATTAAATTCAGTTTGGCAGAGGCTGAGATCTGCATCTCACAGGTGCGAGATGCCAGCAATTTCCTGCCCGGATACAACTTGCTTCACCTCTCTCACCACACCCCCTGAAACAGGCCTCAGTCTTCTCCTTTTTTACCTGGAACAATTAGGACTGCTTTGATACTCTCAGCAAACCTCCATGGAGCACTCTATTTTCAGCTGTGTTTACATACAGATGAGGATAAAAATAATTCAGGAGAACAGGGTGATGAAGTGTTTCCTGAAAGAGATTCCAATAATTTATTTTGTTTTCACTGAAATGACCCCACAGGCAAGTTTACCACACAGCTCAAGTGCCTCAGTCATAAAAACACATGTGCACCAGAAAGCCTCCTACACATGAGGACCACCAGCTGTTAAGAGAGCCTTGATATCATGTACATCTGAAAACAAAGCAGTTCAGGAACAAAAAAAAAAGCCTTTCAGCGTCAGTAAGAGCCCTGTCTCTGCTCACTGCTCAGGCAAGCAAGCCTGAGAACCATCATGGAGCTGATGCCATGCTATTCCCCTCACAGGGACGCCTCTGTGCCTGTAGATGTGGCAGTGCTGCTGCCATACAACATGTTCAGTTGTGCCAGATCTAATTAGGGTTATGCACTTAGTGTCCCCTGCAACAAGCATTGTCCTAAATCATGCATAAACCCTGCAATAATTTTAAATATTGTAATATGTTAATGCATTGTCCAAAACACATCTTAAAATACTGACTCCTCAGAGTAAATGATGGGCACACACAGAAAAATCCACATTTATGACACGTTCAGGACCTTGAAATAGCTGTGATACTTGCACAGAAAAGAAACAAACACATACACAGTTTTAAAAGGGTCTGTGATTTGACCCAAAAGGAAATTACATGCTCTGAGAAAAACGCTCTCTAAGAACTGCCAAGGACTTCTGTATGAAAAAGTAATGAGGCCCAGCTCTTTCTTTCAGTGCCCCACCAGGCTGCACAGCAGTGCAGTGGCTGGAGCTGTTTAGTCCCACGGCCCCAGCCATGGGTGTGTGCACTGGCTTGTGACAGCGGAAGGCAGAGAAACACCTCACAGCTAACACTCCCACTCACGCTCCTGACAGGGAGGAAAAAGCATCCATCTCCCCTCCAACACCACATACACCCTCCAGACACAAACCAAACCCTGGAGGAGGGCAGAAACCCTCTTTGGATCCCCCTCACTTTCAGCTCTCCAAGTCCTGGAACAAAGCCTTGAAAGAAGCAGACAGTTCCTAATGCTACAACAGCATAAAATTGAATATTATACTTTGTGAAATGCTTTTAGGTGTCTGAGAGCATCATCCAGCCAATGCTGAGGTACCACCACCAACCCAGACATCCTCCTGCCTATTTGACCTTCCACTAGGAAGGAAAGTAGGAAAGGGATGTAGAAATACAACTGTTTTCTGACTTCCTGCCAGCGAAATGCACGAGGGTGTTTCAAATGAATTTTTTGGAAAAGATTTCCCTAGAAATGTTGTGGGAGGACTTGAAGGGAGATGAGTGATACCCTTGATTTCATTTCAGGAAAAACCATATGCTAAATTGTAGGAATTAATTTTCCCAGCTAATATTTTGACATTTCTACAATATGGTCAAAATTGAAATGATAATAACTGTATTTGACTTGTTTATCCTGCATGATGTCTGAATGTACAGTGGTGGGGGGAGGGCAGATATATTTATTAGTGCAGATTTACATGAGATTAAAGCACTAGTCGTGCAGAAGCCATGAGATACAGCTTAGAGTCTTCTTACATTTCTGAGGAGGAACCACAGACACATCCCCTGGCAGCACTCAGAGCTCAACAGAGGGAGCAAATCATTAATGGGAGGAGCTGCTCCAAAGCCATGGCCATTTCACTCTCTTGTGCAGAATATCACCACCACTTCACCAAAGGAAGAATATTTTGGTCAAAATCAAACCCTTCCCTATGCCTTTTTTTAGCCATTAGAGGCTTTTTTTCATGTGTTTGTGCACCCATAAATCTCCAGCTCTGACCCAGTCAGGATGGTGCAAAGGCTCCAGGCCAGGTTCAGGCTGGTGCTCTCACTGGTCTTTCATACAGGATTGCTTCAAATTATGGCTCTATTTTACACTCCTTGATTTATTAATTCAGGAGGTATCAGCTCTGCTAAGAGTATACTCATCCTTACTCAAACAAATAGCATGGGATTACAGTGGTGTATTAGAAGCAAAAAAATTAACATGACAAAGCAACTGCCAAACATACTTCCATAAGCACTGATCCTATTCCTTCTGAAACTGACAGAAACACTGACACATATACCAAAGCTAATTCAAATATTACAGAAAAACACTATCTCAGTAATTTATCCTAATTTGATGTAAGCCACTTGGCTTCTCCAGAGGGCTGCTGAAATGGCAAATTTTGGACTTTACATCCTACAAGTCTGACTGGCACCCGGTGCTATCTATTGTTTCCCTCTCAGGAATTTGTATATTAAAAAAATATCATTTACTCTTAGGAAGCCCTCAGATCTGGCTGCCTGGGTTCACTCTGGATTTTTCTTTATTGGACACATTTTAAAAGTTATTTCTAAAAAACCAACATACAGGATAGAGGCCCATCCTGACATTGTCCAAAAATAGCAACTCTGTCTCTGACCACCACAATCTGTTTTCTCTCCAGTCTGCCCAATAGTTCAGATTTTGGATATCAGCATCGCTGGATAAAGGTTGTGATGTGATGCCTATTCAATATCATTGTAGAGACTATACTACTCATAAAACTAAGTCTACCCTATATCCACTCAAACTGCAACTAAAACTCATAAATATATCACGTAAATCTCTTCAATTGGTTTGGTCCCTCAGAGCCCAAAGAAACAAACAGCAGTAACAAAAATGAGTTTCCATTACTGGCATGAGAAGACAAAGCTCTGACAACAGTTCATCCATTGATGAAGGGAATGTCGTGTATTACCATGCAGCCTGTAGGACTTTTAAACACTGACTGAACTTAAAGAAGAAACAGAAATTAAATTTTGCAAGTATTGAATTATAACTCCTAACTGGCAGCCAGCTGCTGCTTACTTCAGATTAATAGGCAGTATGACAATGCTCACATCCAGCCTCAGGTGAAAACCAAAGGAGAAAAAGTTTGTCCAGCAGGTGACTAAAGGAAATGTGCGTGTTGAGAGTTCTCATTCTTTGGTTTTATGCAAGCAACTTCAAGATGTTATTACTAAAGATTTTACACTCTTTGCTCTTGAATTCAGAGGTTACACACATTTTCAGCCGTCATGCCCTCTCCTACCATACCAACGGCTGCAACAAACCATTCTTTAATAAAACATACACTGAGAACTCAGTTGTTTCAACTTAGTTACAACTGAGGGTAGTTCAGATCATCACAGCACATTGTAAATGAGATTCTAAACTGGCAACTATAACCAAACTACTTCCATTAGCACATAAACATTGGTGGAAGCATATTTCTAAAACTTCTGGCAGCAGCACGTCTTATGAATGGAAAATATTTCCTTCTTTAGCAGATCATTTAGCAAAATCCTAGTACAGAACTTACTATAGCCAGGGCAATAAAAAAAATTTTTTTGCATTCCATGAAGTTACAATTAAGTATAAAATACTTTTCTTTAAAGTATTAAGTTCACTATCACTTCTTATTCAGTGGTTTCAGGTAGATACTACTGGATTGTTCACAGCCTAAAACCATTTTCATTAAAAAATTGCCTTAAATATGTCTCATATTGCCCTGAGGTAACACTTTCCTGCCTTAATGATAGTCTTACATCTAATGCATAAAAGAAGCACCAGGAGATATTATTTTTCTCCTTCGTTGCCCCTAACAAATGTGACCTTTAGATAAGCCAGAGCCATTTTAAAAGCTGCACTACCCACAGACAGCTGGGTTGAAGGAGGCCTTTAAACTTGGTCAGAGCTTTTTAAAAGTCATTACCTCGAATTACAGAAGAGCTGGCATGTTTTAGCTTGGCATCTTCATGCTTTGAGTCCCGCCAGAATTCCTGAGCTCTGATGTGTACACACTCTCACGTGTGCTGCAGCTCTGCCATTTTAAACCCCACCAAACCCGCGCAATGTCCCAGTCCAAGGGTGGGCTGAGGGGCAGAGCACCCACATTGTTCCACCCCTGTGCTCCCTGGGATGTTATTTATTCTGGGGAGGTGCAGCCCCATCCCCGAGCCCAGCAGCTCCTGACACCAAGGGAGGGCAGGCAGGAATGAGGAGCGCAGGGACAAACCCAGCCAGGGGCCAAGCGGCTGCACACAGGTTTTGTGTGAGAGGTGTTGGATCAGGGGGAGCAGAGGGAAAGGAAATCCAAAGATTCATCATGGAATCTTGTCAGCTCCAGAGGCGAGGAGAGATGCTGTGCAGCAGGCATGTGGCATCCATGCAAGCTGGGGCTAAGAGGGGCTCACCCACTGCCAGCGCCCAGGTAATTCTGGCCACAGGGTAGAAAAATGCTCAGGACAAATTATCAGAACTGAGAAAAACACACTAACATCTAAAGCATTCTCTTTTTCTCTTATGACATTCATCAGCTAACTCTTTTTATTTGTTCTAAAACTGATACCATAAGGAAGCAGATGCTACTAACCTCAACTGGATTGAGTTGTCTTTATGCCTATGTAGTCCCAGTGAAATTAATTATTATTTTCAAAGAGTAAGACACTTCTTTACAAAGAAAAGTTAGAATTAGAAACTAAGGAATTTTCAAACTTTGTATACACGGAATCACATTATCTGCCATGATATTTTAAAAGGAAAAAAAAAAAGGTTTAACAGTGAGATTAATAAGAAAATGTGTTTGCCACAGACAACACAACCAGAGAGGGAAGGAGGTGACTGCTGACACTTTGTAGATGCATTACAAGGTAAAAACTGCCTGGTGGAAGAAATACTGCATTGTGATAGTCAAAGCAGTAAACCTTTTTACAATCCCCCAGGAAAAAAATCCCTTTGTCATAAGGAATGCAGCTAAAAGAAAATGATGATATGATAATAATACGGTGAGAATTACCAAGACGGCAGAGCAACCTGCAGACTGAGTTAATACTTTGTCTCTAATTGAAAAGCTAAAGAATAATAGATGGTCCCAAAGCCCTGCAATTTAAAGCAAGCTGCACATTGTGAATGTTTTCTGATAGCAATAGTTGACAAAGGGGCAGCAGAGGTTCACAGAAGCAAAAAACTTTCTCTGTATTCAATGTCTTTCCACATGGAAAATTAGATGAGTCGATACATAATTTGGTATTTAATATACTATTTCAACATCGTAAATGTAAGGCAATGTTGGCATTGTGGGATGATAGTGGCTAATGAAAGCAAAAATTACACGTAATAGAAAGAAGTTAATTTGCACATCATTAATCTTCCTGCCCCATAATTTAAATGCATAATAACACTAGTCTCTCCCCATGTCTCAGCAGCAGCTGAATAACAGTGAGGTTCCGTAATCTCACATTATTTATTCAATTCTTTTGGAGGCAGGGCTGATAATACCAACAATTATTGAAACTGCTCAGTTTTGCCTGCAGGGAGCCCTGCTTGTCATTGCTTTCAGAACCATGCCTCTCTTTAGCCATCTAGATGGATGTTAGATGTCTTCCTTACAGGAGATTATGTTTTTTCAGATTGAAACCTTCAGTCAGGATAATTTACTTGCTTCAGAAAATGTGGGCTTGTGAACGGGAATGTGTTTTTCTCTGCTAATCTTTTTGAAAAGCTGCTACTTTCCATGTGAGAGTGGCAGCTTGAAGAGGGCAGTAGGTGTTTTTCATGATCCCATATTGTTTTTGCCATCAGCAGAAGAGTTATGACATAAGAACTGAAAAATCACCAAAGCCTCAGCCTCATTTTGTCTTGTGGAGTTGCCAGGGCTGAACTGCCAATAAACTCACCATCTGCTTGGTGCCACCAAGTGTGTTCTCACCTCAGGAAGGCTTCACACCTGTTGGTGAAGGACAGCCAGTCTGTGTACATCCCTAATCTGAGGTTTGGGGTCTGGAGACTGGGTTGGGCTAGATAAGAATGAGACAGTCAGTGGGAAGGGGATTGTCCCACTCTGCTCTGCACTGGGGCACCCTCACCTTGAGTTCTGGGGCAGCTTTGGGCACCACCATGTAAAAAAGACAGTAAACTGTTAGAGAACACCCAAAGGAGGCCACGAGCATGGTGAAGGGTCTGGAGGGGAGGCCATGTGAGGAGCAGCTGAGGGCACTTGGTCTGTTCAGCTGGAGAAGAGGAGACTGAGGCCAGAGCTCATTGTGCTCTTCAACATCCTTGTGAGGGAAGCTGAGTAACAGCTCTGATCTCTGCTCTGTGTGACCAGGGACAAGAGTCCTGGAGCGGCTGGAGCTGTGTCAGGGGAGGGTCAGAGTGGATTTCAGGGAAAAGTTCTTCCCCCAGAGGGCGTCGGGCACTGAGCAGGCTCCCCAGGGAATGGTCACAGCCCCAAGGCTGCCAGAGCTCCAGGAGCATTTGGACAATGTTCTCAGGCACAGGCTGGGATTGTTGAAGTGTCCTGGGCAGGGCCAGGAGTACTCAATGATCCTTGTGGGTCCCTTCCATCTCAGCTGATTCTGTGATTCTACAGTTTGATTTTCTTTCCCTCAACTTCAGGTAACACACACAAACTTACTAGAAGTCAGAGCATATCAAAGGCAGAACAGCAGGCAGCCGGGATGTGTAAAATTGAAGGCATAGAGGGGGATCTGAATTCATTTCCCTTTCACACATACATGAAGACACACTCTTGAAACATCTGATCACAGGCAGATTTTCCACAGGGTGCCTCGGAAGGCCTCTGCACACAGCACACCCCTCATTTACAGCCCCCCTCCTTCTGCTTCCTCAGCCCCCATCTCTCTTTACTGCCTGCTGCTCACATTTCTTCTGAAACCAGAGCAATTAGCTTTTCACATAGGGCCTCTATGACATTATTGCCAATGGTACTGTACCTATTTTAAAATAAATAGCCTCTGCCCAGTGAACAAATCCAAAAATGAATACACACATAGCCTAGCTTGATTCCAGTTGTGCTCAGTGTATCTGCAAGTCCAGGTACCTGAGCCTCAGGTGAGGATGTATGTAGTGATCACCACTGAAAAGCTGGTTTTACAGGACCAGGGATCAGACAAGAATTCACGTGGGCAAGGCAAGATATTTGTGTATTGCTGTTGTCATTATTATTATCATTGCAACTTAGGGGCCAGAGCTAGGCTTTCTATACACAGGATTGCTTGGTTTAACAAAAAAAAAAAAAAGCTGTATAAAATTTTTCAACAATAAAAAATGAATTTCCAGTCAACTTTCACCATTTCTTTCAGACAGGAAAAAAACCCTGTCTAATTTAATAACAGTATAACTAATTTAGAGAGCTTTTAAATGCCTTTAAGACTAAATCAATTTTTAAATGAAAATATAATTTCCCACTAAGAAGTCAGCAAGTTTAATTTCAACTCATGAAAACCAAGCTCTTTCAGAGTTTTGCCATGGAAAAGGCCAAAATCCATACATTTTACAAAAAGTAAAAAAATGCTGATATAATGGTGACAGGTTTCTGTAGTTTGTATGCAAAAGCCAGTGTGTTAACTGAGCAAGATTTCCAAAAGCTCCTTGTGTTTCTAATAGAACTCACTTACCTTGAAGATTTAGGAGGTTTTGGTTTTAAAAAATGTATGCACAAACATACTTTGGTGCACACATTTTTGTCTCCAATGAGTTGCAGCTTCCCGATGAACTCTGCTATTTCTAATAAAGGGTCTCGGCTACTTTCATTGTGAAGCAATTGGTGATTTTTATGGGAAAAAGTTAAATGAGAAGCTCTCAAGATGTTAAATAAAATTAAATTATCAATTTTCAACAAAATTGTAAAAGAAGAAGGCATTATATCTTGATATATCAAAGGATCCTCCTCATCCTGCAACACAGGTTTCTGATACTCAGACTTTCTTCTGTGCCTCAGGCAACCACAGGCTCAGTGTGAAGGCAGGCAGGGAAAGAACAGCTAGATACAGTTCTAAAAGCTGAAGTTAAAAAACTCCTGCTTTCCTACCAAGTTGAATATCATTGCCTCTCTTTGAACCTGCATAGCTCAACATGTTCCACCTGTTCCAAAATTTCACTGCTTTCACAATTATTATTTAGGGGAAAAAAAACTGACCTTGATTTTAGATATAAAATATCAATCTGAAGTATTCGTGGGCACATATGTATGTGTATGGTAAAACACAAGCTTAAATAAATAAATAATTTTTTAAAATCCATGTTTTGTCACACACAAATTGCATAAAGGGCATGCCATGGATTCAGGATCCTATTCACCCCGATTTCTAGACTAGGAATGGGGCCATCTGGATGGCTGTCAGGATTCACAGAATGAGTGCCATGCTGACCACAAAGTGCCTGAGGTTTTTACCAGTCATTACAGCACTGAGAAGATCCTGAGAACTTAGTGGGAGAAAAGCCTGGGGCTCCCAGTTTGGAGCTTCTTAGATTGTAATGATATTTGTCAGCATGCAAGCATTTCATTCCTCCTTCCCAGCCATTTCAAAGCAGAAGTGAGTGAGTCAGAAAAGAGAGCCAAATCAAGATATTATTTCCATGGCACGTTTATAAATACTCAGTTCCATAAGACAGCAGATTCAGAGAGCACTCCAAAGGATTGTCCTCGTTCAGGCATAAGGCATCATCGTGGAAATATGCCTTTGGCTGTTGCAGTGATTTCCCTGGACTACAACTGAGCATATGCCAACAAGCTGGAAGGGTTCCATAGCATGGGAGTGAAGTGTCTGAGGCATCCAAAGCTGTGCTTTAGCACATATTCCTGCCTAAATCTTCTCAGAAGAGAGTCCTTTTGGAGACAGAGAGGTAGTCCTGCAGTGAGAAGAAGAATTTGTTGGCATTTCTTGAATGCCAACAATGCCTCTTACTGATATTCAAGTTATGTGGAAATTAGAAACCTACAAACCAACAAAAAGTGAACTGAATGTAAACAGTTTCTGATGTTACCTGGAAAATCTCAAAAAATTCAGAAGTAGCAACTCCAGTCGCTAACACCTTTTGGAAGGCCTTTAAGATCATCTGTTTACAAGCTAAGGAAACAGATGTACTTAGATTCTTTTTTCACTATTTTACTGAAAACTAGGAAAGGAAATAGACAGAACTCAGTGCCTAAGCCCTTGAGAGTGAATAGGTTTTGAAAAAAACCTTTTATTATACCTTTTTCATTTCAGAGGCTGAGCACCAGAGAAAACAAGATCAAACAGGCAGAATTGGCTTTGGTTATGTCTGTATCCCTTTTACCTTTGCCTCTGCTAATGCTGCAGTCAATCAGCACAGAAGCCTGTTTCAAACAGGTACTGGAGAAAATAACGATTTGCATGAGAAATTTGATAAAGTACCAAGATTAGCTCAGCTATAGTAGGGGATTGCGATTCCAGGCACACTTCAGCCTCGCTGTCGGGGTGATTTCTCTTGACAGAAGAGATTTATTTTTCTGTTGCACTAACAAAAGTAAATAAATCCAGAATAGAAATGAGTAAAAGGTTAATGCACTGTAAAGCATTGTCATACAGCAATTCACTTCAAAATCATATTTCCAGCTAAATTAGTTTTAATTTCTTAATTAAATAGTCAACCCCAGGATTTTAATAAAAAGAAAAATGCCCCTATTTTTTTTTTCCTTTCTTTTTAAGACTTCCAATCACTCCTTCACCATTGCCTGGCAGGAGACAGTAACACATTAAGGATTTCTTGGATTAAGGAACTTCTTGGCCACATCTGTGTGCATATCCCACCCTCCCCCAACAGCTAAAATCCAAAGTTGTGGGCAAAAAACCACACATGTACCCATCCCATAGGTAAAGAAATATTCAGCATGCTGCTCCTTGGGGTCTGTGTTGCAACATTCCGTTAATGACAGTTCTGATTCCTGCTCAGAGCGATTTTTGCCCTGTGATGTAATTTAATATTTCCTACCCCGAGACTACAGGTGTTGTAGCTTCTCATCACTGAGATCTCTCAACTGAGGTACAAAGTTGCCTGTGAAGTATCCATGAAATCACAGCAATAAAGTTTTGGGGAAAGGGGCTGGTTGATGAAGAAAATTTAGACTATCTAAATGTGCTGGTCTTGGCCAAAGAAAAATTAAAAAACACATAAAAGTAAGTGTAAAGATAAACTGGAGAACTGCAAAGCAGGAATAGCACTGGAGCAAATGGAATGCAACCAAGCAGATGAAAATGTTGATAAAATATCCAATAAATACAGAGCACTGGTGCACTTTGTCCCATGGAATGGCTCTAGCCCCTCTGCTGAAAACCTCTTGTGGTTGCACACAGGCTGAGAAAGCCTGAGAGGCCTGCAGCTTTTCCCAGGCTTGGCCTGGGGGGTTTGCAGAGGCCTGAGAAAGGCAACTTCTCTCAGACTGTGCTGTGTGAGACAAACTTTCCAAAGAATGTAAACCAGGTCAACAGAGATTTGCACCTGCAGTTGTGTCCAGCTCTACATGGTCCAGCTCCGTGGTGTTTCTCTTTCAGAGAACTGTTTTCCTCCTCTCACCAATCAATCATTTGTTTATTCTCATGAACCAATTATGTTCATCTTTGTGATCCTCTCTATATAACACGACAGCTCTTTCTTAATAAAGTTTTTTCTAGCCCATCAATCTTTCTGAGTTCATAAGTCAATGTGTTGCTGCCGACTCAGCAGCGACAACCTCTAGCACAGAGCAACTCAACAGGCCGTGTCAGGACACAATTCTGTCATTGTAGGATATAATATACATAAATATATGTATGGGGAATGCGTGTTGTATAATTTTATTCTGTGCTTAAATCCTCTAAGCAGGCTCTGTTCACAGGCGAAAGCCTTGGAATAAGCTCAATGCATAGAAGGAAGGTGTTCTCATTGGGGTAGCTTGGAAATTCAGTGTAACTTGGAAAAAAGATACAGGGAGAAGAAGGAACACCAACCCTTCTTCTGCAATTGGTTGCCAAAACCTAACATGGACGTAACATGCATGATCTACTGTGAAGAAAACTACCTCAGCCCAAACCAGAGCACACCTCACTCACAGAAAAACTGTGCACATCAGCTAACTGGTATTTCTGAAGTACTTCAGGGGACTCACAAAAAAAAAAAAAAAGAAAAATATGATGTAAATTGCTTGTTCTTAGGAGTTACCAAACAAATATAAAAGACATTGGGCAGCTTGGCAGTGGTGAAACACTCCCGGGGACTCCTCTATCCTTGCCATTTGGATCCTGGAAAAAAAGCTTGTAGGTAGCAGAGTGAATGAAAAAAAGCTTGCAGGTAGCTTGTAATCCAAGAGGAGAGCTGTTGTGGTGTGTTTTTGAATTTTAGATTCGTTCAGTTAAATTTTCCTAAGAAGGTTTGGTTTATTCCATTACCCCCCGTGACTGTGGTTAACCCCAGTTTTGTACCCTCCTCCCCAGATGTCATTCCTCTATAAGCCTTGCCAATCAATCTCAGTCCCCACCCGTTCGTGGAGAATGTTCTTTGTCAATCCCCTGGTTCCCCTCCCATACCCCTTGTCAATCCTCCATAACTCCTCCTCATTTTCTAGAGAATTCTGTGCTATTCATCCCCTTGTCAAAACCCCATTTGTAGACTTAAGTTGTTTACCTCCCACCGTTATTCCTATTGGTTAGTTTTGCATCTGGACACGCCTTATACTCCTCCCCCCTTGCGTTGTGATTGCTTTGCAGACAGTACCCACCCCCAGGACCTCCCCTGTATTTAAGTTGATGCAAGCCCTTTGTTCTTTGTTTTTTTTGGCTTCCTGTCTTAGATTTAAGTCTCTTCCAACTCCTTCAATAAACCCATCCTTGACACCGACTGAAGTTTCTCTCTCTATCCTTCACCTCTGCCAGATGTTTGTTATCTGAAGAGCTGCCAAGCTCTTAGCTGTACCCTAAAAGCATGTTGCTTCATAGGAGCAGCCCCCTCTCGGCGCAGGTGCTGGTCAGTTGGGCTGGCCAGGCCACATGAGGTGTCACAAGGTGGATGAGCACCGCGCCAGAGAGCTGTGATGTGAGGCTCAGTGGCTGCCACAGCATGGCTGGAAAATTGGCTTCCTGCTATGCCAGGAGCTGCTGTATGCCCCAGAAACAGGAGACTATTGCTCAGTAATTGAGAGGTGGCTCACATTCCACATGTAGGATTTGGACTGGTGGGGGAAGCTCTTTGAGTCCCTCTGGCAGTAAAGTGGCCCAGAGGAAGAGATTCTGCAATCCCTTGGTAGAGGTAACAGTTTTTTGGGAATTTTCCTTCTGTTCAGGAAGTTGTAGAGCCCCATTCTATACCTTTTCTTATCCAGCAACTGTGTGTTTACTGAGATCAACTCAGTTGTGTCTTTTCTGCCTGTCTGCATCAGTCCTTCCATGAGCAGCAGCCTCCCAGCCCCTTTCTCAAACATCACTGATGTTTCTGCTCTCCCTCACGAGCTGTCATCTGCAAATGCATCCAGAGATGCTGAGAAATCAAATGGGTCCCTTACAAATTGCCCTTTAAATACTGAAGCTTTCACTGAAATTTCAATTTTCCCCTCAAGTAAACCCACTTGGGAAAGATTATTGACAGGGAATTTTTCTACCTCAAAAAATTAACATTTTATTCTTCTCAGTCATTCTCCTTTCTTGGAGGACAGGGGGCTGAAAATGAATAATTTCAGTTCCCTTTCTGAAACACACTGGGTTCATGAAGGAAACAGACAATAAAAAAGGGGATTTTTTTTTCAGGGGCAGGAAGTGGAGGAGCAGAGGAAAAAATAGCAGAGGCAGTAGACAAGTGACTAACGATTAAAAAAAAGGTATTTTGCATAATTTTACACTAATTTTCCTTGAATAGGCAAATACACCATTTCAAAGAAAGGTTTCCTTCAGAAGCCTTTCATTAAGGACGGTGCTATTTTTGTTTCTAACTGATTACATGTAAATAGGGGTTTTCTTCTTTTCCAATGGTTTATAGCTAGGTTATTTATTTGTCATATAGCAGTTTAGTTTGCTGTGCTCATTTAAACTGGCTTATGGTTTAATTTTTCTGTGCTTTATAGCTCCAGCATTAACTGATCTAAAAAGCAAATTGTAGCATGAGACCTAAAGAAATAAGTTATCTTATAAAGAAACTGAATAAACAAATGGATATGCACCCATATATACGAGAATATTCTTCCATCCTTGCTATGATATAGCAGTATTGCCCACTACCAGCTATAAAAGGTGCACTTCGGTGTCAGGTTTGCTGCCTTTCTGAAGAATGACCATGACAGCATCCTCCTGCTTTTGAATCTGTTGTGTATCAGGGCTCTGGGAGAGCACTCATTTTTTCTGCCTCGGAAAGATTTTCCCAGCACAATTGCAAGATGTTCTGCATTAGAAAGATGTATTCTGTGTGTGACCAGTTCCAGACAGATGGGTTTGTTTTTCTGTGCATAAACAGGCACAGCTACACAGACTGCAGTGGTGAACCGCCTTCTGAGAGTCACAGGCTAGTAGTGTTGGCCTTCCCCCTGATTCCTGCACATCAGTATTCAACCCCATCAGCACCACCATTAAGCTCTAGACAGTTGCAACCCCCCCCTTACAGAGATGGTGATCCCAGCACCTTTCCTTCCTTGCCTGTGCCTTCTGCAGGCTTGTAGATATATAGAAGAGAGACTGCATATTTGAGAGGGCCATAGAATAGGCAATTTGGAAAGTCTGGACCTCCTGAGTACCTCAGACAGTTTGGGAAGGAAGAGGGTGATGCGCATGGGACTTAGGATGAAAACAGAAGGCTGTTGCCTTGTCTTGGGTCTCAAAACCCCATGGGAAATATCCCATGGCCTCTCCCTTTATTCGAATAACATTCCAGGACTCCTCTGTGCCTTTTCTGAACATAAATCTCTCGTGTTGCGAAGTTATTTTACACACAAGGAGAGGCCCTAATCCTTCAGTGGCCATTCTCAAGCTCTTTTCTGCTTTCTAACACATCCTGAACCCCGTGTCCTTGCTGCTGCATGGATCTGCCACAGCTCTCTGCCAGCCGCACTCCAGAGCTCCCAGCTCCATCTGGCAGGGCCTCAGCAGCTGCCCTGTGCCCTCCCACCCCAAAGGCCACAGCAGGCCCTGCTTGCTGCCCTCATGGGGCCACTCCTGGCCCCACTGCTCTCCAAGGGCTTCTCTAGGGGCACCTTCCTGCGGCCTTTCAGTCCCTGCACCAGGCCCAGCAGAGACCTGCACAGGGGCTGTTGGTCCAAGGGCCTGCAGGGACAGCTCCAGGGCCAGTGGCTTCCCACTGACTGAGGGCAGCCTTTGGCTGGAGATGTGGCAGAAATTCTCCTCTCCCAGGCTGCTGAGGCTCTGGTCCACAGCCCTGCCCACGCTGCCCACAGCAGCTGTGGCTGCCCCATCCCTGCCAGTGCTCCAGGCCTGGTTGGACGGGGCTTGGAGCAACCGGGCCTAGTGCAAGGTGTCCCTGCCCTTGGCAGCAGGGCTGCAAACAAGACCATTTGGAAGGACCCTTCCATGCCAAGCTGTGCTGTGGTTCTATGATCACAGGGGCGTGGAGGCAGCTGAGCTTAAATTCTGATTAGAACTAATTCAGCGCTGTAAGTGTGGCTGAGCTTAAGGATATTGTTCACAGGCCCAGATTCGCAACTTGTGAGATTTACCAGTACTGTAGGTCTGGCTGAGATCAATGAAGTCTTGCACGATCCATATTGTGAAATATTGTAGTTTATTGAATCAAGAGCAGAAGTTTTCAGCTTGCCACTCGAAAATGCACTAACTATAGAGCCTAATTATGTGTCGCCAGTAGACAGAGGCACGATCTATGGCGTTACATGTACATAAGAAAATTATCATGTTTGCAATATATTTTATATCTACACCTTGTATATCTTATAAATATGTTACATATATTATAAATATATCTATTTCATAAATTTCTTTCCGGATATAAATGCACTAAGAGCATTAATAAGTGTCACAATGGGTAGTGACACTAAATGTGTGCTAGCTGGTATTGTTTAAACATAATTACATATTCAGTTCTTTAAAATCATATATATAAAATTATATGTTTTGTAATTTTGATACTATTTTTATTATTATATTATATTGTTTCTTTATATTTTACTATTATATATGATAAGTGATAAGATTTACAGAATATGTATACATGAGGTATAAATTTACATATGAAATAACTATCTAGATTCCTATCTATATAGAATTTCAGGTCAGCTCCAATAGTTGGTACAATGCTGACCAAATGGTTTCCATTTTGGGAACATGGAGAAACACTGTCCATTGACTGATCCCAGGCATTGCCCAGAGATTGTGGAGTCTCCCTCTCCGGAGAGAGTCAAGAACCATCTGAACACAATCCCTTGCAGTGCACAGCAGGATGACCCTGTTGGAGCAGCCCTGGACCAGATGATCTCACTGGAGGTCCTTTAAAACGCTGACTCATTTGAGATTCTGAGATGGACATCCTTTCAAGAGGTGAAGTTCTTGGAGGGAGAATGGACTCTAAGAAAGAGGTGGGGGCAGTCACAGTCCTGGTGGTAATGGGACTCTCTCTCACAAGCCCCCTGGCCACGGCCTCTTCAGCTACATCAGCTTTGATCCCCGAGTGCACTTCTGCTCTAGAGAAAAGGTGTGGCAGCTGTTGCCACTGCCAATTCAGCAGTGTCTTCTCCATGTTCTGCATGCTCAGGTCTGTTTCAGCTTCTCCCCGGGCTGTAGATTCTACACAAAGATACCTGGGAGAAAAAAAAAGAATAGTAGCGTTTCGTCCAGCGTGGTCCTCAATCCTTGTAGCCAGCATGGTCAACACTGCGTGTAGTGCTGGGGAGACTCTTGAGACAACGCTGCTGCTGCTGGCTTAGTGCTGCTACGCAGCGTTTGCCCTTCCCTCTCATTATCCTACATTGTCCCCTCTTCACCCATATACTATTAGGTGGTTCTCTGCCACCAGGTGTGAGCCCCACAAGCACAGCACTGTGCAGGAGAACCTACTTTACTGTTCATTGTTAAGGATTCGTTCCAACCACTGCTGCAGATCAACACAGCTAAACATTGCCCGGGAGTGGGCAACAGGATCCATCATCAGGTCATGGAAGAGATTGCATGTCCCGGCCATAAGGACCTCTGGGGGCAAATTGATCCCCTCAGGAAGTGTCTGGTTGCCCACGATGAAGTGGTTGAGGCATCCCCTTTGCACACACATGCACAGGCTCTCGCTGATGTCTATCAGTCGCCTCACAAAATGTCTCCTGCGCCACTGTGACACTAGTAAGATGTTCAGGAGGTGCATGACAATAGTCTTGATGGCATAGGTGGAAAAGCCTAAGCCCAGCTGCAGATGGGTGAAGAACTGCAGGCATTTGAGGTGCAAGCTGCGGCGGGGGGCCTGCCTGGCGATGTACTTGAAGAACTTCATCTCTGCCACGGCGTAGGTCTCCGGCCAGATTGTGCTTGAAGTCCAGGCTGGATTAGGCTGGCTGCTTGCAAAGATGTCTGAGTTGCCTTGCTGCACCCCAAACAGCATCTCAATCCTGAAACTTTCTGTGCCGTTGGTCACATTGAATCGGCAGGAGCGCGTGGAGGGCAGCAGCACTAAATGCCAATTGTGCGACAGATGCAAAGCCGGCCAGGTTGCTCTCACTAGCTGGTAGAACCAGCGGGCCATTTTATGCACATCCAGGTAGGAGTCGGTGCACACGGTGTGAAGGAGGCTGGGCTCCTGATTCCTCCTCAGCTCCTCCTCGGGGTGGTGCAGGAAGCACAGCATGTTCTCATCCGGCTGCTCCCTCGTGCAGGTGCACTCCTGCTGCACGCGGATGTGGAAGTTCCTCATGCCTGTCTGCCCTGCAGTGCTCAGCTCTAGGTGGAAGCTGTGCCCTCGGGGAGGAGTCATGTGCACGAACACCTGGTACACAACGTCCTGCTCACGGGGACTCCAACCTTCGAAGGCACTGCCCACCCCAATGGCTTCTTGCAGGACTGGGTAGAAGCTATTGGACAAGATGAGTCGAAAGTAAAGCATAAAACGGTTCATGAGGGCAGTTGTCCACCTGCATCCTTCCTGCAGGTCACATTCAGGCCACTGTATGCGCTCCATAACCATCCTTCCAATGTTGTCGGCACGATCACGGTTGTCGACTTCATTTCCAACATCGTTGTTTGCTGCATGTACAGCTTCATTGCCAACTTCATTTCCATCATCACCTTCTTCATTTGCAGCAACATGGTCGATTTCCTGTGCAATGCCATCATCATGGTTGTTTTCCTCCCCATTCACATCATCTTCATTGCCAACAAATTCTTCATTTCCAACATCTTCGTTTGCATCCACATTTCTGACCTCTTCTTCATCTGCACCATCATTATCATCTTCAGGTGCATCCATCCTCAGGCTCTTTTTCCTCCACATACACCACAGGGCCAAGAGAAAGAGCATGAGCCCAGCAACAGCCCAGACCTGCCAGTGCTGCAAGGCAGAGCACAGCAGGTCTCCCCAGGCCCAGATACCCTGCTTCAGGGCCAGCTTCTCCACCTCCTGCTCCAGCCGAATCTTCATCTCCTCGTGGAGCTTCGCACGCGCCTCCATTCGCAGACGTGTCACCTCGTTTAAGCCATCACCCACGGGCTTTGGGTACTGGACTACCTTCAGCAAGAGCAAGATGCACAACGCCCAGGTATCCATGGTCTGCAGGAGGATGGAGACAAAGCCTTGAGTGGCACTGGGAGGGAGGCAGCTGGCAGTGGGGGCAGCAGGGACAGGAATCCCAGGGATGTGATGGCAGGAAGCGCGGGGCCCCAGAGAGCTGACAAGCAGTGAGGCCTGTCCTGCTGCCCCAGCCCCAGCAGCAGCAATAGCAGAAGCAGGAGGGCGCCCTGCCCAAGGCTCTCCCAGGAGGGGCTCAGCCTGCAGGGGGAGAACCCGGCCCTGGGTGCAGTTTTTCTGCCCAAGCCCTTGTCCCCATGCCTTGTCCCCAGCCCAGCCTCCCCGCCACGTGTGCACTCACCGCTTGCCCAAGCAATGCATGGCCAGCGTTACCTGCTGGGGCCTGTTATAGCTGCCCCCATTGTGACATGTCCCCCACCATGTCACAGGTGTCACAGCACACCACAACCAGGCCAGCCCCGCCCTTTGTCCCCAGCCCAGCTCAGCCAGTCAGAGTGGCCCTGCTGTACTGCTTAAAGCAGCTTTTGAGTGAATCTTCTTCAAAGAACTTTCTTTGTTCTGTCTTTTGTCTTTCTTATCAGCTGTCCTCCATTGGCAATCTCATAGATATCCATGTTGGAAGGCACCTCTGAGGATCATTGAGTCTAAGCCTTGACTCCACACTCAGCTACAGTTGTATTTCTGAGTCATCGAGGTTGGAAAAGACTCTGAAATTCACACAGTCAAACCGCAAACTTAACACTGCCAAGTCCACCAATCAGCTGGGTCCCCAAATTCCACAGCCACATGACTTTGAAATCTCTTTGAGAGTGGTGACTCAGCCATTTCCCTGGGCAGCCTGTTCCTGTCGCGGCCCCTCCGGAGCTTTGGTTAGCTCTCCACAGCACGGTCTCCGGCGTCGTCCACCCAGGTGCCCCAGAGGGNCCTCTGAGGATCATTGAGTCTAAGCCTTGACTCCACACTCAGCTACAGTTGTATTTCTGAGTCATCGAGGTTGGAAAAGACTCTGAAATTCACACAGTCAAACCGCAAACTTAACACTGCCATGTCCACCAATCGGCTGGGTCCCCAAATTCCACAGCCACATGACTTTGAAATCTCTTTGAGAGTGGTGACTCAGCCATTTCCCTGGGCAGCCTGTTCCTGTCGCGGCCCCTCCGGAGCTTTGGTTAGCTCTCCACAGCACGGTCTCCGGCGTCGTCCACCCAGGTGCCCCAGAGGGGACACACGATGTGTGGGTTGGACAGAGACTGGCAGCTCTAACTGCCCAGCCTCGTGAGCTCCCACTCACCGTGAGGGTGGTGAACCGCCGACAGGATGAAGGCAAAGAAGAAAGGAGAGATCTTGGATCTGGGATATGGTTGAATAACTAGGAGTTTATTCAGGGTGATCCAGGGAGCAAAGAGACCGAACAAAGGTGTGTAACAGTTTAAACACAGAACCCGAACCAAGGGAGGGGACAAGGCAACATCCAGTAGGGGAGCAGGTGGGGAGGAGAGAGGGCGGAGGCTGGGGATGACGTTAAAGGGAAAAAACCAATGGCACCAGGGGGTGGAGAAACAGGGCTCACATGGGCCAGTGGGGCATTGAAGGTTGGGG
>VXBQ01002462.1:566635-598358 GCA_013400175.1 Phainopepla nitens
CATGTGGGGATTGGCAGGGAAGGATCTGGAACAAAGGAAGGGGTTTGGGTAGACGGCAGGGGAGGTAGAACCAGGGGAGGAGTGTATGTTGGGTGAAACTAATTTTTGAAAATTAATGGGGGGGCGGGGTCGGGCAGAACCGTAACTAAAGGAGAATATAGAATCAGGGGCCGCCACGTGTTCCCAAGCTTGATATCCTTTTTCTTAAAGGAATATTTGCTAGAGATCCAATCTGAAGTTCCTCTGGTGCAACATGAAGTAATCTCTTTTGGTCGTATTGTTTGTTCCCTGGAAGAACATAATGACCCCCCACCTGGCTACAACCTCCCTTCAGGGAGCTGTAGAGAATGATGAGGTGCCCTTTGAGGCACTTTGTGCTAAACACCCCCACCTCTCTCAGTCTTTCTTCATCAGACGTGTGCTTCAGACCATTCCCCAGGTCCATTTCCCTTCTGTGCACACACTCAAGCACCTCCATGTCTTTTTTCTTGGGGACCAAAACTCAATGCAGGATGTGAGGTACAGCCCCACTCGTGCCCTACATTAGGGGATAGTCACTGCTCTGTTCCTGCTGGGCACACTGGTTCTGACAGAAGCTGAGAAGCCATTGGCTTCTTGGCAATTTCCAGCCCCTCTTCTCCCAGCCTGGAGCTCTGCATGGGGTGGGCATGACCAAAGTGCAAATCCCAGCATTTTGCCTTCTTCTGTCTCATACAGTTGCACTTGACCCATCAATTACACTTGTCCAGATCCCTGAGTAGAGCCTTCCTACTCTCAGGTTATCAGTGCTCCTGCCTTATTCATTTTCCTTTAGATTTAACTCCATTTGCTGACTTTCACTCCAAACGCTCTTCCCATGTGCCAGGATGTCTGCTAGCCTGCAAGGCCAGACTGTGAAGATGGGATCCCGGCAGGCAAGAAAAGCCCTCTTGCTCTGGGGCCTTCCATGGCACTGGCAGCACAACTGAGAGCCCTTCCTTGGCCTTCACCTTCAACCAGGCCCCAGCTTCAGCAAACCCTGAGTTCCCTATGAGGGCAAAAACAAATGAAGGCATGTGGGGAGAGGGCTGCTAGGTCAATATGTGCTGGGCTGCTTCTGCTGTGGGTGAATTTTGGATACCTTTAACTGGCACTTTCCTACAGGGAATCATTAATCCCACACTGAATTCTCCCTTTCAGGGGTTCTATTACTCACACTTGCCATGCCATCCAACTGCTTCCCAGCTAAATACCAGCAGCAACAAGCTCCATGTCTGAGACCATCCATAAAGTGTTGGGCACTGTTCTCTTCTCTGTTCATGGGCAGGATGAGGCAAAGAAAGTAACCTGAATCTACATTTTCCTCTCAAAAAGACTGCGTCATTGTAAGATGTTTTTGCTTATTTTTATCGACTACAGATTGGCAGAAGAAAAGAATATCAGCCCTAATATAATTTTCATCTCATGGTAAAAAGCTAGGAAATACACTCAGATGTCCCTATATTAAGTGCAATGGAAATTTTCCTATAGGATCTGAACTGAAACAGGAAACAAAACCCTATCCTGCTTTGGTCACACCTGGCTAACATGCTTACATCCTTTTTTAACTACGTAGATGGTTCCTAGAAAAAATCTGTTGAGAACAGGGCCCAGCTCAAGGCAGTCAGTACCCTTAGTGCTGTTTAAATAGGTAGTAAGATCATTCAATTACAAGTGTCCTTCCTGGGTAATAAAGTACAAAAGTCTTGCAGCTGAATTTTCTCTCTCCTTCAGCATTAGGGAGGCAAAGTGGCAGAGCATCTTCCAGCAGCCTAAAGAAGGAAGATATTTGTGGAAAAGCACTGCGAACACACAGTCCTGCCTTATGACTAGACATAGGTCTGAAAAAAAGCTAGTTCTTGTCAAGCCACCTTTTGCTGACCCAAAGCACAGACTGGTGGCAAAATCTTAGGGCAGGTAACAGCAACTCAGGAGATTTACAGAGCTGGAATGAATGCACAACCAGGCCATGTGGGACAGCCCTGTCCTTCACTTGTGCTGACACACTCAGCTGAAGCTGTGGGCTGTCCCGTGCCTCGTGCCATGTCACAGCAGTGCCACAGGCCAGGGTTCACTCACCTGGGGGATGAACACCACACAGGGACAGCTTGGCTTTCTGTGGTCTCACCAAGACCCTTCCATGCACAGCTCCAGGACTCAACTCCAGCACATGAGGTTCAGCTTATGTCCGATAAGGACAGCAACACAGCTGAGTCCTTCCATCAAATTATTTTATGTAGTCTTACACAAGGATAGTCCCTTCAAAAGAAAGGCAGAAATTCTCAGGTAGGCCTCATGTCTTCTTGTTGTGTTCTAGCACCTATGTTGGCGTGTTATTATCAGCCAGGATGAGAGCAGAGGGACACAACCCCTTGTTCCAATAACACCACAGCTTCTGGGATTTAAACACCTGGAGAGAGGGCTGATTCCTCCTTAAAAATACTGACAGAGGCATGAAAAAGGCACCTGCCTCTCTTCACTCCCCAAAAAGCTCTGGGAGAAGTTCCCAAGAGCAGCAATGTCAGAGATGCCTCTTAAACGTCAGCACTTTTCTCTCTTCCCCTGTCCAAGCCTCCCCAGAGCACCAGGGAGGGAAGAACAAGGCAAAGCCAGGCAGAATGTAAAGATCCGAAGCCAGATTCTGCATCTTAGTGAATTTATTGACGTGGTGTAGGATTAAGTGTAAAGCTTAAAGGGGAGGTGAAAACAAAGCCCAGAGGAAAGGAGAAAAATTGCACAGAAATAACTGATAATGGCATTAGAATCTGATGGGAAAGAAAGGTTGGCAATTCCACACCTCTTGTTTCTGTTTCTTTGTTTAAATAGCAAGACAGTGGATTATCCCTTGAAAGCAGATAAGCCTGGGAATTATAGAGCCCGCCCTTAATGGTATTATTTTACTAGACCAATTAATTATCTGAGATTTGTTCTCACCTATTGAGACAGTCATTTAAGAATTAAAAAAATACAACTCAATCACTGCTTCAAAACCTTTTTTTTTTGCTTTTTTTGTCTGTCTTTGGCAAAGACAGACAAATACAAGGGTACCACTATCACCATGGCTCTTCCCATGGTAATTATCAGGAATGTACTTAGACACTGGAATCTGGAAAACACAAAAAAAAGACTGAAAATATGTCCACTGTGCCTTAAAAACAACAATCTTCATAAGGTTGACTCATGTGCAAGTGCACAGCCACCCCCTCCCTGACCAGGCAGGAGATACTTACCAAGCAAAACCCTGCTCTGTGTGTCTAGCACAGAGCACCTCTGTTAGAGGTCCTGGTTTACATCAGTGCTGTTATCTTTCCCTTTGCAATTTAAAGGTTAACTCTGCCTTGATTTGTAATCACAGAGAAGTACAGATGTGCAACTAACTATAGTCTTTCTGGCAAATCCCCACCTTCATGTAAAGTTTATTAATTCAGCATATGTTTGTTCAGATTTTCAACTTCTCATATCATAAAATGATTCATGAAATGTCTCATTTACTGAATAATTCATCATTTAATAATTATGTTCATTTGGGCACCTCAAAAAGGAATTTTATACAGATTTTCTCATGCAGGAACACAGATAAGAACACAAACGCCCTCCATACACAATGTCAGAAACTACAGAGATCTGAGAAACAGTGTTATAAAATTTAAAGTAACAGGGCCTAAAAAACCCTGAAAAACCAGTTATGCAGCAGCATCTCCCCAGAGTCGCCTTCCCTCTGCAGGAGCAGTGCCTGCCCCTGCCATGAGTATGTGGTGGGATGTTTTCCTGTGGAGATCACCATTTGCCACCCCTGCTTGCAGCACGTGCCATGAGGAGCACCTCACCCTGGCTGTCCTTGCTATGAAATCAATCTAGTTTGCAGAGCACTCTCTTTTTTTTTTTTTTTTTTAATAAATAATTTTCATTAGAAGGAAGCAAGCTAAAACAAGCATTAAAACACATCCGCACAGAAAAATAAATATGGAATTAAACTCACAGCAATTGGATTACTGGAGCTGTCAAATCACATAAAGAATAATTCCAGAGAGGAGCATACCTCCAGCTACTAGTTAATTTTCCAGTACACTAATTCAGGCTATTTGCTGATGGATTTTGCCATGTCTGATTACCAATCAGTTAAAAAATGAACCCCTTGCTTGGAAACTACTGGTTATCCACAGCCGTTTCTCCAAAGATGATGCAAGCAGGATTTCCATAATCTGCTTGCTTCAGCTCCCCGATAGACAATCAATACTTAAACCGCTCATGCTGGATTTGCTTCAGTGCTTGGATGAGAGGAAATTAGAGATACTGGACAGTGGTCCAATATTCTTTGCTACATGCAAATACGGCTAAGTATGCAGAGCGGCTGCCACTGAACAGTCAGCACAATTGTCTGTAGCTAATCCAAAATAGTTTATGAGCAAAACCAGAATGAGCATATCATGCTGCTACTAGGATTGCAAAGGAGCGTTTCTTGATTGGGCTGGCTCCAAGTCAGCAACAAACAGATTTTCTGCAGCCACTAAGTTTGTGATAGATTTTGTTCCAGAGGAAAGTTATGAGGAGGAGGAGGTGGGATCGCCTTCCAGACGCGTGTCCGTGGTTCTTCCCGTAATGGGTCAGCATACAGGTGCCCACACTCCTCCCACCTGCCTTCCATTTGTGTCCCATGGGTGGAGTCTGTCACTCTCACAAGCACTCTGTGACAATCCTGCTTGGTCTAGGAGCTGCTCTGGAAGGCATCCATGCAGCATCCCCATGACAGCAGACTAAGTTTTTTTGAAAAGGATTTTCCAATATGCTCTAATTTGGTTTTACTCCCACTGAATTCACAGCTAAGTCAGGCTAAGCTAAGACACAGCTAAGACTCCCACAGTGGTGGGAGTCTTGAAAAAAGAACACCCACAGGCCAGAGAAAGCATCATTTTTGGATAATATCAGTGCCTCCTCTGGGTAGAGGAGGTAGGAGGGAAGGCACTGCCTGGCAGTATGTGCCTGGCACACATTCCACCTCTCCTCGCACACAGTCACCTCTGGGAGACCTTTATTTTTCTGCCCTGAACTGTGTGGTCACTTCCTCTTGTGCATTACCACCAGTGCTGGCAGCATATCATACCCAGTTTTGTAGGAATAACCGCACAAGGAACAAGGCAGTGAAAAGTCAGAGAACAGAGAATTTTCCAGCATGCTCAGTGAGGTTGTTTGCTGATGGATTTTGATACACTTAATCACCAAGGCATTAAAAAATCTTTGGAAGTACTGTCTGCCCACCAGCGTTTCCACAGTGGGTATTCTGCTGAGTATTTATTTTACAGCTTATATTCAGTTGGGCTCCGGCAAAGACTCAGGCCACCTGTCTCAGTCTCTGCACCAGCAGAAGCAGCACAAGGTGGGACCTCAAAGGTGGCATTAAAGCACACCATGCTCAGCCATCTGATCACTGAGCCCCTTCCTCTAAGGGACACAGACCTGCAGGTTCCCAACCATCCATCAGAATTGTGTTTTCTTGCCTGTGTTACTCTGTCCTTCTGTTGTCAGCATCTCCTTGGAAGGTAAGACAAGGAGAAATGTGAAGCTATTGAGAAAATATTAACCTTCCCTGTGCACCACCCAGCTGTCGCTCCAGTACCAGCCAAGTTTCCTCCTCCAGGCTACCTGTGCCTGCTTGCTCTCCTCCTCCGGGTAAAATTCAAATCCACTTCTCTCCTTGCCCTGCCACGACTCACAACTGTCATGGGATAGTTGCTGCTGCTCCTCAGAGGTTACTTCTTCAGAGGTACTGCCACATCCCCTCACCCATGGAGCTGGAGGCTCTGGGCATCCCCAGGAGATGGCAAATGTCTGTGGAAAAAGAGGTACAGAAAATGATAGTCCTCTCACCCCACTGGGGGCTCTGGCAGCTCCGCTGCTGAGAACAAGACAGGCTGAGCAATAGAAAACTGACAAACTCTGATTAATAATAAAGTCATAATGAAACCGTGCCAGCTGGCAACAGCCTCGTCTGTCAGCAGGGCTGGATTTGCGCGGAGGGAACCTGCTGTCGTCTGGGTTTGGAAAAATGCAGAGCCCCGCAGGAATTGTGGTGAGTGAAGGCATCCCCCCACCCCTGTTCTTGTCAACAAAAGTCCCAGCTGCACCTACACACCAGTCACAGCACCTGACATACTGCTGGCCATGCTGGCCACCCATTTGGGCAAGGCCGTCACTGGATTAATGGTCTGCAGAAGGAAAAAGACTGGATTTTAGGGCTCACACTGAGGAACTCACTGATCTTACTGACTCCCATCCTGAGTTGGGCACAGATAGGTTCACAGAAGACGCAGCTTGTGCAAAGGGATTTCATGTGCAAGATGTGCAACAAGGCACTGACACATAAAACATGCACAGTGATTCACAGCTACAGATATGATATATAGTAGAGAAAAAGGCAATTTTATAGACTGTGCCTTACAAGCACAGTCTGCAGGACTTTATGCTCCTCAGGTATCACCTGTAAGCACTGTCTCAAGGCCAGGTCTTTGGGATGCTCAATGCATCAGCTCAGCTAAATAGCAAGGAGGTAACTGGGCAGTAGTTTCATGCTGTCACACATCTGACAAAGCTAAAAGAGCATTGCAATAGAAAGTCACTTGGGTGTAAAGCCTTGCCCTGCCTTCTGAGCATGACAGATCAATCCAGGTGAGGCCGCTCAGCGGGGTACTTTTGCCTGGCTAACACTACAGTGTTTTCAACAAAGTGCTTCAAAGAAGAGAAAAATATGCAATGACTGACCTAAAGGGACCTGAAGAATACAGTTCTTCCAAGGAACTTTTCACGAGATTATCATCTTTAATATGATCAAGCTGGTAGATTTATCAATACTTCAACATTCATGTTTGTGTATGCTCACTTGTTAAACACTACTTGGGTTTATTGAACCTGGTGATAGCTTGTTCTACACTTAATAGCCTACTCTGTGTGATGTTAAAAGTTTGCAGAATCTATTTTTAGGTTTTTTGCAATAAAGCCTGAGACTTTTACGTTTTCCTGATTCTAAAATAAAGAGAGGAATTATTTCAAAGGGCATGTTAAAAGAGAATGAAAAAAAAGTTGTACCAGTTGGAAGGAGATTGTGTCTTTGGAATAGAAATCAATTTTCTGGGTTTCATTTTCTACTCACACCCTGGAGCTGCCTTTTCCTATCTCCACTTAAGAGAACAAGTAGGGACACAACTTCTTTTTTTTTATTATTAAAAAAACTTTTGGTATAGCAGATGACACAAAATGTGTTAGCTGCCCACTTCTGCAGAGATGCACAGTGAACTTTGGTAACATGCTATGAGCTGAATTAAATTGTCTGCCAAAAGCAAGCAAACTTTTCTAGACAATCTGTTATTTGACACACTCCAACCAGTAAAGCCTGTTGGACCATCTGCTCTGCATAAAGTCCAGGGTACGTGTTTACATGGTTCTAAACTTAGCAGCAAGCCAGAGTCAACATTTCCACGGTGGGGATCCCCTACAAGAAATTCCATCAACAGCTCTTGCCCTCTTGGCTTGGTGTCCGAGATCCAGGAGAATCCCTTTCCTCAGCCTATTTCCACCTGTTCATTGCCAACCCGACACACCCAGGAGAAGCTTCACTGCTGCACACACAGTTCCTACCCGTGGGCATCCAGAAATCCCCTTTACAACCACAAAAAAACCCGGGATACAACAGCTGCACCAGAGAAGGCTGACCTGTTGGAGTTCTCAAACGCTCCAAAAAATTTAAAACCCTCCCTATTCAATATTTTCCTGCCAAAAAGGGAACACAGCCAGGAAAACTACACACAGACAGATGCACATATCCCAGCTGCCTTGCATCAAAAGGTAAAAGAGGGAAGGAAAATTAGCTCATTACTGGATCTGGCTGTACTTCTGCATCCCTAACACACTGGCTCAGTCAAAATGTTATCTGCTATCTTTGATATTTTTTTTAATGTTGGAGGAAGGATAAAGAAACTCTTCTTGCACCACTGAGAAACATTTTTAAATTCTTATACACAGCAGCCAGCTGGTGTTTCCAGGGTTTTTATACAGCTTTTTTGCATTTCAAATGCAGCTTCTCTACCAGATACCTTTCCAGTGACATCCTGGGAGCGCTGAGTATGGAGAGGGGAAGCAGTTGGTCCACCTGTGTCAGCAGCACAAGGGGGGCACAAAAAGGAGGAAAATTGGGGTGGACAAGGAGTAAGATTGCCAAAATACTGAAATATGTATGGGAAGAACACATGGAAAAAATTAGATGCTAGAATGAGACTGTAAATTGAGGTTTATTCATTTCCTCCATCATTTTGGTAGGTGTGTCTGGAGAATAGCTGACAAAATACAAATATGTAACTCTACTAGGAGTCTTTATCTTACTCTGACACTAGTATAACTTAATGTGGCCCAAACTATCCTGACTTTTCCCTATTTTATAACAGAATTGTGTTCTTTAGTTGTGTTCAGTGTCAGATCCCAGGCCAGCAATAGTATTTCTAGTACAAATATCCACAAGAACTACTTTGGTACTTGTAGTTTTTTTGTTAATTTTGTTTTTCCTGGCTTTTGATCCTTGAAAGCCTGACCAATGCTGTGTTTACAGACTTTAAAATATTTATTATGTTCTCTTGGGACTGGCAAATGGATTATGTGACAGGCAGTCTTGAAAGACATCTAACCCCAGGGACAAACCAGACCTCATCACCCCCAGGAAAAAATGAAAAAACAAACAAAAAATCCCCCCACAAAACAGCAAAAAAACCCCGCTATATTTTCATTACACCACTGCCGTTTCAGATCATGTACTTCAACTTCCCATTTACCAGCATGGGCACAACCCTGCAGCTGGGCTCTGTTCCCCAAAGGAAAGTGGAGCACCCCACTGCCATGGGATGTGTGCTCCCTGCAGCCCAGGGATGAGCTCGGTGCAGGCTGCAGCTCTTTGGAGCAGCTAAATCCCAATGGCACCTGGAATACAGTGCAGCGAACAGCGTGATGCATCCAACTGCAATTCCCCAGATTTTCATGACAGTAAATTTGGGGAGCTCCCATCTAAGCATCCAGGTACAGTTCTAGAGATAAAACTTAACAGTTTTGGCCCAAGCTACTCCATTCTCCTCTAATATATAGCTGCTATTCTGTATTATTTTGTTGGCTCCTTGCTGAGGTGTGTGAAATGAAGTACATGCAGCCTGAGAGAGGATATCAACGGAAAAAATCTTTTATTTTAGCCAGTGGCTAGAGCATAGAGACTTTGGGGACTCTGTTTGTAAAGGAATGACATGGGGTAAAAGGCTTAGAAAACTAAGGGGGGAAGTAAATAGCAAAGGTACCCTGATATACTTTGTTCAAATCAAAATGCAAAAAACCCCGAGGTGGTTCCTTGTGTTTGACCTTTTTTTTCCTCATTTTTAAGTTCTAGAAAGTACAGTTGGTTGATGGAGAAGATGGGAGAGCAGAGATGTGCCAGTCCACAGTATTGCTGTCTTGATTTCATTATCACTTGTCGCAAAAACTAATCTCACCATACCTCAGGCTTTGCATCCTGTTCACAGTCTCACCATTCTAGAAAATTCTGAATGGCAGAGGAAACCCATCCGTCTCCACAGTGAGCAGAATGGCTCATATACACTAATTTGTTTCCTCCAAATTAACACTTCCATCTAGTCTTTATTAAAATATTAATTGACTAGAAAAAAAAATCACTTGTGAAAAAACAACAATGGCTTTTACTCTTTGGGGAAATTTTACCAGCCTGTAAGAGAACGAACAGCAAGGTCCCTTCATGCAGACACAAACACAGCTCATAGAGAGGAAGAATTTGAATGAGCTCCTTTCATGGTTTGAAAGTCTAATTGCCAAAGAGACTTATAGCAGCCACCGTAAGGATGGCTCCCTACAAGAGACAACACAATAGAAATCATTGGAAAAGAATAAAGGAGGGAGAAAGATGAGAAGGAAGGAAGGAAAGGACAAACACTAAGAATTGCACTCCCACCCTTCGAGCAGGTGGAGGCTGCCAGCATTTTCCATCTGGAGTTCCTCTGCTCCATTGCAAAGCAGCAAGGGCCTGACTCCAGGGCTGCAGCCACATGATGGGGGTGACAAAAATGTCAGTGTAATCCTGACAGGACCAGTGCCCAAGGAGGAGAAGGAGATTTCACAGCAGGGGCAGCTCTCCAATTCCCTGTTTCAGGCTTTACAGGCAGTACCAATCTCAGTCAGTGGCTTGACCCTGATAATGAAAACTTCTGTGTATCTGCATTCCCTTAAAGTCACCCTGGTAATTCTGCCCCTTCCACCTGCACTTCTCTCCATACAGCCCTGCCCCTTCACCTCCAGAAATCTGTATTTTTATGGATGAGTCTGGGTATTCTGGAAAGAGTGGATGATGGAAAGATGACAGCAAGCAGGAGTTGGGAACCCTTCAGATCTGTCCCACTTCCCAGATGCTGCTGTGACCCAAAGCCACCACACCACTGACCTGTGGAACAGGGAAAGCAGCAGAAGCTCCTGTGGGGCTTTGGAAGGGACCTTAAAGATTGTCCAGTTCCCACACCTGTTCTGTGGGCAGGGACACCTTCCACTAAACCAGGTGCTGGAATATTCTTTTTAGCTCTGTCACTTTATATTTATTATTAAAACTGTGCCAAGACTGGCTACGTCTCAAATGTAAACAGTGCACTTGTATACTACACCAATTTATGGAGTGGGTGTCTGTATGATGGCTTAGTAAAATTCCACAGCATGTTTTAGGAATCAAACATCTTTATCAAAATGTTCAGACATGTCAAGTGTATTACAAATTTGCTCTCAGCATAAAAAGCAGATTAAAACATTAATTTTTGGTCTCAGCATGTTTTTGATTCAAGCACATTAACCATCGTTTTTCCCCTGTATGTTTTCAAAAGAATGACTTGTTTATAACAGGTTTATGCAAGCTGGGAATATGACCCTTTCTTCTATTAAATATCAAGATCTAGACTTCCCCTGTTGCAAGTACAAGCACTGGATTTATTTATGCCAGAGGAGTGAAACAAAACTCAGAGCACACAGAGAAAAATCCAGCAGTTTGTTTGAGCAGTAATAACCATCTAACCAGGGCAGCACAAGCTAATCCTCCCAGCACTGGTGGCTTTTTCCTAGCCCAGGTCATATGCCTGGAGTCACACACTGGAACTGAATTCTGATCACCAGCGCAGGGCAAGAGGTTCAGGGTGTTTCCCAGGAGGAAAAGGCCACACTGCCACCAAATCACTGCCCAGCCCCTCCTGCCCCCTCACCCCTGCTCTCCACAAGCCACATCTTGGGTTTATCTGCTCAATAGCAATTCATTCTACAAAGAATGCATGTTCTGTGTGCAGTGTTATAGCAACCTAAAATTCTGTGAAGCAAGAATGAACTTCTCAGGTCTCCCAGTGGATTCTTGGGAGCCCATTGGGAATCAGGCAAGGTGCTATGGGGACTTGCAAATGAAAGAACCAAGTATTCTTTACTTAAATGGTCCAGATCAGCACACACAACTAACATTTGCTGGGGAATCAAATGATCTTAGTAGCTCATTGGTGCACCACACATTGTATTTTTCTCTGTAAAAATGTCACAAGCTAATTCTTGTTGCAGAAGGGATTGGTCTCAGGGCAGTTAGCACAGCTCTGTCCCCCAGCAGCTGTGCAGTATTACCATTTTCAAAAGACTTATCAGCATTGCTGTCTAAGCATCTTCCCTGGGCTGCATGATCCAGAGGTAGACACAACAAATTCTCCTCTGTAAATGTCAGCACTCACACTCAGCAAGCTCTGGTCCTGTTAACACACAGATGGAGGATCAGACCAGAGATCAAATGTCAGAGTTAACAATGGCAGGAAATTAAATCAGTTTAGATGGAAGCAAAAAAAAAAAAAGGCAAAAACTCTAATTTTGTGCAATATGACACAAGTTTAAGGTCAAGAGAGTAGATGGAGGTTTTGAAAGGAGGTCTGATTTATATCTCCCAAGAAAGACCAAGGGTGGTTGTTAATAAATTGTGGCTCCCTTGATGCATCCAGAGGAAACAGCTGGGAGGCTGGGGGTGGAGGCTGGACAAATTCATCTCGGAGAGCCGGAGGAGTTTGAGATGACTCAGCTGTCGGAGCTCGTGGGAAGCTGAATTCAGTGCTCCCACACCTAGTGGCCTCTACCTCCACCAGCTACAGAGCCCAGCCAGCATCTGCCCACCTCTTACTGCAGACAAAATGCAGGCATGTGACTCCCTCTCACAACATGTTTGACAGGGATTAGCATCCCTGCTAGCCAGAGTTTGTGTCAGAGCTGCAACTGGAGCTGGACATAGTTAGGCTCTGGCTTAGCAAGGAAAAAGGGCATCTTTCTACAGCTGTGCAGCAGAGTCCCTGTTCCTGCCCAGTCCCACTCCAGCATATTGTTCTGAGTGCCTTTTCCATATTTGAAACATTTATCAAACACTTGGTAAGTTCAGCTTTCATTTTTGCTACCTGTTCATTTGTCATCCAGTTCATATCCTCTTGTCCGATAGCACTGGCAACCTCTCTAAAGCAGGCTTTGAATTTCAGTTGTGTCTCAGCCCTCCCACTCTGGTGGGTCTTTCCCTTCTCTAGTTTCCCAAAGGACTTCCCAAAGCACGGAAATGGGGAGGACACAACAACTTTCAAAGTTATCTTCAGGAGCAAAGAACGCAGAACCCAGAATAAACACACATTTAATTATTTTGCTGCATTGGGGAGGCTTGGAGAAAACAGAAGGCAAGATCTGGAACAAGAGCTACGGCCCTAGAATTACACAGCACACCAGCTGTAGACACACATTTACAGTTGCTCAGACTGTGCATGTGAAACCTTGCCTGAACAACGTATTTGCTATACAGCGTTAACACAGCAAGCGTCAAACACCAGTGCACACCCAGAAACAGTGGCAAACAGCTGGGAATCCAAAAACCACACCACGGCCTGCTGGGGGAGGAGAAAAAAAAAAAAAACCAAACAAAAAAGGCATCTGGAGCTCTTGGCCTTGTTCTTCATGCTTCTTTGGTTCTGTATTTGGAATACAAGCAATACAGAACTCGCATTATAGCCTTCATATCTCCATTCACAATATCTGTGAATACACAAACCAGAGACAGCAAAATCAGATGGGAAGTATTAGCAATCCCTGGAACAGGATGAGACTGCACCTGCCAAAGACAGTCTCCCACCTTTCCCCAACTACAGTGTGAACTTGGACAATTGAATTGCAACAGGAAGCAAAATACTAGCTACAGAGGTAGAAGTTAGTAATTTATTAAATTAACTTGAAGAAAAGGGACTTCTGCTGCACTCTGTTGCTTGAAGACCAATAAGGGCAAATAATGCAGAGTAAGAAATTCACTAGCAAAGAACAGAGTAGATAATTCATTAGGGCTTTATGTCTTGAGGGTTTTTTTATGATTATTCTATGTCAGGAATCATGTTAGAATTACATGACACTTTATTTTTTTTTGTTGTAGTATTTCCATCATGTTTTGCTGCCATTTGATGCCCTGTTTTTTGTTGGTATTTTGGGTCTGGTTTTGTTTTGTTGTTGTGTTTTTTTTTCATGTAGTTTTCAGCTTCTTTCTTCTTGGCTATATAAACTGCCCTTGTATTTAAAAATGGCAGTGGAAGAGGTTAATGGATTCAGAGGGTTTACTGTTCATCTTATGGTGCTGTAAATCACTGGGAGAAAGACTAACAAAGAAACTAGTAAAATGAGATCCTTGAAGAGTCCGAATAGGGTAGCTGTAGCAAGGACCCCTAAATCATGTTAAAATTGACTCTCTAGCTGAGGATTTCCCCAGTGAAGCTAAAGGACTTGCAGATGCTGACACCAGTATTTCTCATACTGATCAGCAGCTCTGTGTTTGAGGCAGTGCAGAACAGCCAGAGGGGAGGAAGGAAAGCACAGATTTATTTCTTTTCACACAAAAGGTGGATCTCAGCATGGATACCTGAACCCACACCGATTAGTCTGTTAATGTTAACATAAATAAAAGCTCTTCAGCTTTCCAAGCTCCCAGCTCTGTGCAGCACAGCAAAAAGCCCACAGTTCATGAATGCCCAGCATGCAAACTACTGACATCACCAAAGCAGTAGTGGGAAAAGAGAACAAAATGAAAAACAAAAGAAGCCCTAAATCCTCTCCTTCCCTCTCCAGGATACCATGTGTTACGTACCCAACACATGCACCCACTCACAAATAACTAACAGGCAGCTAGAAGTGGAATAATGCTTTTTATTTTTAATAAACATTTGACTTCCTTGTTCAGCAGCAAGCTTGTAGAAGAATGCTGGGGTTATGTGCCCTGCAAGAGGTCAGACTTTGCAACCACAGCACCACCCATTAATTAACCACATCCCTCATCCCACCAAGAGCTGGCACTGTATTTTTCTGTGGATTATTTTAACTGGAAAACTGGACTCATCCAAATGGAGCTTTTTCGTTTGTTTTTTTTTTTNTTTTTTTTTTTTTTTTTTTTTTTTTTTTTTGTGGTGGAGAAAGAAAGAGGAGCATGCATATACATTGATTCAGTGAGGGAAGCATTCACTTGGATGAAGGAGATCAAGATTCAGCTCCCAGGTCTGAACCAAGCAGAACAGCGACTAAAAACCGGTGACTTTCATGTTCAGGAGGCTGACCTACCACTCTTCTGAGTTTGAATAGACTGATAAATGTTTCTGATTTTCCAGAGAAATTCTTCAAGGTATCTTCCCACAGAAACAAACTTGCTTTTAATGCACTGAAAGTTTTCATGAGACAGGAAAATAGCTTTGGCTCCAGCTCAGCTGCTGTAATTTCCCTAGGAGCTGTCACTGGTTTAAATCTTTAACAATTACTGAATTACTAAACAGTTTAAGTTTAGTGTAAAGTTACTAAACTTTTAACAATCCAACTTTTTTAGTTTAGAAATAATGATTTTTCTTTTTTTTTTTAAATCTTATTATCTCTACCATTCATTCTGCATGAAGAGCTGTAGGGCAGGCATATAATAAAATGTGTCAGTGTCATTTCCAGAACCTGCTTCCTGCAATTACCCAGACTTCTGCTAAGTTGGGATGTTAGCAGTTCTATTCCAGGTAAGTTTGCATGCCATGACTCACCTTCAGAGTTCACAGGAAAATTCAGAAGACCTCCCTCTGCTAGCAACTCCAGTGCCAGGTTAACGTTGTGGAGCTGTTGGAAAGAGAAAGATATTAATATAACTGACAATATTTTCTATCCAACAGAAGGTTTTAAAAAGTATTTTTCTAGTAACTGAAGATACTGATTCATAAATATGTACTCATATTCCTCTCCTTAGTTTTGATGAAGTGCTCTTCAGAATTTTTACCAATTATCATATAAAATTAGATGTAAAATCCATCTCCAGCAAAACATATCCCATGAGGTGGGAAGAATAATCCGTTTATTTAAAAATAGACCTTGCATGTGAAAGACTTGTGTTAATGGGGAAAACAGGCTAGATTCCTTAACTGGATCTAATGGAGACTATTTCTGGGTATTTTTAAACAGTCCCCATATGTTTACCACACTTGGAACAAAAAAAAGGAAAAAGTTCTCTATATTTAATTCAGAATTGCAAAGATCAGGTTTACTTGTTAGCTAGAAGTTCCTGCTATACTTCTAAAATGTCTGTTCACATTAACAGTGATGATGATATCCTTAATAACACTCATCAGAAATTAAGCACACGTCCATGAATGAAGGCTGAGGTTTTTTTCTCATTTCTCCTCACTGCTTTTTCTCTCCCTTCCCCACATAAAAGCAGTATCACACACACAAGCAGCAGTTGTAATTAATTTTTTAAAAGTAATATCCCCATCTAACAGCTTAAGGGTAGTTGTTTACTTGGCTGGTAATTAGCAAATTCCCTTGTTCTAAAGGAATAACAAGACCTGAATGAACTTCAGATTGTCTCTTCCTTCCCTGAGCTACTGGGCAATTTATCCTTTGGGAGGCTGCTGGTCCCTGTCATGTTGTGACAACAAGCACAGGAGTCCCCCCTGCGTAAGCCAAGCAAAACCCCTGTGCTCTGAAGTGAAGCAACAGATTTATGTTTCACCTGCTTCTCTGGTTCACAAGGAACTGAGTCTGCCTGTTTGGATTCAGGTTTGTTTTCTTCCACTGATAGTCAGCAGACAGGAGAGCTTCAGACCATGCTGTTCTATGCAATTTGCCAATCAGAATGAATAAATCAGTTGTTTCCTGGTGAACCAGCACAGGCAAAAAGGGCACATTTCCCTCTCTGTAATTCATTGGGGATTTTCAAGGAATGACAACATGCACGTTTCAAAAAGCATCTTCTGATAGAAATACCAATAATTAACCAAGAAAGGGAAGCCTTGACAACGAGATGCTTTGTCCAGCTCTGCTTGCCGACTCAAAAGAGCTGGGCAGTTTTCTAGAATTTACAACTGGACAGTAGCCAGGACATCTGGGGTGTTTAAGCTCTCGGCCTGTTTTGGCAAAAGTACCGAGTTCACACAGTTTTGATAAGCACATGGGCCCTCCATCATCATCACCTTCATCTCCTGACTGCACAGATATCACCTCTGGTTTCAGCCTGAACTATTTTGTGGTCATGTTCCTTGTCACAGAAAGCGCACACCTTTCTACACTCACAAGCACCCAGAGCTGCACTTCTTTACAGTTACTTTAAACGCCTTTTTTTTTTGCACTAAACACCCCAAAAAACCCTGCAGTGAACCCACTCATGTGCATTGTTGTCTTCTTGCACCTCAGAATTGATCACCTCCTGAATTTCAGTCATGGAATGATTTTGGTTAGAAGGAACTGTAAGGTGGATGCATCACACTGATCCCAATAGTGCATTCCAAAAACAAATGAGATCTTTTAAATCCCAGCAAAGGTTACATCTTTATACTTTGCTGCACCAATTAATGTCTAAAATGACAGGGAGTTAGAAAGCACAGGGGAATTGAAAGACATGTTTTGTGTACAAATGACAGCTGAACTACGGTTGATCAATATTTTTATTTGCAGTGTCATCCCACTTTTCATTTTGTAATGAGCATGAGAGGAGAAACAAATGGGAAATACCACTCTGGCAAACTGTTCAACAGCAAGTCCAGTCCTTGCGAGTAACTTTGCTAAAATGAAATTACTCCATTTTGTAAATGTAGTACATTTGATGTAAAGAATTGTACTGAAGCAGTACGAACCGCATTCTATTCTACTGGGATGCCAGTGATGGGCAGGGTAAGAAATGTGAAGTCTGAGCTTTGATTTGCACCAGGATTTTAGGGCTATCACATTTCCAGAAAGACATCTATGAGGCTAGAATAGGGCTGAACCAAAAAGAAAATTGTTATTTATGAAATTTTAAATAAGAAAATATTCAGAGACTTCCTCTGAATAAAACCAATGGAAATGTAAAAAATTTCTATCCAACTCAATGGGAACAGACCAGAGAATTTTGAAAACTGAGTGGAAGAGAAAGGGAAGAAAAACAACTCCAGTGAAATGCTTTGATTATGTCTGATTCAACCCTTTAAAATATATTTTCCCAGTTCTTAGATTTAAAAAAAAAAAAAAAACACATTTTTTCCTAATACTTTAAACAGTTACCAACTGACAGCAATGAAATTTTGACAACATTTGAACCTAGGTGTCAAACAATTGTGCTTTTAAACTTTCTGATGAAAAGCTCCATGGGAATATTTATTTGTGTAATATGGGACCTCTGAGAATTTTCGTTACAAATAAATATTGCCCAGGAGCATTAACTGTGCTAAGCCTGGGAATAAGATGAAAGCTTCATCTGCGTGGGGAAGCCGTAATGAAACCATGCCAGAGGAGAGATTTTCTTCTCTGGCAGCTCTAAAGCAAAAAACATCTGACACATTTCACTTCCAGAGATTGGAGAACAAACCAGGAAAAATACTACAGTTTCAGGATTTTCAGAGCTACTCAGTGACCCAAATGAAGGAAAGCCTACCCACACCAGAGACAATCTGAAAATACCTCAAATATCTCAAAATATATCAACATTCCAGACCTGTGGAGGCGGCAGCCCAGCACACGCTTCCTTCTGGTTGGTGACAGCTTTTACTTTTAAAGCACAGATGAAATCTGCCTGGTAGAGGTGGAAAAAGGTGCCAAGCAGGTCTGGCTGAGTATGTGACAGCCCCCAGCCTCGGGGGAGGAAAGGATGTAAACTCTCAAGAGCTTCCCAAACACAGAAGGGACCTTCAAAATGTTCTGGCCATGTCTTGATGAAGGCATATTTTTAGAGCAGCATAAAGAAACTCACAGGGATCCAGTTCTGCTACACAAGAGGTGTCACCCTCTTCAAATCGTGTTTGCAGGACAGACTGGTAGAAGAGAACACACCCATTCCCCACCACACAGAGCCCTGGATTTCAGCAGGCAGGCTGCAGAAGCATGGCCATGCCAAACAAATGCAAGTAACAGGTGTTTGCCTCCCATGAGATGCTAATTTTGAAGAGGACACTGACCTGTTCTGAGATACTTTGACAGCACAGAGAGCCTGTGTTGGCACTGCCCCAAACCCCTCTCCTGCAAACACTGTGGGCATTGGACTTCACACACAGCAGCAACAGTGGAAGCAAGAGGCAGAACACACATTTTGATGGCTCAAGCTCTAAATAATTACTTAACACCCTACCATCTCCATGGTGCTGGACGGAGTCAGGAAGAAATTTCTTAAATTCAGAAAGTAACCCTCTAGTTGTCCAATTAAGAGGAGTAAGATAACCCCATCTGAAAACTAGATAAGAATTATTTGGCTTTAGTAAACTACTTCAGGAGATACCATTCTAGCAAAAAAGGAATTTAAATGTTACTCAGGCAGGCAGACAGTCTAATGACTCAGCTCCCTCAATCTCTTCCACAGTGAACTTCATATCTACTTAGATAAGGCTCCCAAATTCATGCTTTTGAAAATATAACCTTGTAAAATGACAGCTGTTAAAACAAACTATTCCAAATATGAAAATACTTCAGATGAGCACAAATACCTAACTGTAAATAATAGAAAATTGTGCCTAGTTATGTATGACAAAACACTTGAAAACCTTCTTTTCTTACACTGGAGAAATCCAGAAGAGCACCCCATTCACCAGAGCCCAGGGTGCTCAGCCCGAATTCTCTCGCAATTTTGTACTCTAAAGAAGCATTACATTCCGAGCATTAGACTTTGAAATGTGGTGAAAAGGAGGGCTTCATACAATAAAGCAAATGCAGCATCAACAATCACTAAATACCACAATCAACTTGGCTTTCATTTTAATGTTCAGGACACCTTTATTTCAATCCTGACAAAGAGAGCACCCTTAGGAGTTGGGCAGACTCTGAAAATTACTCCCTGTAGCATTACAAGGGAATAATTTTTAGCATTCAATACAAAGGCTGTATTTTTGCGTTAATTATTAGCTTCAGAAACTTCAGAGACCAAAGTTTGATATCTTAACCTAAACCTGGAAATCATTATGTTGCCAAATTTCAAATTACTGCAATAAAAAGGAGAATTCCTAATGGTGAGAGGAAACACCCAAATGACAAAAAACATGGGTAACATGCAGTTTGGAACACACTACCTGAGATTCGATGTCTTTCACATTTAATCCTAATTTTTCAATATGCTGGTCAACAAATTGCAAAAGTGCCTAAAGGAAAAAAAAAGGGAAAAACAGGGGAAAGGAAAAAAAATAACTTTTTCAGTATTTAAGTTTGGCCTAACAGATCTTGGTGTTTACTAAAAAAGTAAATTACCTTTTTTACATCATCCAGTTTATCTGGAGCACAGCTAAATAATTCATCAAAGGCATCTTCTGTATCAAAAACAACATTAATTGGTTTTATTTTGAATAACTGATAGATCAGAGCTTTAATGTGGTTCCAGAAGGAGAAAGGTATTTGCAACTTACAGTCCAAGGAGGAAAAAAGTAGCAGGGATGCAGAGAAAGATGCTGCTTTTATATTTATCAGAGGACAGGATGACAGGATTCCCTTCAGCCTGACCACATCAGAGAAAATAATTTACTTCATTCAGCTCTGTAATTTTCACCTGCAAAGGTTCTCAGTTGGTGCTGCCACCAGTCTGAGCACTGGCTAAGTTTTGCATCACTACATTTTATCTCTTTTCACTTACGTTTTTTTTTAACCATGAGCCTGTGGGATAAAATGCAAGGAGCAGAAGAGATACTGCTCTCCTCAAACAGAAATGTCAGCTACGCCAAATTTGCAGGAAAAAAACCCAGCCTCCTTCTTTCAAAAAAGCCAAAAGCAAGATATGGAGATGCTGCCCCTTCCTCTGAAAACTCAGAGACCTCAAAAACGGCCAGCTCTGCCACCCAGTTTAAAGTGGGCAACGAGCTGTGCCAGCAGAGCTGTGCCAGAGAACTGGCAGGAGTCTAACGACTTCCAAGGAAATGAGCTCCATCCAAGTCCCACCCTCACTCCCCAGGTGCAGCAAAAGCAGAATTCCTTTCCTCACCCAGCCACAACACAGCTCTGGTTCAAGCATGAGCAAAATATTTCAAACACCCCGAGCAAGGAGAGGCACTCTGGCAGCGCAGTTAAATGGAGAACCAGCTCCTACAGCTCGGGAAAGCAAAGGCAGCTTTGCTGAGGGGAAATTCCTCCCCAACGACAGTGACAGAGAAGCCTCCTTTGTGAAAGGGATTCCTCAGGTTTCTCTGTTCTGCCTGTTTGGGGGTTGCTGGAGGAGCAATGTCAGGGAATAGATGAATCCATCAAGCAAATCAGAGAGAGCCCTCTTCTGGAGCCACGCTTTGGGATTTCTCTCTTTGCTAAGAAAGCTGTGTCAAAAATAGAGAGAGAGCATCTTGAAGAGTGAATTGCAGATATCTCTTCACAGCAGAATCAGCCCACTACAAGAAACACCTAATTATGGGTTGGGGTTTTTTCTTCCTGATTTTTTCTAATCTTTTAAACTTTTTTTCCTTTTTTTTTTTTTGTGTTTTGGACAGGGGGTGAGCGTTGGAGTTTTTTTCACAATTTCAGCCCACACCAGAGAACTCTCAGTGGAATAAGTGATAAATAGATGTGAAATTATATAGTTTGCACCTCTGCAAAGGATGAAAATGCCAAAGTACAGGGCACAGCAGAGAATTCAAATGGTTGCCTTGGTTGTCTGGGGATGCAGCGTGCTCCTTTGCAGCAGGGAAGAGCAGCTCACACTGCAGCCTGAGCAGCGCCCAGACCTTCTGCAGGCTTTGCACACAGGGATATTTTTCACCTCAAGTGTTTTCCAGCCCTCGAAAGCCCTAAGGGTAAAAGCTCTGGAGACTTTGGTCTGACTGAGCTGCCATCCACAACTGAGTACCAGTGGATTTCAAAACCTCATTTGCAAACTGTGGGAAGGAAAGTGCATTAAACTGGTAGCAACGAGAAGCACAGTTCTGAAGCCTTTATAAATAGTTCTAACAGTGAACATGGTCCATGCACAAATCCAAGCTGCATTGTGCCCCCAGCCAGGTTTCTTTTTTGGGTCATCAACCCACCTTCATGCCCTGTCTCCCCTCCCATCTCTTGCCTCTAGTCCACAGGCCAAGTGACCACCCAGCTTCCAAGCTGTATTGTGTTGCTATGAACAGGCATTAACAGAAGACATTTGGAGAAAAACAGCAGGGAAAAAATCCATGAATCTCCATTAACTTTAGTGGGAGCATACTGATTTTATCATGAGGTAAAAATGGATCAGGATATGGTGTATAAAAGCATATAATGAAACACTAAACTTGGCAATGCCAGCACTTACTTGACTGCGCTTCTGTATTCTCTCTGGAAGTGCAATAAAAAGCAAGAATTAGAAAAATTATTATTCTTTCTGGAAGCACAATAAAAAGCAAGCATTAGAAAAATTATTCAGCGGAGCTGATCTTATTCATAAGCTTTGGTTATCTGCTATCTTGTAAAGCAAGAGATAGAGTTCAAAGTGGCATTACCTTTATGTCAGAGTGAGTTTCCAACAGCCATTTTTAAGTGCACTGTACACCTGTGTAGGGTCTTGGAAACACTGGCCCACACACCAGTGAACATTTATTTTATAAGCACAATCCTCAATATCCTCTTCCAATAAGCTGCTCATGCTATTAGAGCTTGAATATATTCTGACATACAAAAACCTGACAGTAGGAAAATACGTTTATAGTTCTAAGAATGATGTGCATATCTTTTCGGTATATAAATGGTATTCTACTAAACTCTTTTAATAATGACAGAACCTCACATACTCAGCGAGCTAAAACATTTCTTTCATAGTAAAATAAGAAAAGAACTGCCTCCTTACTCTTTATTTAAAGACACAACAGCAACAAATTAAAAGTAGATTTAAACATTTGTGGCTTTAGAAAATTTCCAGTTTAGTCTGGCACAGCTACATTTACAGTCCTGGAATTTTGTTATTATATTGGCTATGAAATTCCACGGTAATTACAAATGCTGAGCTTCAGGAATAATCATGCATATTGGTTTAGAGAAGTTTATATATAAAATAAATCAAGGTTTTGCACCATAATGCCAAACATGAAGAGGGGAATTAAAAAAAATGGAAGAAATCAGAGAAACCACTCACATGAATATGCATGCCTGGACTTACACCTTTTTCATCATCATGATCCCAGCTACTTTTTATAAGGAGGAACAGACCCACAATGGTTTCTTTTCTGACTGACAGTGTAAAAACCAGATATATCCCCTCTTACTTGTTTTCTGTGATATATTCCACTGCATTTGATGTCTGTAATCCTCTGGAGGTAGTCTGTTGAAAGGACAATAAAAAATGTTGGGTTTGTCACACAAAAACATATTCCATTAACAAGTTTTCATGATTTGCTTGCAGTCTTTTAAATGATTATCAGGGAGCATTTATTCAATAACTCCAGAACAACTAGTACAAGTACTTTGAGAGATTTCTGCTTCCTTCTGCTCTCTTCAGTCTTCAACAGGAAATCTCTTACTTCCCCATCAGAAAAAGTCCTTGGTGTTTGCTGCTCTTCCCTTTCAGGCAGTGAAAAACATTTTGTGTTTACATACACTGGTGGTGCTAATTTTTGTAATTATATCCCAAATTTTGGGACATTCAATATTCTCCTACAGTCTCAGAATTGATTTTAAGAAACAAAATAGAGGAAGAAAGCATGTAGATATCTGCTTGTAGAGAAAAATATTGAAATGTGACCCCAACAGAAAGAGAGTAAAAATTCCTGTCACCGAAAGAAAGAAATCTTCAGCATTAAAAAAAAACTTTATGATTTATGTATACAAGCTTCTATTTTAAAACATTTAGAGACAGTAACAGCAGAATTTCTTCATTTTCATCTTTACAGAGATCAACAGCTGCTTTCAGTTTGGACCATTCCCTTGTTTGGCTGAGGAATTAAAATAGCATGGTGAGTTTCCCCTTTTAAAGACAGTATCTAAACTGAAAACTCAATCTAATCCAGCAAACTCAGAAATTGAAAGGTGTGGTTCACAGAAAATACAAGTATCTTTTTCTTAGCTGCACACACATTTCTCCTAATTCTAAGCAGGTTAGCCTTGTGAAAGGGCTCTGGGATCTACTGTAACAAATGCAGAAACCACAAATACCTCAATGGTGATTGTCTCCACTTGAACATTTGGAGGCAGAGCCAGGCTGGGTTCAAAGTGCTTTGCTATTGCAACCAGAAGATGTAGTGTGCTCAGCAAGTCCTTTGACAAGATAGCTGTTGAGTGTAAAGGAAGAAAACAATGCTCAGTGTGCAAAACACGTGAACTTCCCTCCATCGTCATGAACTCTCCCTGTGCAGAGGACCCCAAAGTCATGGAGGGCCATGACACAGGTGGGACACCTGATTGGGGTTTATGTAATACCAAAATTTAGCAATAGCACAGCTTAAATGTGAGACATACAGGGATGCTGAGGGCTCTTCAGTGATCCACAAACCACACACTTAGAGGAGGCAGACCCAGGCAGGGTCAGATATTTCTGTCTCACTTTTGATTCAACTAGTAATTGAAAACAGGTTGTTTAATTACTGGTCTGGCAGCCCATTGCCTCACAGCAGCCTTATAGCACAGGAAGCCTGTGATGGATAATTTTCTTCAATTTCACTTCTGCACCTACATTCCACACTCCATTTCAGCTGACTTTCTTCCAGTTGCAAACACTTGGCCACAGCTTCCAGAATCACAGAGAGTTTCTGTCGCTGCTTTTTTTCTGTTAATGCGATCTTGGCAACATCCAGCTTGAGAGATCCTAAGTTTTCTTTTACAGAGGTTCCATAGGAAGAAGAAGGATGTATTTTAACATCATTGTAGGGAAAAAGAAAATAATTAGAAACATAAAATGACAACGAAGCACACAAAGTCTTGTTTTAAATGTTCAGTATCATTTAAGAGCTCTGCAAAAGGGGGAGGACTCAAGTTACTCCTTGTAGCATCATCCCCCAGCCCTAGCTCTTTACATTCCTTCTACAGAAATCCAAGGAGTGAATCTTTCCTGTAGATAATGTACAAAGTCAATATCAACTCATATATAGAAGAAATCTGAGCTCGTTGCTCAGGCAAGTAAACTACGAAAATCAGCCAGTCCTGCTCATGTTGCTGCTCTGAGCCTTGGTAGAAATGAGATAGTTGTAAAAGACATCTCCGAAGAGTGAAAAAGGAAAGAAAAATGTAGTAGGAACAGAGATGGAGAAATAGAAATAGATAACAGGCTGCTCCAGGAGGTGACTTCTTTATACAAGCAACATGTACTACCAAAAGCCTTAGATTTTCACCAGTTCCAGTACCAGAACAGTTCTTTGGATCCAGAGCTTTTAAATTTGGTTGGTTTTTTTTTTTAAGGCAGGAAAACAGTGCTGAGTCCGTCTGGTATTTCTGTTAGCACCACAAGTCACCTTTGTGTTCCTGGTTTATGAAACCCTCCTTCATTTCAGAAGCACTGAATTTCACACATCATAGTTAACCTTTTTATTATGTCAACTAGCAGGTAATAAGAATTTCTTAGAAGCAAAATAACTGTGTAAAACAATTGTGGGAATTTGTTCAGAACTGTGATTATCACAGCTGGCCCCCAGCGCAGTGAGAAGTGATGGCAGGTCCCTGCTGCTGTGATTCCTGAGGTTTATTCTCTGATTGGAAAGTTCCTCCATGAGATGTCTGCAAGAACTAAACTCAAAGGAGCAGCTCACCCAGGAGATGATGAAGTACCAGCCCATCATACAGGTCTTCCTCCAGACTTTTAACTACTATGTGTTCCTCTTTCAGAGTTCTGTTAATCCACTCAGTCAAGAGCTGTGGGGAGAGGGGAAACAAAGCAATTGTAATCCTGTTGTTTAGACAATACAGCACTCAGTGCTATATTCTGTTTCACCTCTCTCTTCAGTCCCTTATCCCTTGTCTTGGTTTGCTTTCAGTCTCCACTTCCTTTGTGCCTTTTGATTGTTTTTTAAAGGATTCGTTTTTCCTAATTTTCAAGTGAGATAGACATCTTACTACTTATATTCTGAGGAATTATTTTATATAGCTGGAGAAAGAGACCCTCTTCCCACTTCCACCAGGGAAAAGGCTGTACAGTACACTTCCCATCCCCTGCCTTCATCACACGTCACAGAATTCACACAAATTCAGCTGCCACGCAGAAGTTTGTAAGAAAAGAGGCTTGGCTCATTCTGTGGGTAGTTTCTTGTACTCATCCACGCTACTAGCACTCCTCCCTCTCATCTCCTGGTTTTGTTTTCTTTTTCTTTCTGCAGTATTGTACCACTCAGTCCCCAAATACCTCCTTGGAACTTTCTTACGTGGCAGTCCTCCCACTGGCCTTCCAACATCCTTCCTGCCTTTGCAAGGGGAAGCTGCTCAGGAAGCCAAGGTCTGGCTACAAAAGGAGAGGAACCACATGTGCTCCTAGAGAGGAGAACAATGCAGCTCCTCAGCACTTCTCCAAGCATGTGTTTTATTCACATGTTGAGAGAAAGGGAAGATGACCTGGTGAAGCACAACAGAAAAGCAGTAGCCCCAGCTGGCTGCCAGTATGAACATCCCTCTTGTAAGAGCGAAGGATTTTGCTTTTATTGCTGTGATTGTTATGAGTGAGTGTCTGGAGTGGATAATATCCTTCTCACTTTCTGTAAACAGAGGGGAAAATTCGTAGCAGATTCCTGTAAGCTTGCCAACATTAACAAAAATGTAAGAAGGGTTTGAAAAGTCTCTGAAGCTTGAAACAGCACAAGAAATAAAAAGGCCAGAACTGAGAAGCTGTCAAACTCTAAAATGCATCCTCTGCTATGAAGTAACAAGAGCAGAAAGCTGTGTTCTTCAGCTGAATCTTGGGGACAGTTTGAATGTGTGAGGGATAGAGCAGCACCCCAAAAACAAGAGTATAGCCAGAGGGAAGTCAGAAAAGCAGCAACTACTGCTGAGCACAGACCCATGGCACCCCTCCTTGGCTTGCCACAAAGCCACATCCACAGCCTGCAGCTCACACGGTTCTGCTTTCTGCCCAGCTGGGGGGGCTCCACTCAGCTGCAGAGCAGAGCTTCAGTCTAAAAATGAGTAAACAAGCAAAGTAGAAAAGCAATACTTTGAGAAGTTTGCTGCTGGCTTCCAAATGGAACCATCTTCTATTTTACATGGAGCTGGATATTTATAGCAACTACAGGGAGCCATTTCATATTTCTCAGTTCTCCAAAGCCATCTCAAAATGAAAATGCAGTGAAACAATCTGTCTCCCAAGTGAGTTTCTTCACTTCCCTTATTCTTCCCTTGAAGATTCCTCTCTGTCTCTGTCTCCTTCCCAAATGTTTCTTTAGAGAAGCCATCAAATCTTTAGATTAAGAAGGCAGTCAAGGGGCACTGATGGGTACCCAGAGGACTTGGTCTCCCTCAGGACACAATTTCCATCTCCTCATCACCATCACCCAAAGAAAAGACATAAGACAGTGATGAACATTGCTTCAGGAATCTCTGACAGGAAATGGATTAAACACTGAAGCTCACAAAAATTTTCATAACTTAGGAAAACTTCATTTTTGACAATCTCAAAATAACAAATCTGGTCTTTCTGTAGACAGCATAATTGCATTTTGCAGTACCACCTTTCAGACTTTCCCTTTGGTATGACAACATCATGAAAACCTGACACAAAATCAAATCTTTTTGATCAAATGTGCATGAATGTCTAATGTACAAACACACCTACCTACATGTTTATAAATGCTACAAAATACAAACAACAATACACATCTTAAGCTCCTTTTATACTATTTATAACAATTTCAGCACCTCCATTTTAGAGGAAGTGCTGGTCTCATAAGACATGCCACTTTCCTTCCAGGAAGTTTCATTATGTGGACTGTGCCATTAGAGAAATTGAAACAGTGATTGAACACACCGGGGAGACCTTCAAAATTAGATGGAAAAAAAGTATGTGCCTGTGGAATAGGATTCATCCTTCACAGTTACCTCAAGCAGGAAATGTACCCTACAATGGCCTGAAAGCTTTCACCCCAAATTCCTGGTGACTGGCATACTCTTCATCCCATCCCCCTCTGCTCTCTGCTAACCTTGCCAGCTGAGCCAGCTGCTGACAAAGGCTGTTGCAAATCAGTAGAGCAATCCTAATAGTTACCATGGGATCAGTGCTGCAAACCTGCACCATATCTCTCTGTAGTCACAGCAAATGCTGACATGGGTCTGCTTGTGGTCCCAGCCTGGTGTTTTGGCTGGATTCTCACAGCGGTTACGTTACCATCACAATGAAAGAGCAACTGGGTGCTTCTAGTGTGGCTCACCCACACAGCCCAGGTTAGGACAGGTGTCACATCGGAAGCCACTCAGGTTTGTATCTGCACTCCGTGCCCAGCAGTGGTGACTGCACTGGAAGCTTGATCCTGTGTGGCCCCAGCCACCCTGACGCTGTGCTGAAACAAAAGCTCCACTTCACTTGTGTGCAGCCCAAATGCCAAAAGCAGAGCTCATTCCCATCTGTAGGGAGTGGGGGACTGGGGTCAGGGAGCTGGGCAATTCACAGGGCTGAAAGAGGTTAAAGAATCAGGTTGTTTCCTTTAACACGACTCAAGGTGAGGGTTAAACTATGCAGTAAAAGCAGTGGTACCAGTTTCAGTTCTTCCAGTTTAGGGTTGTTGCTTGAGGTCGGTTTTATGAGTTTCCTCTTCTCGCCTATGAAAGGAAGCAAACAAGATCCATCATGATTATCAGCTATGACTAAAGCAAGTTTGCAGCTGAATCTGCTGTCAGTTTGATATTCCCAATATGGCTAATTGCCCTATGTAGAAACATTTCTCTTTCGTTTTAACTAATTCCTTACGAGCAAGAAACTGGCATAGCAGACTGCTAAGCCTGCGGTTGGAAATTATGCCTCAGTGTACTTCAAAACAGTAAGATCTGGATGGACAATTCTAGAAAGAGGAAAATACACTTGGTCAAATCCACAAACTTAAATTTCAGTTAAAGAATCAGCTGGACTTTGTGTTGCTTCTTCATGATCTGCCCTCAAAGAGTGAGCAGACAAATTACACACACACAGCTTACTCATTTCTTATACAGCCATGGGATCACTGCCGAAAAATACACAATCATTTGTACAGCACATCTTCTGTTTGGCCCTTCAGGTGGTCCTTTGGCCTTTTTTCTGTCCAGGTTCATAAAGCACATACCTTTAGCAATGACTTCCTCAATGAGGAATTGACCAAGTGAAGAAGGCTGTGTAAATGCGTTTAAAAGGTCTGGATCCATTGTCTTTAATCACTGCTGGTAAACTGGTAAAAAACATTGGGGAAAAGGAACATGAGTAAAGGCACGTAAAGATCAAAATTAGTGCTAAGAAAATAAACAAACTGAAGGGGGTTTTTATCAGTTATTATTTCATCGCTAGCTGCTTTTAAAAAAATCTGAAAATATATTTAAATGTGTGCAAAGAAAAAGTAGTTAAAAACAAATTTCTTTTTTTTCTGTTAATCATGAAAATGTAGGAAAAAGGACCTGAAGACCTGAGCTACAACTTGCATTAATTACATCTAGTTATATTTTTCCTGTATTAGATAAGTAAAATCATATTTCAGCTGTAGTGAAAAAGCTTTCAGTCCCTAGGTATTAATGGATATGTGCTAGAAAATATAAAAATTTCCAATACTTAAGGAGCATTAAATAAGAATCCAGTAGTTAAATTACTGAGACAGGTTACTAAATATAAGGAGCTTCCTTTATTAGACCAGCTGGTATAGCTGTGGGGAAACAAGGACAGCTATTTGCATCTGAATCATCTCTTTTACAAATTTTAGTATAGAGTCATAGAATCATTTAGACTGGAAAAGACCTCTGAGATCATGGAGTCCCAGCTGTTCATCCACCACTAAACCATGTTCCCAAGTGCCACATCTGCATTGCTTTGGAATCTCTCCAGGGATAATGACTCCAGCAATTCTCTGGGCAGCCCCTTCCAATGCTTGACCACCCTTTGAGTGCAAAACTTTCCCTCATATCCAACCTGAACCTCCCCTGGCACAGTTTGAGACCATTTCCACCTGTCCTGTCCCTTGTTCCTGGGAGCAGAGCCCGATCCCCCCCAGCTGTCCCCTCCTGGCAGGGAGTTGTGCAGAGCCAGAAGGTTCCCCCTGAGCCTCCTTTTCTCCAGGCTGAGCCCCCCCAGCTCCCTCAGCCCCTCCTGGTGCTCCAGACCCTTCCCCAGCTCCGTTCCCTTCTCTGGACACGCTCCAGCCCCTCAATGTCTTTCTTGTCCTGAGGTTCCCAGAGCTGCCCCAGGGTCTGAGGTGTGGCCCCAGCAGTGCCCAGCCCAGGGGACAGTCACTGCCCTGGCCCTGCTGCCACAGCATGGCTGGCACAGCCCAGGTGCCATTGGCCTCTTGCCCCCTGGGCTCCTGTCCAGCCGCTGTCCCCAGCACCCCCAGGGCCTTTCCCAGCTTTCCAGCCCCTCTGCCCCAGCCTGGAGCTGCAGGGGTTGCTGTGACCCAAGGCAGGACCAGGCCCTTGGCCTTGGTGACCCTCAGAGCACTGGCCTGGGCCCATGGGTGCAGCGTGTCCAGATCCCTCTGTAGAGCCTTCCTGCCCTCCAGCAGATCCACGCTCCCACCCAGCTGGGTGCTGTCCATGAACTGACTGGGTGTGCCCTCGATCCCCTTGTCCAGATCATCAATGAAGATATTAAACAGGACTGGCCCCCATGCTGAGCCCTGGGGACTCCACTTGTGACTGGTCACCATCTGGATTTGACTCCATTCCCCACCACTCTCTGGTCCCAGCCTTCCAGACATGCAAGAACTAAGATGGTTCTTCATAAACTAAATCCACATTGATTTAAGTGCCAGAAATCGGGATTACAAACTGCAACTGTACTGTGGCCTGCAGAGGTGAAAGAAATTACAGGAGGATGAGGGTTCTGGACACTTACAGCGGACTATGGTTCTAGAATGAGTAAGAGAACTCATCCTTCCCAACAGTCTTAAAATCTCTGGAAGTCAGAGCAGAGCAGATATGATGACCAGGAAGACTTTTACTGCTGGGCCACTATAGAAGAGTGGATGCTGACTGGTTTTGTGCTTTTTTAAACAGAAAATGAGATGCTCCATATTAGAGGTTCCCTCAGGAGAGGAGTCCCACTCTCTGCCCAGGGTGTGCACATTTGGTGTCCTGTTTCCTAAGGTGTCCTGTGAAATGAGTTGGAATGGCACTTTTAAAGAACAATCCAGAGCATTTAAATGAGTGGCTAATCCCAGTTTTAGGAATGGAGCTCCCTTCATTCTATTACCCGAATGAAGGCTGCTGCTGCAAGTGCCTGAAGTGGAATGCCCCCATGATCCAGAGCAAGGCACTTGCTGAAAATACTGTGGCACAGAACATCTCCAAAGTGACATTCCTCTGCTTGATAGCTTTATACCCCAAACAGCACCATGCTGCTCTGAAGGCTTTCATATATTTCTTCAGGCTCCAGTCAAAGTGCATCATGAACATGTACTTTAACACAGATTTTGCCAAAGCTGAGAATATTAGTAGAAAATAATAATTGGATGCTTTTGCACATCAATCTGGTAAAACAAATTGGTACAAAATTGCAAGCAGGGCACTAGGAGAAAGGGTCACAAGAGAATTCATTTCATTATGGTGGTGGCAAAACTGAATGCTGTCTCTAAAAAGGTGCTTGATAAAAAAAGATAGGAGAAATTGAGTGATGTAGTGCCTGAGGAACAACTGAGCTCTCTGAGATAAGACTGCCCAGATGAAATTAACTGAGAGAAGTTAATTAACAGAGAGCAACCCGAGGACAACTTACTTTTAAATTAGGTTTCTGACAGCTGTGATGCCTTAGGGAAGTCCGGCTCATAAAAGAAATGGTCTGTGTAAACCACAACTTACTCTCACTCAGCTTTGCAATATTCAACTTCTGTATCTCTTACTTCCTTCAACTATCAAAGTGGTGTGTGCTGCCTGCCCCACCCTTGGGCTCTTTTTGGCCAAGGAACCCAAACATCAGAAGCCACTCTAAAATTTGGAAACCTGTAAGGACAGGCCTGAAATTCAGAATATGCAATAATGTAGCGTAATATCCTCTAGGGCCTCAGTCCTGTGTGTCAGTCAGAGTTAAAATTGCTACCTTGGATAAGATTAACTTGCCTGGTATCCAGTCCCTTTCAGTACCTTAGGAAAAAAAAAAAAAAAA
>VXBQ01002462.1:598385-649759 GCA_013400175.1 Phainopepla nitens
ACCAGAACCCCAAAAGCTATAAGCAGTGTAAGGATATGGAGACACTTCCCCAAAACACTTTAACCATCTGCAGTTCAACCTTCCTGAAGCAAAGCGGGAGGCCTGGTCGCTAGAAGCTGTCAACACATTTATTCTCACCCCTTGAACGTGTGTCTGTCTCTCTCACCACTCAGCAGTGAGGAGGTGGAGTGTGGCCCTGCATCAAGTGGAGCTCCCTCTCCTGTTTCTTGCTCTGACCCATCAGCTTCCCCTGAAGGCACCATGCAAAGACCAACCGATCCACATTTTTCACACCGCTGTGTTAATGCTCCGTGTCAGTCCTGCCCTACTACCCCAAATCTTCCATGTCCATCTCTTTCCAAAACTGAGAAAAGACAGCCTACAATTATCCTTCCCTGGAAAACCAGCTGGTCATCCATAGTGCTCTTTTCTGAGTTTCCTCCAGCACGATCACAGTCTTTTGGAAGTGCTAGGAATAGACCTGCCCAGATGTAGAGAGGTGCACTGCAGCATTCACAGTGGTCTCAGTTCCTGCCCTCCTAAGTCCTGTTTGCTTTTTTCATCACTGCTAACCCTTTGTTGGGAATTATCTATTAGATCTCCAAGATCTTATTCCTACATAGCAACACACCATTGAGATCCCATCATTTATTGTATTTCAACTCACATTTATCAATATTGATTTCCCAAAGGCATTTCAGAGCCTAAGAACTGCAGTTCTTCAGCATTTAATAGACTCATTGCTTATTACTCATAATTAGCATTATGAAGCAGTCCTTCATGTGGTAGTGCAGCATATTGGTGAGGCTTGGTCTCAGGCAACAGCCTTTCAGAAAATAACATACTGCAGGAACAACATCAAATGGAACATGCCAGGGCTGGGACACCTCCTTGGGCAAGCTGTTTAATGAGAAACAGGAAAGGTCAGAAGAGTTGGCTCTCACACACAGATTGACGTATTTGCTGCAACCAGCCCCTGACGCTCATCAGTTAAATTTGCTGCTCAGAGCTGTGGCAGATGTCCTGTTTTTTCCAGCCCCCATCCTTCTACACAAGTTTTTTATCAGTACTTGGAGTATGTTGTAAGAGACAACTGCTTGAATACTGACTGTACAGGCACTTCATTGTGGCATCTTTAAATAAAATAGATGCTTAATTATGGGCTATTCAAAGGAAATGGCATTCTCTGAATGAAATGCTCATTCTCTGAGAATGCCATGGATGTACAGGCTTTGCTTTAAAGCTAAGGGGTGTTTGATTTCTTGTGTGCCACCTGCAGTGGCTGCCAAGAAGTGAATTGTTCTTCATTCAGGAGCCAGGCTATTGCACAAACTCGCAATGTCACAACAACTGATAAACAACTAATTCTCAAGTTGGGTCAGAGCAGCTCACTTTTCCTCCATGAGTCTTGACAGGGTCTGGCTCCCCGATATCCCCAAGGCACCACACAAAGCACTGATGGGGGTCTCTGGCTAACAAATCAGCTGTAGAATATTCACAAGGCACTTTCCAATGCTACCAAACTGTTTCACCTGCTTCATTTCCCGTTTGAAAAGACAAAAGCCCTATTCTGCCTAGCTCAAACACATTTCCTAAGTAGACCACACAAAGGAGAGGGCGAAAAAACCAAATGGGAAAGTTAATAGTACTATTTCCACCTTTGGGAAACCAGAATTAAAAAATAAGTAAGGAAAAAAAGAGAATGCACATTGTGTGCCCAGTTTAAAACTTATTTTCACTTCCCTGTGTAGTGCCAGACTTTTCAGGAGCCATCTTTGCTCACAAGCATCAGAAGAGATGTTATCTTAGTAAGAACAATCCACACAGACACAGAAAATCCTCCAGTTAAGAACACTAATTATGAAAAAAATGCCCAGAGGAGTCCCATTTTCCAAACTTACTATTCTCTCCTTCAGTAACTCTCCAGAAGCTCTTCCAAGACCTTGTCCCAGCAGTCAGGATGCAGTTTCTGGGGGAGAGGGCTGAGCCCAGGCTCGGCGGTCTCCCATGCAGGGCGGCACAAAGCACAGAAGGGGAAGTTGTGCCGCAGTGCTCTGCTCTTAAAAACGAAACCATGGTCCCATCTGGAACTTAATGGTCTGGGCGCTGGCCCCTGCTGCAGAGACTGAGATAAACAGGAATACAAGTGCAGGAAACACGCAGCCCTGCAACTCCTGAAACACCAGAAAATATTAAAAAGATACGATCGTTATTGGATGGCACTGCCCAGGATGACTGGGCTGCTCTGCCTCTGGGGTGACTCACAGAGCACTTTTGATTTGTATAGAATAGAAAACTAGCCAAGAGCAGACAAGACCATGTCCAATACAGCTTTTCCTCATGCTCCTTCAAGTATTTTACAAGGCAGATCAGGACCACTCTACCTACCTGGCACAAGGAGAAACCTAGGAAATAAATAAATAAATTTGTCCTTCGAGAGGAAGTTAGCCACACCAGGGCCCAAAACCCTCATGTGAGACAAGAGTTATCTCCAGCAGGCAGTGCTGCTGCTCTTCCTTCCCTTTTACATCACTGATTAAAGAGGAAGAGCTTCCTACAGAAACCACCTTCCCTGGACATTTCCTCCAGATATGAGTTGCATTTATTAACGCACCTATTTTCCTCCAAAACCTCTAGTAGTGACCAGTGCATGGAATGTCCAGACTTCTGTAGAACAGCAGTAGTCAATCCTGTATGAGTTGCATTTGATTTCACATCTAGGATGCCTAAAGATTTTGGCTTTTTATGCATTGTTCATGTATTTGTAGCTTTGCAGATTGTTAATACATGGTTATATAGTTCCTAGAATTTTTTTCTACCCTTTCTCTTAGATTTTAGAGTAATAAGCAAACCCTTTAAACATTCCTGAAATTCTGTTGAGTCTTATTCTCAAAAAGAGAGCCTCTAACAAGGACATTTTGTTTTGCAACCTGAGGAAACATCACAAGAAAATAGAGCAAAGAAGCCCCCGGACCAGCTCCAAGGGGCTGACCCAGGGTGGGTGTTTCTCTACATTCTCAAAGCACATCTCATGCACACACCCCCACCACAAACACCAGCCCCCACATGAAAAGAGCCACTGAAGAACAATTCAAGGATTCAACAGCAGTAACAAGTTCTGATAATGCATTCTCTTGCTTGTCCACACAGCCCTGCTGTATTGGAGAGCCACTCTGCACACCAGAGCAAAGGGAAGCTCACCATTCATAAGTTCTTCCCACTTCCCATCAGTTCTTTTCCATTGTGGAAAAAAAAAAGTAGAAAACATAGTGGTCATTATTTGTTTATTTGAATAAATAGTACAACTGTCAAAAACCATGCATAAACACTTGCTGTGAATTTTAGCAAACATAGCATTGCATTGTAACTTGCTTACAGTACACAAATCTTATCACTAAGATGGATATCTCCAACATATGACAAGTCCAGAATTTTATCTGCAAGGCTGGTTTTTAGTAGTTAGAAATCCCGAGTAAACACTGTTAAAAACAGTAGAAAAGACTCTTAAAAAATATATTAATACTGAAAGCACTGGGGTTTGGGGAAGAGCAGTAAGAAATCCTATAAGGTTTAAATAGATTAAAAAATTCTGCCACTGTTAGTTTTTCATCTTGAAAAACATAATGCAGCTGAGGACTCTCTGAGCTTCTTCTGTGGTTATACACCTCACTGTAACTGAGTGTGTCAAGTAAATGCACCTAAAAGTCAAGTTGTATGGACTGGAAAAGACAGACATTCATTAAACACTTACAAATGCAGGAGCTTTAATGCTGCAAGCATTCAGCATTCCAGATGAACTCAGCAGGATTCAGATTGGTACCCATATGTAAAACCCCAGTAACACAAAGACATGATGAATAACATTTTCAACACTGACTCAACTTTCTGAGAGGCAAAGAATTATCTGCGTGTGTCTCAGAAAGGCATGACAAAAGCAGGCATTCAGAGAAGCTTTACCTGCATGGCTCCTCCTGGAAACTGGGCTGACTGGAATGAATCCACACTTCAGTTCAATCTGCCCTGCTCACAAATCTGGTTAACAATAAATACAGTGTCTACAGAACAGTGAGCTGGCCAGACTGCCAGGAGCCAAGGAATGAGAAAAGTATTTTTCCTGTGCAACATCTACCAACAAACAATACCACAACAGAATGGGCTGTGACACCTGATCCAGGGAGCAGTCCTGGGTGACAGGGATATTAACAGAAGGAATGCTAAAGGAGACCCATGGTTGTAGCAAGGGGACCAGAAACACATAATTCAACAGAACAGACACTCTTTCATAGCTTGTCATAACCTGCTCACCTCTGCTTACATGCCCTGAAGATGCCAGCTGTATGATCCCAGCTCAGAAACAGCCATTCCCCTTTCCAAAGCCAGATCACCCTCACCAATCTTTTTATTTAATCTTCTGTTTGCTTTTGATATTAATACTGCTTGCAATTTCAAAAACTACACTCTGGAGGTCTTTCTCAGAACATATGAACAGAGCTGGCACCTTCACATCACCTGAAAGGAGGGGGTGAAATGCCAGCTCTTTAATAGACCTGCTTCCTGCAAATAACCTTGCATTAAACTAAAAGTTTGAGCGACCTTTCAGTTCAGTGACCTTCCAGCCTCATGATATCTTTATTTCTCAGCACAAAAGACCAATTTCATTCACCTGCCAGAAGAGCTGTCCCACCGGGCCTTAGCACCTGTGCAAGTCTCCTCTGTTGGTGTTGTGGTGGAGTTTAGTGGCCCCATCAGAACTACACATTCACTTGTTCCAGGCTCAGTATAAGCAGTGAGAGGTCAGCTCCTTCCTAAAGTGCAGCCATGCAAAGATTGCCCAGAGAGCCTTGCAGAGCAGAGAAGGTCTGAATTTTTCATGCAAAGAAAAAGCAACTTCCTTCCATATTTTTTTCTTTTAGAGGTATGAGGGGAGGTGATCCAAGTAATCCAAATACCAGAACTCAGGACCCAAAAATACAGAGCAAAGAAGCAGAAGAAGCTCATTTCTCTCCGTTTGAGTTGAAAACATGTTTGAGAAGGGAAGGAGAAAATCCCAATAGTAAAATTACACCATTCAAATAGCATGTTTCCTCTTGAATCTGAGCTCAAAGGCAAATAATGTTTGGTGTAAAAAAGTCGATTTTTTTGGAAAGAAGATGACGACTTACAACAACTCAAGTGAGCCCATGGAGCAGAGCAATTCTACCTGCTCTCCTTCAGGACACTGCCTAGTGTTTCACCCAAAGGAATGGCTGCCCATAAAACAAAAGTTGCTGCTGTGATGCATAAAAGCAGCAATCAAATCTCTCCTCTGTGTGCTCAGAGGATAAGGGTGATATTGAATGCATATGCCACATATCATTTACTCTGGAAGTGCCAAGCCCATTTCCTCCTCAAAGCTCTCCTCAAAAATCCACTCAGATGGCTCCTGTTGCAGCACATTCCCTCTGCTAGTTTTCAGGAAGGACTGGGGAAAATGCACTTATCCAGCCTGTGCCTGTGTGACCAGCTCCTGACCAACCTGACCGAAGCTGCTTGCTTAACAGGTGACAGTGGCCCTAGCAACTAAGTTTCACCTAGAAAATGAGATTAAATAAAAACTAAACATCAAAAGATTGGTCATCCCATTGCAAGACATTCTGTGTAAACACTGAATGAAAGTAACACTGAGTAGAAAGAGGTGAACACAAAAACTGAAGCTTTTGCCATTAGCTTCAGATAGTGCCTGTAATTCCCCTCAGCCCAACCCACCCAACAACACACAAACCCTTATTTAATAGAAAAGGCTCAGCTTCTAAATAAATTCCAATGGTGATTTTCTGTTCTTAACACTCCAAGCCTGGAAAATCATCAAATACCAGCTGCAACCAAGCAGTATGCAAAAAAAAGTCTTCTGCAGAAGCAAAGAATCTCAGGCCATGAGGAAGGTCTCATGTTTTCCCTGCTTATTAAAGTAGTTAGTGGCATATTTCCTTTCTCAAAAGAATATTTGTGGATTATGGCAAACAACAGATCCATTTGGCAAAAGTGTAAAATACCTACACATTTTCAAGTGACCTAGAGAATACACATGCATTATTTTTAGTGGGATTGTCTTACAAACAGCTACAGAGAGAACACACCAACTGTAGGAAAAATGCACGAAGTACATAGCATAAGGCACAATGGGAGCATGCAGAGGGCACGTTTATTGTAACTTCTGCCTAGGGAGGTTGAAGGATGAAGAGACCTCAGCAGCTTCCAGGGTCACTCAACGTTCTTGTACTTCGTGAAAAGGTTGTACAGAACCCTGAGGGTAGACTTCAGGTCCAAGTTGACAACATCTGTGGAAGAAAAGGAGAAATCTTTAATTTTCATTTTGTTTTCCCTCATTTGTCTGGACAGGAACAGAAGTCACCACATCTCTGAACTGATGGAATTGTGAATAAAAAAAATCCACAGAGTCCTGATCTCCCTAAGCCTTTTAAATGTCCTGCATGATGTGCTTCAAAACAGCTTTACAATCATAGAGTCACAACTAACTTTTCTCCAGGAAACAGAAGGTAATTCCCTTCCTCAGCTAAAATTGGCTACAGAGAAAATCTGCTTCTGTCAGAGACCAGGGATAAAGGCTTTGGGAAATACTCCTGATTAGTTTCCTGGTCACAGAAGCAGTGAAGAAGCAGTCACACACATCCTGAGGTACTGAACCACGTCCACAGCTCTGCAATGATATGGTCCATGAATTAACAAAGCCTGAATCCTTAGCAGACTCCAAGCTTTTTATTATTTAATAACCCTTCTTATCACACGAGGCCAGGGAATAGGTCTGGAACAGCTCTCAAGAAAACACTTTCCTGTTAGCTCCTGTCCACCTATACCACAATAAAATGCAAAGAATCCAGAGATTCTGGGGAGAGGCACAGCACAAAAAAAGGCTGAAGAGGTAGAAAGAAAGTTTGGATATAACATGTAAGAAATTAGTAAGAAGCAGCAAAAAATATACAATGAATGATATGTACAGAAGCAGAAGTGAGGAAGAGCAGGTAATTTAAAAAATCATCAAATGTTCTAGGAAGACAGCAAACTTTTAACAGACCAAGTACAATTAATGTGAGGTCCAAGGGAAACCCCCACTGTCTGCTTTGAAGGGTCAATGCCAGGACCTCTCTACCCTTCCCTCCCACCTTACAATAGATGCCACTCTAACCCCTGCACTTCCTCTGGTACATTCAGTAATCTCTCAAACATTCTTTCCACCCTTTTTTCCTGTATTATTTTACATATTTCATTTAGAATTTTCAGTTCACATTTTCAGAAGAATCTTCTCCTGCCCTAAAGAAAGATCCTAAATGCTGTGAAGTCATGCACCCTGAAAAAAGAAATGGCCTATCTGGATAACTGAAATATGAAACTTCTAATTTTTCCAGGTATCATAGAAAGTTGATACCCAAATTAAAACAAGCTAGCCCAAATTAAAACACAAACTTAACACTGAATACTTTTTTTTTTTCTTTTTTCCATCTTCCAGTGGTGGAAATTCCATCTCCATTTCTTGACAATGTAGACCAATGGTTAATAATCACTGTTCTGAAAGTTATACTGTAATTCCAGTTTGCCATTTTCCCAACTTTCAGACCTTGTTATGTCTTTGACTGCTGCATTAAAGAGTACAGTGTGCAATGCATCCTCCCTGTGTGTGTGACTGCAGTGTTCCTTATTGATCAGTGTCTAACAGGTATTTCCAAGAATAAGCAAATTCTCACCCTCCTGTACCTTATAATAAGATAAAACATGCACAGCCGTAATATTACCGACAACAACTAATAAAACATTGACTGAAAGTGGCCCTACACTCTAAAAGTAATTTAAAATATTCCATTAATTTAAAACTTTCACAGTCTGTAACACTCTCATTAGAGGATACTAAATTAATCACCACAACATAGTTCTGCTGCAATAACTCAGCACCAAGTTCTGCTGCTGGCCCAATCCACTGAATTTGGTTGGAAGAACAGAGGAGAGTAGATGACCTGTATGGTCCTACTTTTGTTTACACCTGTACACAGACACACCATAAGATTTAACAAGACCTATTTCTTGCAAGCACTGCAGAAAGCATCGGCTGTAGGGATAAAAATGATGTTTTGCTCTAGACAACATTTTTCCTTAAATCCTACAACTAATTAAACTGGTTGGACAACCAGGTCCACCACCTCAAATCCTGGGGCAGTTCTGGGAACCTCAGGACAGGAAAGATGTTCAGGGGCTGGAGCATGTCCAGAGAATGGGACAGAGCTGGGGAAGGGTCTGGAGCACCAGGAGGGGCTGAGGGAGCTGGGGGGGCTCAGCCTGGAGAAAAGGAGGCTCAGGGGGAACCTTCTGGCTCTACACAACTCCCTGACAGGAGGATGGGGGATGTTGGACTCTGCTCCCAGGGAACAAGGGACAAAAGGAGGAAACGGCCTCAAGTTGTACCAGGACAGGTTTTCCCAATTGGGTATTGGGAAAATTTCTTGAGCAGAGGACTGTCAAGCATCAAAACAGGTTGCCCAGGGAAGTGGTGCAGTCCCCATCCCTGAAAGAACTTAGAAGCTCTGTAGGTGTGGCGCTTTGGGGATGTGGCTTAGTGGTGAACACGATGGTGCTGAGTTAATGGTTGAACTCAATGATTTTAGAGGTCTTTTCCAACCTTAACAATTCTATGATTCTAATCCAAGAGGCATTTACTACCCAATTCATGCTAAAGGGTGTGGATCCATCTGACAGGTTTCCCAGCCTATTGATGAGCAAACAATGGATCCGAGTATGGCATCAACAGAACATAACTATATACAGAAGTTTTTCGCAGAGCTTCTGATTTCCTGTCAAAATGAATTATTGTTCTGTGAAACCATAATGAAATACATGGCTGGCAAGATCTTACAAATGACACTACGGTGACAAGCCACTCCCAAGATGTGCCTGTCCTCTCCAAGGGAGCAGTTTTTCAAGAGCCACAGTCAGTTTCATGAGCACACTCACTCCAGCAGCTGGGAATGGCTGCTGGGAATGGCCCCACACAGAGAAGAGGAAGGAAAACACACAAGACATGGTACATCCTGCAGCATCAAAAAGCAAAAAAGGAATGTTGTACGAGCTAATTTGGCTCTCCAGCTTATATTAATAATTAGATTTTTCAATCAATAAAACACTTAAAAGTATATTTTGCTGCTTATTGAATTTACAGGAGCAAGATCTGCCACAGTGTTTTACCATTCATGATAGTGTAAGGATGTAAGAGAGCCTTATGGAAAGGTAGCCTCTTCTGGTTTACATCATTCTTTTCAGAACATTCAGCATTCTTCAGGAGCACTTTTCATCCCCCAGTTTACAACAGCAGTACTGACAGCATATATAAGCCATTCAATGCTGTCTTTTGCCTTTTTCCCACTCTATAACCACCTCCACTGTTCATTAATCTATTTACTATCACTACTTTGTCTCATTTTAAGTCAGAACAAATGTTTCTTGGGGGTTCCTCATTTTCCTTTGTTCTGCAGAAGCTTGTAACACATACATAGTCTGTAACATCAGGAATAAAAATGGCTCATTTAGCAATCATAAAGTTTTAATTCCTCTTTTTATCCCTAGTGCAAGGAACAATGCAGACCTCATCAATAATTAAAGTTCATAGACCTAAAGGGAAAACTTGGGTTTTATACTTCTTAGTTCTGACTTCTACATCCACGTAAACCAAGAAGATCATTTGCTACTGGTTCTCCTAAAAAAAAACACCTAAACTGATCTGTTGCTGAAGGCCAATCACAGACCAGCGCCAGCTTTACTAATTACAAGAATTAGACCATGAAAAGCTTTCTGCTTGGATTGTGATTGAAAACACCAGCTGAATTTATAATGTAGCACTGAACAGCTCTTTAATGACTCCCTAAAGCTCCACTTGGACACCTCAGTGAATCTGCTCCAGTCAAGAAGCATGGGCAGGATACACCCCAGGCACAGACAGTGAATCCTTTGGAAAACTCTCAAGGGGCCCATTCACAGCTCCACTTTGTGGTACTATTGCTACTTTGAATGGAATTGCACTTGAAATACACCTGCTCTGATGGTTTATACAGCATTTAAAGCCACGTGGCACGTCCATACCTTCAGGGCGAGCTTTTGGCTTCTTCAGGCCTCCATCTTGCATCAGCTCAAAAGCAAAAGAAACATTGTGCACCTGAAAGAGGTAAAGGGTTTAGAATCTCAGTGTTATATAGGCATGAAAAGCCTTTAACCAAGTATTTTTATTCTCTCCATACTTGACAATTGTATTTAAATCAATATTAACCATTTACATGTTTAAGCACAGCAGAACCATAAAGTGCTTGGTGACAGCAGTACCTGGGCAGGCTGTGCAGAAAACCTGCAAAACAAGCTAAGCCCATCTGTACATAAAGAGCTTCTGAACAAGCCCCCACAGATCACATAGGAGCATAAATTCAGAGGAAAGAAAATGGACAAAAAGGGAAAGCAAAAGAAGGTAGGTGTCTTCATTTAATCTCTCCTTTGAGAAACAAAAACTACGATTTAAAGAGATCTGCATAGCAGATTTCTTGTCCATGCTTACTGAAATTTAGGCAAGGTAATTAGCATTATGAATTCTGTGCAGTTTTGTTACTGCACGTGACAGTTCTGGAGATACATTCCTTATTACTCAGGACTTTATTAATCTCTTTTGCCTGTTGCAGTTCCTCCTCATTCATTGTGACAAAACCAATCACTTTCAACGTGGTATTTTTTTCCTCCCAAAACACAGAGTCTACCTCTCCTTCTTTAATTTACAAATTCCCATTCCTCAAGGCTGAGTCTCCACACAAAACCATACCATGACTTCAGGAATACTGGGTAATCTTTATGAATTTCAACCATTAATAATGAAATTGTAACCAAACAGCCACAGCCTCTTTGCTAGATCTCCTGAAGAGAATATACCAAGTTCTGTTTCACCTGGTACAAGGAGAAAGGACAAAACAATAGGAAAAAAAAAAAAAAAAGTGACAATAATGCAGAAAGAACATAACCTGAGTTTCTACCAACCTTTTGATCAAAACTTTCAGGTGTTAAGTAGAAGTTGTGAAGTGGAACAAAATAGTCCTCAAGGAGACCCATGAGCAAAACCAAGTAAACACCATCTGCAAACTAAAGAGAAAAATGAGGAGAAAGCATCTGTTTGTAAATCAGCATTCATAAACAAGAACATAGAATGCTTGGCCCAAATTATGTAATTTGATTTTTTTTTTTTTTTTTGCTAGCACAGAAGTGTGAGATGGTTCACGAGCCTATTTTTACTTTCCTTACGTTCATTTAATTTGCTTGAGGAATCCTGCCAACTTCACAGCAGTAGTTAAAAAACCCCCAAACTTCCTGGGAAACATGTTTGCACATTATACATCCCAGTCCCACTTCCACAGTATCTGGTCATTTCAACCAATCCCTCTTAAGTTGTGTGTGTTAGACATTCAAATCTTTGCCCTTAATCAAAACTTGAAATTAAGTCTCCCCTCTCACAGGTAGGAAGTTGAATTTCATAAAAGAATTTTTTCCCCCAAGTCAAAATAGACTGTTCACAGTTTCAGCAAATACTAAATAAAATCCTACATATTTTCAGCCACCCTATGCAGTGATCCTGCCAGACCAGATGGCTACTGACTGGCTAAGGGGGAAAATGTTATGCAGTTCTAAGGCTTCTCACTTGTAATCCTGATAAGGCACATGTGACATCCTGTGAAATAAAATAAATTCTTGGGCATCTCTAAGGCATCTGTCACACAAAATTATTAAGCAATAATTTTGTGTGACAGATCAGATCCAGTCACTCATTTATTTCAGCAAAGCTGTAAAATAGCAGTGAATGAATGACTGGTATTATACTAAGCACGGTTCAAATGAATTACCCATGCTCCTGGTATAATTCTCCGGATGCTGTGCTTATCATTTTGCTGAGACAATAAGAAAACCATCTCTCATAGCTCAGTAAACTCTGGAAAGAAGATCCGCTTCTGCTTAGCCAAGCCCATGTCTGAAAATTTGCACAGATTATATACAAGAAGACAAAGCCTCCTACCTGGGTTTCCAACTCTGTTACTTCCAAATTCAGTTTATTCAAGTGTTTGTTCACAAAGGTGATCAGAGACTATCAAAAAAACACCAAAAATAACAGCAGAAACAGTGATGTCAGACATTACACTCAGTTCCAATGTGTAAGGGTTAACATAACCCTTAAAGACATTTTAAAAACACAATATGCATGTGTGCCGCCTGCTTTTGCACAAATAAGTACACGGAACTGCCACTTTTGTTGCACCAGATGTCAGAACTCAGCAGATGGTGCTGTTACATGCAGCTTTCCTAGCACATCAAACTTTAGTGTCCTGGGAAAACGCTGTGCTGACATTGGTGCCTGAAGAGGAAGTGAGCAGTGGGTGCATTTACTGCTCCCACTAATTTTTGCAGGTTCTTGAAGGTGTCAACAACACAGTGCTGTGCACACAACTCTGTTCCTGGAAGGATGTGTGCAGTCGGCACAAAAATTACAGCTGGGATGTAGCCCAGGTCTTGGATTTCTACTCCAGATGCAAATCCCGCCATTACAAACCAGATCTGTGCTAATGGATTGAAGCACAGAGATATGTCAGCCCACTTACACCACTTCCAGAAGGGACACAGAGCAGTGTTACCACTTTTATTGTGTGGAAAGAGTTAAGTTAGTTCTTTATCCACTTAAAAAGATTTTTCTAGAAGATATATCAGGCTGTAAAGATAAAAATCTTTCCAAGACTTCAAAGCATTATTTTAAAAACATACATCCTTTCTTTCACACAAGGGGTAGGGACATTTTACAACACTGATCTTCACATACTGCTCTCCTAATAAGAAGCTTAACAGCCAGGCTGGAACTATCTGATGGAACTACATGGAATCTCATATATATTCCCCCAAAGCAGCAAGAGCTGGCAGAGAGAGATAAACAGCTACATTACCCCTCTGCTCTATCTAACACAAAGCCATGTCAAAAATATGTCTGGATGAATGTGGTGTGCAATGATGCTCAGCCTTAAAGGACAAACCAAAGGGACCATAGGAATAAGTGCTTAGCACCTGCACAAAAGCAGCTCTTTTGTAAAAGCTTTCTATTCAGCAAACTTCTTTATGGGTGAATCACATTTTGGGGTAAAAACATCACCTGGCTTTAAAACAGTGATAAATACCCTTTTCACGATTTCAGATTGCTCTTCTGTTATTNGTGGCTTTAAAACAGTGATCCTTGGGAATAAATACCCTTTTCACTATTTCAGATTGCTCTTCTGTTATTTGCTGGATGTTTCTGGATATCTTTCCAAAACCATAGAAAAAAAATGCAACATGGAAAATAAAGCGCAGATTTTACTTTTTACCTTTTTGACTACGCTGAGCTTGTCTGGTGCATGATCAAAAAGCGTGTCAAAGGCATCTCGCTCTGGTTTGGGGGGAAAGAAACTAAAATCAGAACACTTCCAACAACATAAGTGTGGGAAGCAGGTTTCCTGTCCAAAGCTTAAAGGTTTTTTCTCCTCAGAAAGTCACATAACACAGACCCAAGCGAAAAGTCAGCACCCTATTTTGGTGTGTGGCTACATGCTAGAGAAAACTGCCCAGGGAATTTTAGAGATAACTGAAAATAGACATTTCCACTGATTTCCCTTTTCTGCCACTCAAAATTGGTACACAAAATATGTGGGTGAAAGAAAAATTAAAATGAAACACAAATTCTGACTATACCCCAATCCTAACTTAAATAGCTATGGCTGCATCCACATTCAGTGTCAAATTCAGACATTAATTTGGTTAGTTTAAAATTACTGGTAAAGCCCCTGACACCAGTAAAGCGTAGAACTGAGCTCAAGGGAATTCTGATTCAGCAGTGTAGGAAGACCAAAGCATACAGACAGTATAAAGATGTAAATTATGTTTCTACCTTCAAAGCACTGTCTATCAATATCTAATCCAATCTGTTTTCAACAGAGTTTTTAACAGTTTTTCCATGATCAAATATTTTTTATTTACAGAACACATTTTAATAGTTTTTCGACGGTCAAATAAACAAATATTTATTATCTAAATTCCTTTGGTATCTGAAGATACACTATTTAGCCCCTATAGCTCCCTGATATTACTTATTTTCCAGTGCCTTATTAATGTTTAACGTAGATACATTGCAAGAGGAGAAATGATAGTTTTGACATATTATAATGGGCAAATAAAGAAAATAAATTACTTCTTTTCATCCTTTACAGGAGCATACGTCTTTAAAATGAGAAATGACTTAATGCCACTAAAAAAATAAAAGCAAGAAGGGAAACTTCTTGGCAGCAACACCAAAAGAAATGGCTTTTGTTTAGAAGACCAGACACACAGTTGGTAAGGCCTAAACTTCAAAGTCTAGTAAATACAGAAGAGATAAGATTCTCCATGCAAAGCAATTAGATCTGGTCCTACCCATTATGCTCCACACCTGCATGGAGTAACAAAACCTGCCCCCACACCACATTCCAACCTCATGGAATTGCTCAACCCATTGTCTTATCTGCTGAAAGAAAAAATGACCAGATTTCTATGCCTGACACAAATCAAACAAAACAAAAAAATAAATTCAAAGTCAAGTTTGTTACTTACCAAATCTTCCCATCATCATCCTGCAAGTCAGAGAATTCAAAAACCTAAGTTAGTTCATGAATAATCAGTTTGGGAAGACAAGAGAATGGCCCTAAAAGGAGTTTTCCTTCAATATGCCAACAACTTGTGCAAACTCAGGGGGCTGAACACATCACCCAAGGTGCTGCAGGAATGGCCCCAGCAGAGCACAAATGATGTCAGGGAAATCCATTTGAAATTAATGGAAATGCTTCATTACATTTTACACACAATTATGACTTCTTATCCATACTTTTTATGATGAAGGGTGAATGCCTAAATGTGCTTGTGTGTGTATTTCCACAAATATAATCTAAACCACACACCTTACAAGAAGCAAAGCCATCAATCTCACTTTAACCTGTTTTCTCTGAAGAAAACACATCCTCTGTGAATATTATGTAAATAAAACTGTCACATATGAAATACATACATAGCCAGTGACATAACCCGACACATGCAGATGTTTATCAGCTGAGAATTAGGCCCTGATTTGCACAGAGGAATTTGAAAGTATTCAGTGAACATTGGATTCTGCTGATCACTGCATATCCCATAGGTGTACTTGTATCTGGATATGCAACACATTAAGCAGAAACCTCTTAATACTGTGTAATATTAATTAGCTTCACAAAATATATGTATAAACACACATGCAAATCTGCAAACATCTTTCTTGCTAAAAAATGTCCAAGCCCTAGCCCACAGATCACATCCTGCAAACCACATCTGGAGGAGAGCACAAGCTCACTGCATTGTTCAAGGGCATAGGAGAGAGGGGAGGAATTTTGGCCCACAGACCTGAGCCAGAGCTCTGATCCTAAAAAACTATGAGATCTTTAATGTCCACACAGAGACGTTATGATCTCATTTCTGAGCACTTCCATCTGAAAGATCTTCCCCACTAAGCACCACATGGTGCTTCACTCATCTTCAAAGCCATGGGAAGCTGAGCCAACTCTACTGATAAACTGAGGGAGGGCTCATGCAAGCCCCTCTTAGAAAATCTGCCTTCAGGCCATGTGAAGGAAAACCTCAGCTTTCAGTTGAAGCCAAAATGCATGTCCAGCCCTCTCCTTACAAAAAGGACTGTAAAAACATAAATCAAAGTAAGCTGGTACAAAAACTGGAGAGGGAAGAGGTATGTTTATTTATTTTTGCTGAGCTCTTCTCTCCTTACAATTTTAACTGTATCAGTTAAACTTTAGAGAGCTATGTCAAAGAATTACCTTTTGTCAAACTATTTGGCTCCAAAATATCTACATTAGCCCTTCACTTAATTGAGAAAATAGTACTAAGCAGAAAGCAGATAAATATAGCTACATCCAGTAGGCAGGGGGATAAAAAAGCTCACAAAAGTCACTTTCAGTTAAAAGCTTCTAAGACACGAGAATTTCCAGAGGACACTTCTCCCTTGTAGCATATTTTCAGAGACCAAGTCATTTCCATGTAGTTAAAAAAGCACCACATGAAGGGATTTCATTAATTTAGCAAGGATGGGGGAAGATTAAACTTCTCTCTCATCCTTAGTAGTGGACTCACATCCTGCACCAAAGTGTTTTGTGCTTACTCTGTCGTGGTTGTCAGCTCCTCTGAAACATGAGTGGTCTGAAGGAGGCCTTCACGTTTCTGGAAAGGAAGATGGAATTAGCAAAGGAGAAGCTCATCAGGGGCTCATTCAGTATCTTTCAGAGCACCAAAGCACAGAACTGGATGAATTCACTGAGTTTCACAGAGTTGAAACAGCCGACACAGGAGCAGTGGCACTGATCAGGCTGACAGCCAAAGGGATGTTTGTTTACACCTATATGTGCAGCTAACTGCACCACTAACAATTCTCCTCCTCAGACCACAGTCAGCATCATGCCTGGAACACAATTTAGAGTTTGTCAGCCCCATCTTCAATGTCCACAGGGCAGCTGGTCACAGTGTCAACCAGCAGTTTGCCACATCTGGCAGCCTGACTCTTCTGGGACAGAAATTACATGGATGGCTGCTCCCAGGGCAGGGCTCCAGAGTGCTAGCACAGCTCTCCTAGAGCAGGCATGGCACTGGGGCCACTGCCACACACCTGACAGGGACACATCCTCCAAGGAAACACAGGGAGCACAAAAAGCTCAGCTAATGATTTCACAATGAACAGTACTTCCCTGATACCAGGGTGTCTCTCCTTGGCATCATTTTCTGCATGAATAAGGAGTCTCTACCCAAGAGAAATAGCATGTGTTGAGACAGTTTCAAAATACCTCAGAGGGAAGAAGTGCTTTCACCTGAATGAAAAACTTGATTAGCATCTCCATGGGTTCCTTTCAAAACTATGCCTGAATGGAGGAATTTCTTTCCTCTTTTCTCTGTGCTCAAAAAAGCTGACAGAAAGAGCTCAAATCTCAGCAGCCATCTAGGAACCAGGTCTGTCAGAATGACTTAGGGGAGGCTTAGTAAATCTTTCCAGCTCAGGCAAGCAGGGAAACAACCCCCCAGGCACAAGCTCTGTGCACCTTTACCATCTCAGTTGTTTTCACCAGATGAACCTCAAGCAAGAACTTATCAGGGATAACAGCTTTGAGGAGAAACACATCCTTCCCTAGAAGCAGTCTGAGAAATGAGAATTTAAATCTGAAAACCAGTAAGAGGAACTCCTGCCCCTCCACTCCCTCCTGAAGAAATGAAGACGGGCAGAGCTGCTGGAAGGGAGGGAGCCTGGCTGGAGGCATGGGGGGAGCTGTCACAGCTCCATGCCTGACAGGGCCCTGGGCTCTGTGCTGCCAGCTGGCCACATCTTCACAGCCCTCACTTCCCTATCACACTCCTATCTCATCCTGCTCCCCCGAGGGAGCCACGGCAACAGCGCCAGGAGGTTTGGGGGAAAAGCCAGCATGACAGCACGCATGGAAAAAGGAGGAAGGATCTGACAGGGCACTATTTTCCTGCATACAAAACAATGCTGCCTTTATTCCATCCCACCACATCTCTGCTTTATTAACATAGGGCTCAGGACCTTACAGGCACCCTGAACCCCAGGGAGAAGATGGTGTAACCTGTGAACAAAACCTCAGTAAGTGATGACTCGTGAGTAATGCCTCCAAGTGCCTGATAAGAGAGGAATGGATTCCAACACTGGCTCCCCAGCTGGTTGAAGAGGAAGCACTGTTCTCCCTCCCAGACAGCTGAGCATGCTGCTGTTACAGCAAGCCTAGGTCTCCTGACCTTGCAATCCAAAAGCAAATGTCACTCCTTGATAAAACATTGATTCCTTCCACCACTGGCACCAGACACATTTATTCTTCATCCTGCCTTGCCTCTGACCTTTCAGTCTGCAGCTCAGACTAAAAGGGAATTACTGTAAAAATACCCCAGATCTCCCAGCAGCACCAAGGTGGGACATGCTGCAATTTTAAGAATGAGGCTGAGGCAAGATAAGCATAAAAGATGACAATTCCCAAGCCTTGCAGAAATAACCAACACAGTGAGCCTTAAGGACAGTATTTACACTTAATTCTGAGAACTTTTATGTTTTCCTGAATTAGGTATTTCTTCACCCTGCAAGCTTACACTTCAAATAGCAGGCAGTAGTCAGCTGGAAAATCTCAGTATTTTCAGTTCTCACTGGAAGCATTACCAAAACTAACAGTTTCCCTCCTCCCTGCCCTCACTGAGGAGGGCTGGAATGACAGGCATGTGTTGAGTGACACCAGCATTAAAGCATGTATCACCCTAGACTCTTAACTCAGCACTTAGAGCAGCTGCTCACAGGATTTTTACTAGAAGGCCCACCTAAACCTTCGCTCTGCCAGGACCCTTTCTTGAGTATCTTGGGCATACATGGCCATGATTACCCCAATTTCATATTTCACACAAATAAACCAGCAAGAAAATTAATTCTGAAGGTTGATTTCAAAAAGGCTTTCAAGTTACTTCCAAGTAACTGTTTAATGAACTCTGCTCTTAGGAGGGGCTACATCGTGGAGGCCATTATGAAATAATAAAAAGAAAAGTGGTTTTCTTCTGGGTTGATCCTGTAGTTGTTCCACATAATATGGAAAGACAGATAGATTGCTAAAGGTTCTTCCTGCCAAGGAAGGTAAAACAGAGAGTCATCTCCAAAATGTTGGGGTTTCTCAGCAAACAGTGCAGGGCCAAAAAAGGATAGTGCATTGTTTGACAGAGCCAGATTGAGAAACAGATATTTCTCAGACTCTAAATCAATTATTTTTAATTAAAAAAAACTATGCAGCACCTTAAGAAATTCTCAGTCTGTCACCTCATGATGTTAAAGGAAGAGAAGAATTTAATGGAAGGGCAGAATCACCATGGAACTGTGGAGATCTGGATAATACCTTCCATGTAGCACAGTGCCATCATAATATTATCTCACTTTATGGATCAGGACAGTGAAAGTATGAGTAAAAAGAGCCCATAGTACTTACACAAGCTCATAAGGTGTTCCTGTCTAGTTTCTTGTCAGCCTTTATGGCATCCTGTCACCCCAGTCTCAAGACCCAGGGACTCTGGTGAACCAGATGGTGTCTCCTCTATACCCCTCTAACAGGAAAAGAAGTGAAAACCTTCTCTGGTCTTCCCTCTGCTGTAGAGGTGGATGGTTCTGAAGTTTGAACTAAGGACTAGGAAAGGGAGACTTTACCTCTCTACCTAATATTTTTTTCTTCCTTAGCAGCTACAGAAGACACTTCGCTGTACTGGGCAGAAGGAGATTTTTAGTATCAGGGTGTGAGAGAACTGCTGACCAGCTTATATTTCCATTTCCTCCTCATCTTTCCAAGACAGACAAAAGAAATTTAAAAATGAACTAGTCTCCTATTTACATTCATGTTACTTTAACTCACTGTTCCTGAATTCTGATTTTAGTTCTGAAAGAACTAAAGCAGTTCAACATCATCTCCTGTAGATAATACACACATTTATTGTGAACCAGGGAGTATCCATCAATTTCTCATTTACATCACACCATGCACATCTAGGGCATCCAGGTAGGCAACCTGGAAAACACTGTTACTTAAATATAAAGCACAATGCAGCTCATCTAATCAACCACCCTGCGTCTTGTGAGGGGATCCAGGTTTGCAAAACAGGGTGTGGGATCACTTTATCTTCTTCATTCTTGAAAGGCAACTCCCAGCTGGAGCAGTAAATGGCACTTGCAGAGTGAGTGCCACAGCAAACAGGCACGGCAGGAGCAGCGTGCCAGCTGGAACACATCTGCCTCAGGTTCAGCAGCTGGGAGAAAATCTAGGTTCCCATGGGAAGTTTTCATTGGGATAGAAGGCAAGGAAAAAGAAGAAGTACAGATGCTTGAAAGTAAAGTCTTTGTAGAGGGAAAGGAAATGGTTGACACCAAGCAGAGGAAGGAATAACTAGAGCAGTATCTAGGGCAGGGGGGAAGCAGTCAGGGTTCCTTAGGTCAGATCTCTTCCCCATATCTAAGGAAAGCTAACAGAAATACAGACTGTGAAAGAAATGATGAAAGTCTATCAGGCCTGCCAAGGGAAACAACATGTCTAAGTCTGCACATGAAGTCATTGGGGAAAAACAACACTGCTAACAGGCATTCCAGACTGGGGAGGTTTTATGTGCTGAAACTCCTTCCTGTGCTGTTTAGGTTTCAATGACTTCTCTGAAAAAAACGCATGGCAAAAAAAAAGTACTGCAGTGACAGAAATTACAAGCCCAATGCTCCCAATACAAAATCCCATTGCATACTTTGAGTTTGGTATTGCAACAGCAAAGGGTGGCCCCAAACCTACTAAAGATGTGCTGTTCTTGGGGTCTCATTTAAGCACGTGCAATCCAAAAACACATTCCTGGGCAAGGGACTCACTAAACAACTGGGACACACATTTTCTGAGTGACAGGAGATGGGAGGCGATGGGTGGGAGCAGCCCAGCACTGCAGAACCCCTCTGTTCCTCCCAGGAGTTGGTACTCACCCGTACAACCACCACCTGCACAGACACGTGCTCAGGCAGCCGGATGGGAGCTCGGAAATGCATGGCCAAAGCCACCAGGAGGTGAAGGATGGAAATCAAATTCTTGCCATGGATGGCTGCAGGGAACAAGGGAAATTAAGCAAGTGAAAGGATACTGAGGCATTATTTTAAACAGTTCTGGGGGAAAAAGACAGTGAAAAATGCTGTTGGTCAACACCATCTTTTTATCCTTCTTCCTCTCTTTCCTGAATTAGTAAGGCCTACAGTGTAACTTCACAGGTAGCAAAGCCTAGATTCAGCCCTTCCTTTAAGCCCAACTTACAAGTCCAAACCCTCTGATCACAGGCAGGCAGACCCAACCACTTGCTTTTCACTGCACTGGAGGATGCTGGGGGAAAGTGCTCTTAGCAGCCTTCCTAAGTGATAACACATTTACTGAGACAGAAAACGTAGTAAGAATCCTTACAGTCAACATTCCACTTGATTGTCCAGCCATGGGGTCGAAGTAAATCATGGACAGCTTCCAAGACCGTCTGCAACTTCTGCTTCTGACCAATTTCAGATTGTGTCACCTCTGCTACATTCAATTTACGGTCAGCCAATTTTTCTGCATTTGAAAAATGAAAAAAAAAAAAAAAAAAGGCAGACAAAACCAGATTAAACTGTGTGGAGATAACAAGCACAGACCACTAGGGTCCACTAGAACTTTTCTAAGAGAATTATTTGCCTTGGAAGGAAAAATAGCTGAAAGTAAAACTTTCACCAAAGTGTGTCAGTTCCAGTAAAAATGTGACAAAACTGGTAAAGTCTAGCTAAACATGCTCATCAATCAGGTGTCAAAATATGTAATAACTTTCAGCTAGACATCAAGCTAGCAGCAATATTAATTATACCTCCCAATTTCATTCACTGCAGAAAAGTGAACAACACAGCCTTCACTGTACAAGGAATCTGCACAGGTGTAAAGGACTTTTTTTAAGTTAGTTTAGGACAATAAATGGGAAATATTTTGTGTGAACATTTACTCCAGCTTGATAAGCTTTATTTCAAGTTAGCTGAAGGTATGAATTTAAGCTAAAGCACATTTTGCATCCTCAAACCCTCAAGACTCATATGACCCAGGATTAGCTCAGTGGAACTAATTTAAAAAGTAAGTTGGTACAATCTTGTCATGTTGTTGACATTGTCATATCATAGTTGATTACTTCCAAAATGAAATAATGCAGGAAAATGTGTAAAATTCCATTACTAAAATCTCAGTTCTGTTTAGGTAATATAATTATTTGTGGCCAAAGACAGATACAACTCGTTCTTCTCTTCCTCTGTGTTGTTTGTAATAGAGACAGGAGCAAAAATTCTCTAAAAAAAGAAAAACCAGGGAGCTGAAGAAGGTGGGGTAGAGTCCTCCAGCCATCACAGCAGTGGGAACAGCTGATCTCTGCTCTCTCTCCACACCCATGAAAAATGTGGCCAAACTCACTGTGCTGGTCTGTCTAGGAGGTCAAGACTGGTTGGCCATGTTCCAATTATATTATTCCACTCTCTAAAACAAAAAACATACTTCACCAGAACTGTTTACACAAAATGAGATTCTAAGGAATCTGAAGATTCTTTCAGAAATGTTTCAGAGTTTTCAAAATTCCTCTTATTCCAATAATGGGTGTATTTCTGCTCTCAAGTTCAAGAGAATGCTTTTTCTGGATGTTTTATTTAGCTGAAGATATCTTTTCTTTTTTTCTTTTTTTTTTTTTTTAAGTGGCAGCAATACAAACATACTCTAGTGACCCAAAGAGAAAAGACTTGTAGGTTATCAACTAACAAATACTTTGAAAATCTTCACTGTTTCTAGAAATCTTAAGTAGGGAACTTTTATCAATATTATTTTATCAAGATTATCAAAACAAGCAAATTAATTTTTCAGTCACATGTTAGGCCTCCTGCCTATTCACCTCCACAGCCCAGTCCGCTCTTGAAAATACATCAGAAGTGAGCTGAGAGCAATCTGGCCAAGAAAAAGTGTGGATTTACACAGTACTGGAAGCCTCAATCCTCTTTGTTTTCTAAAAGCACCCCATAAATCACTGCATTATCCTGAGTCATCTCCACTGAGCTTCCTGCTGCAGCACACACATTGCAAAGATGGAAGGGGGCTGCAAAATCCCAGATTCTCAACAGAGTGTATCCCCTCAGGTGTCATTCACACAGAAGTGCACACTTTGAGCACATGCTTGCTGCCATGCATTCTCTTTTTCCCCTCAAGAGTAATACTATCAGGACCTCAAAGCAGCTCTCAGCCCAAAAGCTTTTAAAAGCAAACTAAACTGACAGAATTTTGGCTTCTGCTGGCACCATAAACAGGAACCCCTTCACTCCCTCTGTACCCTGTATTTCAGCTGTCTCGACTACAGTTAGTCCTTGAAACAGATACCTAGGAATCATCTGGATTTCCTCCCCTCTCAGCAGACAGCCTGACGAGAACAGATGGAGAAGCTGAGGCAGCTTTCAGTGAAACCAACCATCTCTGAGATGCCGAGTTACTGTACAGTCTGCAGCTTTGGAAGAGGTTAATTTTGGGCCCTCCCAGTCTTTGGGGTCACCTTCTCTTGTGTGGACTCACCCAGCAGCTTTTGCAGCACCTGCCCATCATAAAGGTCCTCTTCAAGCTGTTTGACAATGATTCGCTCCTCCACCAGCACATCATTAATCCAGTCAATTAGAACCTGCAAAGACAGATAAAGGAGGCAAATGTCTAAACCCAGCTGAAATACGTTCCTTTCACTCAAGGCAGTAATCAGGACTATAAAACAGGTGACATGCAAGCATATTTATTTCCAAATTGCAAGGATGAAATCTGAATTAAAAAAAAAAAATATATAAAAAATAAAAGCATCTCATTGTCCCCTATTACTTTTAATTCAGGTCTTGACAACAGGACAAGGCATTTTATCCTCAGCTATTGCAGAATATTAAAGTCCACAATTAAGATCTTGGTCAAATGAATCTGATAATCCTTTTACAATTTCAGCAGTTCCCATATGCTGGCTGCCATAACTACAAAAATCATTCAGTCACTTGCAAAACAGGAATGAGCATAAAGAATCTTTAAAAAGAAGAGGGACTGAGCTAAGTTTCCCAAGTGCCAAATAGTTTTCTGAACAGTTATAGGAAAACAATCCTTGACTGTTTGAAGCTGGTACCAGCATTCTCCTCCAATTTGTTACTTGGAAATTTAAATTATTGTCACAAAAATAACACAGTTCTGTGGGAAGAGACACAATTTTAACTCCTGCTACTTCCTAGGTTGTATAAGGGTATTGTCAATCACAGACATGAAAAATCCATTGACTAAAGCTACCTAAAAACAATAAGCTTCATTTAAAGATTCTGTAATCTTTAACTTGCATCATATAAAGTGGTGGATTGTTTAAATTCACTTTCTGATTAGTCCCCATATTTCTGCCTCCTCTTGGCAGTTGTGATGGCTAAGAAAGTTCTGGGGTTTTAATATACACGAGATCATGAAACAAAAGCAAATAAACAAAATATATGCAGGCTTGCAGTGGAAAACACCCGCCTTGGGAGTCCTAGGGAACACAAGCATTTGAATATGTTGTTCACAAGGACATTTAAGTTTTTCAGCCTGGCTACTGATGTTCATTCAGCCTAAAAACCTCAAATAAATCTGGCTAGGCCTAGTGACCATGAAAAAGCTTACAACCCAAATATGAAATACTCATGCTTCATATACCACCGTATCTTTGGTACTTCCAAAGCATTCTGAAAATATGCAGGGCTGAAAGTCAGCTCTAAAAACAGGGACAGTATGTAAGTGGCAGATTTTAGCTGAGTGATTAGGCAAGTGCTCAGTCCATGGAAAGCAAGGATCAGCACCAATGCTCACCTCTGTAAATCACCTTTGCCCTCCAAGCTGTCCGGAGGGATTAAAACCTCAATAATAAAAGTGACTCTTCCAAAAAGTCATTGAAAATAAAACTTTTCTGATAAGTTATTCACTATTCAATATCAGCAACTTGTATCAGAAGGGGTCTTCTCTCACACAGGTACAGGAAGAGGAGAGGTGATTGAGGACATGGATGCACAAGGATGAGCTCTGCAGCAGCATCACCCCATTGCTCCCCTGTGACAAGTCAGCAAAAGATTACCACAGCTGGGAGCCAATGAGAAGCACAATACTATCTTTCACCTCAAAAACATCACCAGTTATACAGAAAAATCAGTCCTAGACAACAAGACATCATCCAGAAAGAGACTTTCAAAGGTGACTGCTTAATTCCATAATCATACAAGCTTGAAACACATAGACATCCATAAAGAATCGACTGAAGAAATCAAAATCTTAAAAGGTTGAGGTCTTCTGTGAGATTTACAGAACAGACTTTCAAAAATTATCTGAAGCTCAGCAGAAGATATTCAATAATCAGATTCCATTACAGTCCCTATAAGAAGAGGTTGGATTTCAAGAAGTCCTCAAAAGTTTTGTTAAAGGAAGACTCAGGATGCTAAACTATTTGAAACCATTAATAAACATTTTGTTTTGTTTGTCCTGTGCTGAATGGTATTGAAGTCAGAATCTAGAAAATGCCAAGGAATTAAAAATAAAAGAATAAAATGTAAGATCCAACATCCCGTTTCCAAGAGGGCAGATACACAGGAATCACAGTACAGGGTCTTAAAAAAAGGAAAATACTTACACTAGGTGTTAATTAAATGTTTCATAAAAATTTAGCACTGAGAAACTTTAGGTTAAAAAAAACTACAAAAAAGACACAAATTAAAGTAATTATGGCTAGACCTGTTTATTATTTTAATAGTTTAGTACCCGAATTAAAAAAAAAAAATCCAAAAAAACATTCTAACTTCTCTACTATTCAAACTACAACTCCAGCTCCACTAGAAAAAATTAATTTGCAAAGGAAACAAAAAATTCAGGTGGTTTTTTTCAACAGCTGTTGAAAACTGGAAAGTACAGTAATGAAAAAAATCCCAAGCCTTTCTTGATTTCTTGATTATGTCTTAATTAGAAACCTGGAAAAAATGTTCAGCACAGATTTTTTTTTAATACTACAGAGGAAACACCACTTTGCTTATTAAAACAACGAAAGTGCAGAAATAGTTTCTGACTCTGCTCATGGAAAGTCAGCTCTCTCCAGTTCTTTGTGATTTCTCCTTCATAAGAATGCAGAAGGAGGAAATATTCAATAACCTGAATGTCTTGATATTTTAACAGCCTGACACAGGCATACTGGTGCTTGGTGGGAAGCAGACGAGCTTTTCCTATCTGTGAAAAGATGCTTAACCACGATGTGTCTAGTCTCACACTCCTCTACCCATTCCTTCCTCCCTGTGCCTGCACTTCATACACCTGCAGCTCAATTTTACATTTTGGGCTCGTAAAAAGCTGCTTTTCTGTAGTATTCAATAATATTTGCAGCTAGTAGTGTGATTTTAAAAACTTAATACAATTTTCTGGTGTCCTCTCAACCGTGCCTGACATTTCATGCATCTCTGTACTCATCTAAAGCACCTTTGAACTGGGCCAAATGCTCAGACATGTGCACTTTTAGCTGTAAAAATTCAGAGTTCAAGGGCATAAGGACCCCACAGTCACTGCTATACAGCAGTGAAAAAAATGCAAAACAACACAAAATACATGAACACATCTGGCACAATGGGAAAACAGGAAGCCCAGCCACCAAAAACAGCATACAAAGAAAACCCTGGCTTCAATGACCCACTTCCCCTCAGCTTCTGGGAGAATTAGGAAGCAGAGATCAAAGGTATGAAATTGACTTCAGGGCTAGCATGAAAATTAATAGCAAAAATTAAGATTCAGGCCTCGTGGCTAAGCACAAAGCACTGGCATCCTGTAACCAAGGGGAAGGCTTCTTGCTGCCAAAAGCAGATCACAGAGCATTTAGGGAGCTCATTTTCATCTGGTCACACATGACAAACCACATGTCAAAGGACAGTGGCTTCATTTTGGTTTTCTCTCCACCTCAGTAAATCTAAAAGAGCCATAAAACCAGACATGGGAAAAGTTGGTATCTTCCAGGACAGTGAATGTTTTACTACAAATGAGAATGTTTACTCTTTTCAGGCAGTGTATAGAACAGCAGTGTTTGGATGTGTACAAAGTTCAGATGAGTCTTGTAAAGGCCAGAAGTTGTTGCAGTTATAAGCCAATCTAACAGAAAGCTTTGCAGGGAAGAAAACCACCTTAGAACTGTGGCTTGTTGCCTGTGGTCAAAGCACTGTCAGACAGGACCCAATTCTTGCGAGCTGATGTTCTAAAATTTTGCATTCAGTTAGCAGAAGCTAATTTTCATATTTTTCCTACTGAAATACAGAAAATAAGCAAATATTGGACAAGTAAAAGAAGTATTTCGGACACTAGAAATGGAGCATTTTGTGAATACAATATTTATACACACATATAAATAAAACCAGTAAGTCATCTCTCTTTCCCTGATCTGAATTTTCAGCTTTAGGTCTGTACCATGTACCAAATTTTAATTACACACAGGGCAAATGAAGTGAGTTTAAAAAAACTGCTGGCCAGAGAGGGAACTTTGTTGAACACTTCATACTGACAAATTGTGACTATTTTTAGAAAACTGTCCATGGTGATAAAAAAAATGTTTTTCCTATGTGCAAGAAGACTTACAGCAGGTATTTTCACATGCCCAACTAAGCAGCCTTCTACAAGGAGACTCTCTGTATATTTGCTTTACTAAGAGAGAGGAATGAGGCTTTTTGTTGTGTTTTTCATCTGCTGGTCTCTGTATTACCACAATGCCGTACAGCCTGCCCCTCTAGAGTTACAAAGGGTCTGTCAGAATCACTTCCAAATGCCCAATCCACAGTGCATATAATTCCTATGAGGCTAGCAGAAATTAAACCAACATTTGGTGGAGACAAAGAGGTACTAAAGCAGCGTCAGCAGCAGATATCTCTGCTGCTTCTGTGCACTGAGATCCCTTTACCCCACTGCACGTGACTGGCAGGACAGAAACACCCAGCATCAGTGATGGCAAACCACTGGCACGTCTGACTCCAGTGCTGAAAGAGATTTGGGCTGGCCCCAATGAAATTGAGTCCCACTGCCAGCTTTGAAAAGGCACGAGGATCTGCTGCTGCTATTGCCACATTCCTCTCTGAGGGGAAAGAGAGAGAAGGAACCACTTGGAACTATAAAAACCTCCATCTATTCAAGTTCCCACTCCTCACTAGTCCACAGAGAGCTTTCCTTTCAGACTCTGCGGGGCAGACACTTTTCTGCTGGCTGGGTTTCTAAAGCACAGCAACTCTCATCCAGCACCGGGGCTTTGGAAAATGCCATTTACCACCAAAGAACAGAAAATGAAGAATAAATTACCTTTTTTTTTTTTTTTTTTGCATTATCCAAACTCCGTAGCATAAAAGTAAGCTTTGCCAGCATAATTCAAATGTCTCCCTTCTCCCTGGCTTGCAGATTCACACCAACACAATGTGAATTCACACCAATGCTGCTGAATCTCTGTGAAAACTCTAACTGCTGAGAGTTATGCAAGTTATTAGCAATTACCCAAATTACACAGGCACTCTACAGAACACATCTCTCCTTCGAGGATGAGCCCAAGGAAACAATGTCCAGTTCCGTGCTGCTCCCTGCACCAGGTGATCCCCTTCTCCTTTTACAAGTGTGAACTGGTCTAGTGACCTTGAACCTGATTCTACAATGCACTCAAGCATTATCCTCAAGCACTGTTCTGGCCCTGGAGGTTTTCAGGTTTTTAATCTAAAAAAATATAACCTTGCTGGACTACTGCATCTGGGGAAGACTCAGAAACTTGTATTAAACTCAGCAGGAGAATTCACAGTTTAAAAGCAATTGCAGTCCTTGTATCAAGTCCTTTGAATCACAGAGAGCATCTGTTTTCTCCACTGCATTGACTCTTGTTCAGCTGGTAATATCACTGCTCCATTAGCAGAGAAGCCACGTTACATTCTGAGAGGGTGATGCAAGACCACTGCACCTTTGAAAGAATTGATGGATTTAGATACTAACAAAAAGAATGTGCAGTCACTAATTTAAAACCACAATGTACTCCTGGTGAATTAGAATAACAGAAATTTGAGCACAGCTCCTTGCTAAACTCAATCTGGCGTGGTTTTGTGATACTAAACACATTATTGCAGTGGTAATAACAGATCACTGGGTTTGTTTTAAGGAGTGAAGAGTGTACTAGGTGAGCAGTTTACTTTGGAGAAGCAGCCAGGGTGTATGCAGCCAGGTTGCATCAGGTTTCCAGCAGGGAATATGCCCAAGCTCAGCCCCCTCTCAGAAAATGGTGTACATTATCCAAAGTTTTCACAGCCACACAGATACAGCTGTATTATCGCTTCCAACAAAAAATTATTTTTACAATTATTTTAAAGAAATGAAGGGAAAGTGCAGTGGGAAGTGTAACACCAGCACAAATAGCTTTTTGAAAGAGATCACACTTGTTCAGGCTCGCCATCCCTTCTCTTCACACAGAAGCTTGTACTGTGTTAACCCCAACAACTTTCTGCATAGAAAAGGTTCTCCTAAACACAAGGCCTTCAAGAACAAGTGCTCTGTCATGCCAGGCAGGAGCTATGGGAACTGCCAAGTCAGAAAGCCTCATTTAGCATCAGCACATCTGGGCAAACCCTATCAACACCTTGGGCAGGTGTGTCCAGTGATGAGACAGACTCAGAACTACCTGTCCCTGACCCAGCATACAGGTAAACTGAGGGCAGAATGTAGGGCAAGAAGAATCTCAGTTCCAACTTTCCCATGACACAGGAGATCCCCTCCTTGTCCCCTTCTTTCCTACTCTTTCTTCTCCCAAAACCTCACCAATGCTTTGCAAAGCTCCTTCCCAGCTGTTACAAACAGAAGGTACCCACATTTTGTGTGTAGGGACTGCAGACAGACTCAAACCAAGTCCTGATCCTTGCTGTGATAATCACAAGGATAGAAATAGACAATGGAGCTTTACTCCATAACTTCATGAGCACCCTGACTCCATTCAGCCTTTCCTTGACCCTCTCACTTACTTTTAGCCTTACCTTGTTGTTGACCTTCATCTCAGTTTCCACAGCTACACTCCAGTAACAAGTTGCCATTCCTCAACTGTGTTCTTGGGTGACCAGCTTGCAAATTACTCCAGCTCACTAGTTAAAGGTTTGAAGAAGGACAAAACATTGATTTCCTACCTTGATCAGTTCCTTGAACTTGGGGTCTTCTTTTGAGTTAGGATCGATCATTGTGCGTTCCTCATTCTCCTCTGTTCAAGTAAGAGGTGAAACCTTAGTGAGATCCACTTCAAATGTGCACTGCTGAAACTGCAACTACTCCACACCATGAAGGGGCTTGTCAGCTGATGGAGAAGTAGCAGTGCCTACTCATCCTCTTAGCCAGGGGATGTCCAATGACCCAAGTGTCAGGCAATTATAGAAACACATAGAAAGACAGCACAGCCCCACTTCCCCAAACCAGGCTTGTCTCCCCTGACCTTCCCCTGCTCTAGCCCTGCCTTGTGCAGAATGCTTCAGGAAAATCCCTGTACTCATGGGGCATATTCATAGTTAACGCACCAGAAACCACAGTGAACTACTTTTCTCCTTCTCCTCAGTTTGAATTTAACTTTTAATTGAAAACACCGTCCCAAATTGCAGCACCTGGAAGAATATAGTGAGCTTAATGCACTACACTCAGTGCAGCTGCTGAGATTTGGGCTGAGAGTTTGTGCCTTCACCCTCTGGTTCCCCAAGACTTGGTCACACATGTGCTCATGAGTGCAGGAACGCTTCAACCTTTGATTAAGCTTATGAAATAAAATTACCCCACTTTGTATCAGCTGTGCTGGTGCATGGGGGGAGAACATAAAATAGATTTCACAGGTGCAAAATCTTCTATTTTTTCTGCTGATGAGATGTGTGAGAAGTGTTCTCTAATGGCCAGAAGGTAGGCCATAGGCAATCTTATTTTCCTATTGATTTTTCAGTTCTTTCTTTTTATCAGGACTACAAAGGAAGGGTTTTAGTATCACCGTTGGTCAGGCCATTGTCACACTGCTCAGTGGAACCCTTTAAAACCTGGCAGTGACCAGCCTACAGTGACTTCCCACTGCAGTGCCAGACTGCACTGCTGTCACATGGGAACATCACACATCCTGGACACAAGACTGACCACACAGTATTTAGTAACCAGTATCTAACTGGTTACCTTAGACCTCACCCACACATTTGGGGCCAGTATTTTTGGGGGCTCTTCATTTTTATTTAAAAAAAAAAAAAATAAGACTGTGCTACCTAAACACACTTGAAAAATTTCCACACACCAATGAAAAAAACATTAATTCTTTTGCTGCCTTTCTCCCCCTGCTCCCCACCCCTCATTCCTTTACTTCCTCATTACTGCCTAGGGTGAGTCAGGCAGTCCATCATAAGGGAGTGACACCCACTACACTCCCAAACCACTAACCCTGAACAGGACTTGACCCATAACAGAGCATGATTTACCACAGAACTCTGTTTTTTACTCCCTGGGGATCATGTCTTTGCAGGACAGGACTTCAGCAGCAGTCCTGCATCTTCTAAAGACATGCTCAGCTTTAGTGGTATCCGGAAGAAATCACTGGACACACTCCTGGTCCAGACATATCAACACAGCAACCAACACTTTGCCCACTTCTTAGGGAAAAAGTACTTTGCATTTCCTACTACTGTCCTAATCAGAAAATCCAAATTACTAACACTTTCTGGTTTAAATTACTATGTTATTATTTGTCCTGATGTTTGATTTACTGTTTTATAATTAGCTTGCTTCAACTAATTCCATAGATTAAGAGACATGTGGCCAGGAAAAACAAACATAGTTTATTTCAACAAGTTTTAGTATTTTTTGCTATTAAATTATGCTGTTTCTCTTGTAGGGACCCAGAGGGAGGGAATGGGGAAGGACATGGGAGAGAGTCCATAAACTACCTCACTTGGCACTGCTCTTCAAACTCCATTTAGCCCTTTTAATTTCTACTGTACAAGTAACATGCAACCTTTTTTAATTGTCACTTCCAATCTTCTCAGTTCCAACTGGGCAATCTACATTCATCAGTGAAGCAATGATGTGGGGGACAGAGTGGCCCCCCTTCACAAACCATCTCTGCAGCACAAGAGCTTTACCTAATAGCGTGTCTTCTGGATGGATGTCCACAATGCTTGGGTTCATTGGTGCATTGATGGCATTTTTACCTTCTTCCTGGAGGTCACTCACTGGATAGAAGAGGAAAAAAAAAAAAAAAAAAAACAAAAAAAACAGAAAGAGTGTAATAAATGCAAAGTTTGGGTATATGTAGGGGATGTAGGGGTTGGGGACAGTGTTCATAATAACAGACCAGATCTGGTAAATCCATTTCAGAACAGGACCACAGTTTATGGCATGAAGAACTGCAGCCACAGTGGAAAATAAAATCAAAGTAACATCCTTTTATAGCTTCCTGTTAAACAGAGCTACCACAGAAGTGGCTGGAAACTTTTAGCAAGAGACCAAATTTTGTGGTAAGAACAAGCTCAGAGTGCTTGCTTCTCCAGAAGGAAGGAGTGTGAGCTTTGCCTGCAGGATGGCCCCAACCTAGAGCAGACATAAAACTGTAAAAACAAACCCCTTTTCTGACAATATGATCATCACTCATCACCACCCTTTCCAGCTGCAGAACATGCAACTTGCTACTGGCCTTATTAAATCTTCAGAGCTTCCCAGGGAAACTTACCAAAGTAAGATGAAAATGTACTTCATTCCAGTGTTGCCACTTAATAGAACAGATTTGCCATGGTGTGGTGAACACAAATCTGAATTTTTTTTACTTCAAGCTGTCCTAAACTTACAACTCTCATTGGGAAGCTCAGTAAAGCTTCATAAATAAAATGGATGTTAAAATACTTCTCTGCATCCTGCCATTAGGAAGGAACTAAACTTGAGGACAAACACTGAACAGTTCCTCAGTATTTTCACAGAGCTTGTCAGTAAGAAAAGCACGAGCACTGCTGTAACACTTTGACGCTCTCCAGGGCACATCTCCCCTTAAACTCAGATGACATTGATTACAAGGCATGAAACCACAAGGGCCCCATATTTTCAGTGACAGTTCTGTGTAAGCATCAACTAAAACGACTTGTGGCAGCATTGGTGGTAGTGCAGTCTCCTTTGGGAGGGGTCCCACACTCTTTTCAGGGAAAAGCAAGGACTTCCAAATAAATAATGTTTGCTAGGCAAACTTCTCTCAGGAAAGAAAAGGAGGAACAGTTAAATAATGGTCACAGTATCCCTGCAAGCTCTCCTCTTCAAGAGCAGTCATTATTCCCCCTTCCCACTAGAAAAACATACCACAGGCTTGTCATTTGCATGCAGTCAGTGAGGTTACAAAATCCTGCATCAGGACTTACTGTTTTCCTGCCTCACAGAAGTGGAAAAGACAGAGATCCTACTGCCACAGAGGAAGATAGGGAAGAACAATACACTGCAAATCCCACTCCTTCCCTCACAGAAAATTGAAACAAGTGCTTGAAACAAGTTCTCACACTTCTTAATTGCAGTCTCAAGAGGTTATTTAATTCTGGTTCACAGCATGATGCTGACCACCACTACAATCCTCATGATGGACTGCAAGCAACAAAGCCCAGTCTCATATTTTGAGACCTGATGGTTTATGCCCCATGGTTCCACTGCAAACAGAACACAATGTCCTCAGGCTGAGATTTAACCTCCTGAATAAAGATGTTGGTAAAGAAATTTTAAAGTTCCCCTTCTCAGCATTCCTTCCCACTTTCTTGAAAAAGTTCACCAAAAAAAAAAAAGGCAGGGAGCAAGGCCTCATACAGATCAAACCAGCTCCAACAATGTGCCTTACCCAACCCTGTTTGCATTACTCCCAACTAAAGCTTTCTCACCCCAATAACTCCTACATTCTGATGCCACCAGGAGGCACAAGACAATTCATGTGGAAACTGAAGTTTGATTTTTAAAACCCTGCTAGGACTATAAATGCCCAAACTTCAGTTAAGTCAGACTTATTTAGGAACTACCAGCCTTATTTCTAGATGTAGCACTCTTCATTATCACAGCAGTATGTCATTCTGGGAATGCCAAGTGCTCAGTAAGTTCAGGGCATCACTGTTCACAGTGCTCTGCAAATGCAGAGGAGAGCTGCTAAGTTCTCTGGGCAGTGAATGCATGGCACAGTGTATGTACATGAAAACAATGATGCACACATTCCAAGCCAGAATACTTCCAAATGCAGTTATACTAGATTTATTCCCAAAAGTTCAAATAAGGTGATGCACTTACTCTTTTAATATAAAAATTATCTCTACTCTTCCTAACAAAAATACCTGGTTTCTGAGCCATTTACTAAAATGAAAGAAAACATTAATGCAAATTGGTGCATTAAGCCCCCATCCCTCATGACATGAAGGACCACATGAAACTTTCATGCTTGTCTTCTGTTCCAGAAGACAAAACATCCCCTCCAACCTCTGCCAGCAAAGCAAGGCTCTGCCAGCAGAAAACTTCCCAAAGCTGCCCCCCAGGGAGAACCCAGCACACCAGGTCCTTATGAAGAGATTCCTGCCACAAAGGGAGTGTTTCCTACCTCCTTTTTTGCGCCTCCTACACAGCAGTCCGGCCATCCCGGCCCCAGCAGCAAGGACAGGTCACAGACGAGGCCCATGGGGTGTCTGAGTGCTGACGGAGTGGCAGCAACTGGATAAGGCACTGCCACCTCCAGACTGCCAAACCCCCTATTTTGGGCACGGTGACACAGGAGCAGGCACTAGGAGCAGCTCCCAGCTGCCGGGGACGGGGCCCAGCAGGGAGGACACAGCAATTGGCCGTGGTCCCGGCCAGGAATCCCTCCCTGTCCCAAGAGAGCCTAGCACCTGCCTTGGCCCACCCTGCTGCCTAAGGGCAAGCACCTCAGGGACAGTGTTTTCTGTGCATGGAGCTTCCCAAGAAAGTCACCTGCACCTGCTGGTGAAGGGACAGCTGGGTTTCCACAGCTTGCCCCAAGGGATACACGGATTCCCAGAGGTGCAAGCAGACAGACACCTACATTCAGGAACACAAATTTTCCAGGGCATTCCCCGCACCTGCAGCACTCCAGAAGCCTTTCACACTACTCTGGAACAATGCTGAGGACTTTTTCCCTGCTCACTGCCCCCAGTATTCACTTATCACTGCTGAGCAAAGAAACAGAAGCAGGAACAGGAAATGGAACCACAATACTGGAAAGAAAAGAGAACCCACAAATAGGCAAGAAGAGGCAGTTAATAATCAGGATGGAACAGCAGGTACATTTCTGAGAACCCAACAGGTACTTTAATGCAAATTTACAACAAAGAATGGCTTTCAGCCCATGCCTTCACAAACAAAAAAGGTACTGTATAACATTGTGGAGTGCCAGCCTTCTCGACGTCTTACCAGCAGCAGTGGCTTTGCTGTGAGGTTTATACCAGAACTGTGCATGCAAGAGGCATGGACTGGCAGAACAGAGCTGTGCTTCCACAACAAGTTATAGTCATGACAGGTCCCACATGAGCTATTACTGCTGCTTGCCTGCCCAGTCACAGGGCTCCTTTTCCTCTTCCACACAGGGAGCAGCTTCCCCTGTGGTGACGGCACAGCTCTTTTGCTCCCTACCTGATGCTGGTGTAAAACACCTTTCTCTAAAGCCTGATCATTCCATTTCAGAGACCAGGCACAGCAAACCTGCAGCAGGGGAAAGCAGGAAGGGTTAGGACATTGAGAACAGGCTGAAGGAGCATGGCTTAGTCCAGGCTGGATTTCAGCAAAATCTTATGTTTTCCCCTAAACTAGAAATTTAAACTCATATGTTAAAGGTCACTTCTCTACCACTCCCCAGGAAAGCTGCAAGGGTTCCTGGCAGCCCTGCAATATTTTGACAATCTCCTGGCAGTATCAGCAGTCAACATGATTAAGTCACATTGGAAGCTGTGCTGGCCTTTCAAACAAATCAATAGAATGAGCAGATCACACACACATGGAATACAGCACTACATCTGTAAGCCTGGCAGGCTGTCTAAGGCATGGGATTACAGGCAAACTGCACACAGCACAAGCAATTAGCTACAGAAAGTTCCAGCAGAGCTGTCAAGGATTACTCAAAAGCCAGGAGATGGCCTGTAAAGTCAGCAGGAGCACTATAAAAAGATGTCTGAGCTTTCTCCTTTTTAAAATAAAGAGTCAACAGATATCAACAGCTTTCTACCTTCACTCTTAATTTTAGTGTAATTTTAAAAGGTATGAGCAACAGCACAGGTCACTTTGAGTCTTTGCCATTCGCAGCCTTGTTATTAAAAAACTGACCACAATCCTCTGCATCTTACAAAAACAGATGGAAAATGCTACTTAAGCTCTGGTTATTTCTGACTGCAAGGCTGAATCCCACCCCGCAGAAAGCAGCAGCTGTTGTGACACTGATCCCAGGGTTCCTGTGCTTTCCTTTGCATTTATCCCATTCAGCCCAGCAGCGCTGCCTGACCACAACTTTCAAATGATGCACTTCCATCTTGTGATTAAATCCTAACTTTGGAAGCTGTCAGGCTGCTTTGCTGTCCTTGGCTCCACTGCAGATGATCTTTTCAGGTAACTTTGTCCTCCTCTCTAGTGGGAGCAACACACAGACAGCAAAAGTGCAATGCCCAGGTAACTCAAACCGCACAAGAAGCTTCCTTCCTGCCCCCAAATGCTTACTGCTTCCCAAGTTTCCTCCTCCTTACCAGAGACAAAACTGTGACCAGCTGCACTTTTTCAGACAGTGACTCACCCTCCTGCATTCATATCCTTATAGCTCAGATCACCATATGCAAAATAGAAGCCCATATTCATTCATCCATTCTTAGCCTTTTCAGAGCAGTGACACGACCCTCATCCACTCACACCTCAGAGGAGAACGTGGATAACAGGGCAAATCCCCCTGGTTAAGAAGCAAACCCTTGCATAAAAGATCAGGTATCAGCTGGAGCTCCTGCTTTCCAGGGAGAGGTCAGACCAGAAGGCAGTAAGTCCCTGAAGACTCTGCAGTGCTGATCTCTTAACTTGCTCCTCTGCCTATCACAGATCAACACAGGTAGCCATGCCCACAACTAAATTTCCATCTGACAGCTAAAACTCTTACAAAAAGTTGTCTTCAAGACTGCAAGCTTTCTAGATCCATTTAACAAAAGGCAATTTTGCTAAATCTTGCATTTTCTGAGAAAAACTGAGAAACTGAAAGGTTTCAGAACCAGGCCCAAATGTGCTTCTACACTGCACTCTTTTCTAGAGGCAAACCACACACAACTCAGATTAATGATCACTGCACATTTACAAAAGACCCTGAGATCTTTCCATAGAGACTGCAGGACAAAGACAAAGCAGCCATTAACTATAACAGAGAATTAATAATCCCAGGCAGATCAAAGGCAAAGCCTTGACCAAATCTACATAAAGGCACTGCATATCAAGGGACTGCATTCAAAGCGGAACTATGGTAATAAAGCAAATTATTTGTATGCCTCAGCAGGCAAGGCACTTGCAATGGCCAGACTCTGGAACATAAAGAAATCAAAAGGTGCAAAAGAAAAGGGAAAAGCAAAACCAAAGGCAACTTTTAGGAAAAAACTTTTGGTTTAGTTGCAAAGATCAGACCACTCTTGCTTAAATGGATGTGTTAAAATTTACACAGGTAAGTGGTCTACTCTGTGACTGCCAGAACAAAGATCTCCCCTTTATTCTTGCCAAAGGTAAAACATGTATCTAGCATGGTAACAGCATATTCAACACTTGAGCCAGCTGGAAACATTTAAAAGAAGTTTGGGCTTTGTTTTTTTTTTTTTTTTTTTTTGTGAGGGTGAAATACTGCTTTTTGTATTTTCACAAATAAGGATGTTCTTATCTTTCTAGGGAGTTGTTTGGGGGGGGTCTGTGAAAAGAGGATTTCCATTTTTTGGTGGTGTTATGTGGCTGTCTTCACCAGGCAGGGATCCATTATGGCAAAGAGGCACTCAGACTTCATCTTGAGCCCTACCTGCCAATCACTCCTTCCTTTTGCAGGCATTACTGGTTCCACAAGCCACATTATGCCACAGACTGGGGAAAGTGTGTGTCTGAAAATTAGCCAGATAAGAAAGGGGTAAAAGATATAAAGTTAATTTTCACTGTGTAGACACACAAACATCAATGCTGGGCAAAATTAATTAAAAGAGCCAAACAAACAACAACAACAAAAAAACCCCTCCATCCCCAGATAACAGAAATACCAAGTGGATAATAATGATGTTTTAAAGTATTTGTAAAGTTACACTTAAAAAGACAATAGATGGATATTCTCAAGGAAATAGAGCAGATGGCTTCTACACTCTAGGACATGCACTTACTTTGTCCTGAATACATTGTTTCAATCCCAAAGTTTTTTGACTGGGAAAAGACAGGCAAGAACTGAAGCTTAAGAGAACCCTAAAAGCAGCCAGGGAAAGCTATATTCCTCTATCTGCACACAAGTTCTACTTGAAAATGGGGAAAATATACTCTTTCAGCCTCCCCCAGATATAATTCCCTCCCAACACAGAAAGGGTCATTTCTCCCCACAAAGTAATGGTGGAGGGTTATGTTCTCCCAAGGACACTGCATGAGCACCAGAAAAACTTCCAGCAGAAAGGGGGATGTGGAGTCAAACCTGACCTATGAGAGCAAAGGGAAAGAAAGTGTGGTAAGAAAAGGAAAGGACTGAAGGAGATTTTGGGCTTTGTCCACTCCCAGTAGAAAACCATCAAGGCATTTTCAATTTACTGCTATCTATTCTCAATGAAATGCTGTGTTCTCCTAGAAAGTCCTTAGTGCTCTCTCAGGTTTTGGTGTACTCCTACAACCAAAGCCGATGGGCACAAGCAGCTAAAGGAACAGCACCTTCGTGTCTAGGAGCTCAGTCCAAGATCCCAGATGAAGCAGGTTGATTTCCACAAGATGCCAAGCACCAGCAAGGCTCCTTTAGCCAAAAGCAACTTCAGAAACCAGAATCAACTCACTGCTTAAGGTATCCATATCTAATGGATATGGAAAGCAAACCACCAAGGCAGAGACAGCAGAAGCTGTCAGAAGCAGGCTAACAGCACTACTGGAATAGAGACACCCAACCCATTCATTTAGCTCTTGAATTCTGCACCATGAAGAAATCTGGGAGAAAACAGCACTTCAGTTTACAGCCTCCTACAAGCTCTACCTCTGGATCCCACACACACATCTAACCCTGCAAACTTTATCAAGCAGAGCACTCAGCTTCAAAAAAAGTTACTACTGCAGCTCAGAATAGCACATTTTACAAGTGACCAGCTGACCAGCTTTCCATTCCTCTACCAACTTTCTTCCACCTCCTCCACATGTTTTGACACTTCATTTGTAGGCAGGTATATGAATGAACCTCCCCTAGTTATCTGCCAAGACAGTTTCACCTACCTCAGCTTCCTGCTCTCCCCATATCCTTTGCACAGAGGGAAGAAAAGGTCACCACCACCACCAAAAGTAATCTACTGTGCAAATATGAGAACACTTTGTGCTGTTTGTTCTTCTGGACATGTCAAGAGAAGTACAGAGTAACAGACTCACTTCTGAAGGCACTGATGGCAGGTGAGCAGCAGCAAGACTCCGTCTTCCACAGCTGATGGGACAGAGCTCGACAGCCAAACTTCAGGGGAATGGAAAGGAGCCTACAGATATGACTTGCACTTCAAAAAAAAAGGCAACTATTTTGCTCATGCAACATGATTCTGCAGGAAGAACAAGCCAAGATAAGTGGTTCTGCAGACCACAGAGTGCACATGCCTCATTGCAGTTGCCCAAATGTCACCCAGAAAGACAAGGAAAACCCTGAAAAACACTTACATGCAGCAACTCTCCTTGCAACACACACATTGAGAGTTTGCTAGTAAATACCAGAGGACCAGTGAAGGGACAGGCCATGCTCCAAACAAGCAGCTTTACCCTAAACATTCAACACACAGTTTTCAGTGTAGCATATCCAGAGGTTGCTCATGCCCAGCTCTACCTTTCCTGTGTCCTACCTGCACTCAGGGCAGTAAAGCAGTGTATTAAAACTGAGTTGAAAGATTTGTGTAAGTAAATGCTGCAAAATTTAGGGGAGTTTTGTCACTGGTTTCCAGACATGTCGTATGGGGGAAATTATTTTATTTGTTGCTTTGAGCACCAGAGGAGCGTGTCAAGACAAGCACTTCAATGAAAAGCCCTACAGACCTCACAGTAAAAGCCTGGAACTCAGAGCCCACAGCCAGATAAAAGCCAGTCCATGAAGGGAAGGTACACAGTGGAGATAGTGGCTGCCATAAAAGCATTTAGATGTTTAACTCTGCCAGGTTTAAGCAAGAAATAGCCCCAGCATTTCCTAATGGAGCTGCTGAAGGCTTAGTAGAAAGAGTGGAGCCCTTCAACAGACTTTCCAGTCCAGTCTCCCAAGTACAGCCCTCAAGGGATATCAAAATGCAATCATGAAACAAGAGCCAGACAAAGAATTAAATCAAAACTAGTCCAAAGCACAAGAAAACATCACATATCACAAAGTATCAAAATGACCTGCTGCTGTTTTTATTCATTTACTTACTCAGCACACCAAAGTTTTACAGTATTTGCATTTCTAGCTTTCCTTGGTCCCTTTCAAAGCCTTTGCACTGGTAACACCAGGCCCTGTGAGCTAGAAAATATGGTGCCTCAGTGGTGCTGCTGAACATCTTAAAGACTTTCAAGCTCAGTTACAGGTCAGTCCCAAACCAGGGAACAGGACACATCCCAAGACATGGGACAAAGAGCTCATGCAACACAGGTATAGCCAGGAGGATATTTTTCCTTCTTTTCTCGCATCTCTTCTTACTCTGTCCATGATTGCAATGGATATGGAGTCTTTCACATTTCCCAAACAGAATCATCTGGCCAGCTGTGCTGCAACATGCTAAACCACTCAACCCCCCCGAAACAGCAGTGCCCATCTCCTGTGCATCCAGCACAGGAGTGAAATTCCCCAGCTCAGACAGCTTCAAATTGTGTCTGCAGTCTTAGAGAAACCTCTCTACAACCACTGGATCAACAGCAAATGAAGGACTCCATCGAGGATGCCTTCCACCAAGATTCTGGGTAGGATTGCACCTACACCTAATGTCATTGGTAGGAAAAAAAGTCCCTCACTAAAAGTTACAATTTCTTTTACCAGATGGAAACAAATATATAACTTTCTCCCTCAACCATACAGCAGAGTGGACACTAAGGCCAGTTCCTTTCATTTAGCAATTTCTATCTATCTGTCTTTCTCTGACAAAGGACCCTCAAAAAACTCAGAAACAGAATGAAACTCAGAAACTAAGAGAACATAATCAGAGAAACCCTCCTTGGAAGAACCTAAAAAATTCAAGTTGAAACTGGACTGTTGCTGCATTAGGTTAGGTCAGGCACGACTCCTTCTTCCCTTCCACATGCAAAAATAAAACCCAGCCACAGTTTGTGGGGTAGACAGCATCAGATCTGCTTTACAAGGCAGCACATCTGGTTTGCTTCTGGTACAGCAGGGCCATTTTGCAGCATGACATCCTGGATGGAATTAAAATCCAGTTTCCAATGACAGGACTCCCTTACAGCAGCTTATTTAATTACCTAATTTAATTACCTGTCCTTCCAGTTGCAGAGAACAATGAGGGAAGTAGTAGGAAGAGTCAGAAGATCAATACCTGGCTCCAAATCTAGCTAGGGTCTTGAATTTTGGATTTTTTTTGATCATGGATCAGTTTGCATGACACAAAGCCTGATTGTGACAGATGGGATATCTCTGTCTCAAAGGGGGATAGAGTCTCTTGGGAGGCAGCTCTGAAGGGCAGAGGGGTCCAGGAAGGCTGGACATTCTCCAGGAAAAGAGTTCATCACCTTGGAAGGAGGGCAGATAACTCAGGAGGACTACAAGGATGGCATGAGGTTATGCAGGGAGAAAATTAAGGGGGTCAAAGCTCAACTCGAACTTAATGAAGGAAAACAAAAAATGTTTCTACAAATGCATCTTCGCCAAAAGAAGTGCTAAGGAAAATCTCCACCTTTTATTGGATGCAATGGGGACACATAATGAAAAAGGCTGAGGAAAAGGCAGAGGTATGTACTGCCTTCTCTGCCTCAGTCTTTAACAGTCAGATTGGTTGTTCTCATTGTACCCAGCCCCTCAGCTGGAAGACAGGGACAGGGAGCAGATCAAATCCTGGAACCAGTTTTGGGCCCCTCATGTCGGAAAAGACATTGAGTGTGTCCAGAGAAGGGAAAGGAGCTGGGGAAGGGTCTCGAGCACCATGAGCAGCTGAGGAGGGGCTCAGCCTGGAGAAAAGGAGGCCCAGGGGGAACCTTCTGGCTCTGCACAACTCCTGACAGGAGGGGGCAGTCAGGTGGGAGGTCAGGCTCTGCTCCCAGGGAACAAATGATAAAGCAAAGAAGAAATGGCCTCAGGTGCCAGAGGAGGTTCAGGCTGGATATGAAGAAAAATGTCTTCACTGAAAGGACTGTCATGTACTGGAACAGGCTCCCCAGGGAAGTTTTGGGGCCATCATTGCTGGAGGTACCTACAAGACTTCTATGTGTGGCACCTGGGGACATGATTTAGAGATGGACTTGGCAGCGCTGGGGGAACAATTGGACTCAATGATCTTCTTTTGCAACTTAACTCCAGAATTCTAAGTAGAGCATGAAGAATCCTGTCAGACCAAATTCGGTAGTGTTACCATGCCTAAATGTCCAGTGGAACCAATTTTCTGTACCAACACTGGGAGCCACACGGGGAAGAGAGCAAACAGCAATCCCGAGGTACAATTTCATAACCTGGCTCCTGTGGGAGAACGTTAAGTTGAAAGCACAAACAGTTACTTTTTCCTACCGTTTTTGAAGAAAATCCTGTCACTTTTGCAAAGCCTCCAGATCCATCTGATGGACTCAGCAAGCCAGAGAGTAAACAACACTATTCTATTTTAAAAAGACAGAAGTGCCTGCATCTGTTTAGTGGCACAAACGCATGCATCTGCCAAACAGACCTAGTGGAACAGCACTTTCTGAGGATTACACATTCTTCTATTTAAAGACCCTAAAAAAGATACGACACCATGTCTCTATACAGACGTCTCCTCATCCAGTTCTCAGTCTCCTTCCTTACTCCAAATAAACTGTGTATACAACCATCCCACAGCTAATTAAAAATTAGCAGTAAGGCCATATGGCAGCTATAATGGAAAATACACCATTTCTTTTTTCACTGGATTTCACTATGATTCAACCACACAATGAAAGAAGTGCTAAAGAAGGAACGGATTCCAGGAGCCAGAACAGTTTGCTTGTTTTATGACCAACATGCAGCATACATTGAAAAGAGTTTTTATAGAAGTCTGTATCTGATTGCCAGACAGTCTTGAGGATTATAAAGAAAGTTTTTTTGAGCTGGAGAAACAATCACTGAGAGGCAGAGCTGAATTCCCAGTTTGCTCACCACCAGAAAACACAAAACCAGAATATCCTCTCATGGCCTCCCCTCTCAGCCTAAGGCCTCTGGACAGAGAGGAGTCTGCAGAGAGTGCAAGGAAACAAATCAGTGTATAGGATTTATAGTTAGGAGCCCCATTGTTCCTCCAGGAGGAAGTGACAGTGATTTAAGGGCTCAGAGCATACAGATCCACTGCTCCCAGTAGTGCTGCCAGGTGTGCATGTTCTCTCCACATCTGGTTTTCAGAGCAAAACTTCATCAGATTCAAATTACAAAAGGTTGACACCACGTGTTTTCCATCATCCTGTTCCAGCCAAACTAGACATACACAATAGAAGTCACGAATTTCAGGTTGCAGCTCTCTACTTGGCCATCAGAAGAGGACAAATTAGGAAATCTATACCTGAGCAAAATTATGCTTCACCCTGGAGAGATCACTTGGCCACTGGCCTATTATTAGCTATGCAACAACAGAGGTTTCTGTTCCCACTTCCCTTCAGTGCTGGGCCCACTCCCAAATGCAAGCAGTGTTTGCTCACACACGGCTGCAGGTTTGGACCCCTGCCCACAGACACCGAGCAGCCTGTCCTGAGCAGAGCTCCAGCATCCAGGTTCAGGAACTCCTCCTGAAGGCAGCCTGGCAGAACCCCTTGATAAGCAGTGCTGTCCCACTGATCACACTCCCCGTCATTCCCTTCCACCTCTGTCCTCCTCACAACAATTCTCACCTCTCTCAGCAGGGCAGAAGTGCTGATGCAGCCTATGACACCAGCCAGAGACAGGTAAGCTACAGCCGTCACAGAATATCCTGAGCTGGAACGGACCCACAAAGCATCAAAGTCTACTCTGGCCCTGCACAGACACCCCAACAATCCCAGCCTGTGCCTGACAGCATTGTCCAAATGCTTCTGGAGCTCTGGCAGCCTTGGGGCTCTGACCATTCCCTGAGGAGGCTGTTCAGTGCCCCACCACCCTCTGCAGGAAGAATCTTCCCCTGATATCCACCCTAACCCTCCCCTGACACAGCTCCAGCTGTTCCCTGGGTCCTGTCCCTGGTCACAGAGAGCAGAGATCTCTGCTGCCCCTAAGGAGGAGCTGCAGTCCCTGGTGAGCTCTGACCTCAGTCTCCTCCAGCTGAACAGACCCAGTGCCCTCAGCTGCTCCTCATAATGCTTCCTCTCAAGGCCCTGCACCATCTTAGGAGCCTCCTCTGGACACCTGTAGCCCTCCACCAGACAAAGCAAGGGCCAGTACACACACACCATACAGATCTCAGGGAAAACCTGCCACAGAGGCACATCCCTTGTAAATGAGAGTAAACTACTCAGCTGGTTGGGCTAGATGTGCACTGTCGCAGTGCACATCCACAACACATCTCACAGGGCAGACAGAGGGTGCACAAGGGTGGGCATGAGCAACTACCAAGGTCACCATGCAGAAGAGCTCCAGGCTGTGCAGAGCAAGGCAGGTGGATATTGTGAGAGCTGAAGAGAACAGAGCCCATGCCATCGGCCTCATCCTGACACTGATCATTCTCTGGAGCCACCTCAATGCCCTTCAGGTAGTTGGCTTCTCTAACAAAATACCTGGATCCTGTAAGTTCAAAGAACCTGGAGGTGTGCTGAAGTTAAAATTGCTCTAATGAGCAGGGGCCAGCACAAGCCTTTGGGAAACATGGTCCATTTCCCCTCCTTCTTCCTTGCTGATCTCTAGGTCTTCTGAAATGAGGGAAGCTGAAGGACTACAAAGAGAACAAGACTCCAGGGTTAAAAAGGCACACAGCCCCTCCTGCACTGCAGGAGGGACAAGGATCAATGACCAATGATGTTACAGGTGAGGCAGAAAACTCCTCCTTGTGATATATGTCAGAGTCTCTGTATGGTCACATTCCCCTTTGAGACATCATATCCCAGGAACCCTGACAGAGACAACCTCAGGAATCTTGCAGCTGAGATTTCTAGTGATGCCTGAGAGATCTGTACACTTGCCTGGCTGTATTTGAAAACTCACAGCAATTTGGCATCCAAATCCCACGTGGGCCGCTCTAAAGTAGCAGCTCGGCTGGACTTCCACAGCTAGAAACCTGAATCTACTCAGCTGTGACCATGAAATTTGTGTGCACAAGGTACATACACCAAAGTTCCTTACAGCTGACCAGTTAACCTGTGGCTGCTGAAACACCAATTCCTGCAAACAGCAGATTCTGCCTTGCCCTGGGTTTGCCTCACACCATATAAGCCTGGATCCCTTAGCAGCAAGTTGTTCTGACATGCTTTTGCAATGAAAAAAGCTTGCCAGCTAATCTCCCAAATCTCCTAACATCAAAGTACAATCCAAAGCTCAGAGCAGTGCATTGGAAAACTCCACCAGCTCTGTCTGTTTTCAGATCCACTGGCCTGTAACAGTTCTTGAAGTACATAAAAAGGCATTTAGCACTGTTCTGCACAACTATGCTCTCTCTTCTGGACTGCCCTATTGCCAGTGTGCAAATCAGCAGGATGCATGTGTATTAATAAAGTGATCTAAATATCCCAACTCTTACAAAGACGAGTACATAATAAGTAGGATTTATGTATTTATGATAATGCACTGTAGAAGACAGCATGATGTCCCTGCACAGGTTCACCAGGGAGGGCAAGAGTCCCTCCTTTACAGATACCTTCTGTGAGCTGTGGCTTTGCAGCTCTCCCATTCCCATCAAGTCCATGTGCAGTTCTCCAATACATCAGAGTATCACAGGGCTCACACATTTCTTGGAATAGGCACAGCCAGATGCTCCCTTCTAAAGGTCTCTCTCCAGCTGTCACAATGTAAAATCCTTTAGAAGAAATTAAAACAGGTATCATTGAACAACTGCTCTGAAATAAGGGTAGACTTTAGGGAGAAAAGGATTGGAATTCTAGTTTTGGAAAACTGGAAGTGTTGATAACCACCCTGCTAAGGATTTACAATGAAGCTTAACAGTATTCTTACAACGAATCTTATTTTAAAGATTGCAATTCTGGAAATAAAATTACTTTTAAAAGTCTCTATTCCTAAAAGGAAGGCAAGACATTCCTTCAACACTACTGAAGAGCTACAGAGCTACTTTGGATGTCTTGCTGCATCCTGTCTGGAAGAAAACTTTGGCGCTGTAATTCCAAACTCTCTTGTCTCACCAGGAGACTGTGCCTAAAGCTGCACTGGGTGAACCATCCAGCCTAACTGCAGCTACAGAAGGAAAATGTGGGGTTTATGATACTGCTACAAGCATGATTCTTGTGCATGTAAAGTTCTTTTCAGTTGAGACATTGATATAAAATATATTCCCAGTACAGCTTTTTCCAGAATAGAACACAGAACCCAAACCAGTGTTGCTCTATCAAGACTACAACCAGACCTGGTCAGGCCTGAGCCCTACAGGAGAAACAGCAATTAGGCTACACAGATTCCAACTGGAAATTTAGGTCTGTTTAAATCAGTGGTAGAAAGGATAATAAATCGAGGTTGAAATATGAATCTGCGTGTGTTTGCACAGACCTTCTATATATACACACATATCTGGAACAGTATGTAGCTTCAATATAACTACTACTACTGCAGAAAGGAACTGCAAATTCCTTTCTTAAAGAGCAAGTAATTCTACTTAACCAGCACTCATCTCTTCTTCTGTGGGGTTGTTTCAGCAGCAGTCGCACATGACAATGCACAGACACACTTCTCCAGCCAAGCATCCTCTCGGTCTGCAGCAAATGTACTTGTGTGAAGCAGGATGACAGAATGCGACCCCACACATTCTGTATTTGTCTCTCCATCTGCCTAAAAATTCACTGCCACATCCTGTGAGTATGGAAAGTAAATTAAGAAGGGGGTGAGACACCATCAGGACATTTCACTGTAACACCAAGACACGGACCCCAAGAACAGCACTTCAGCCTCCCTCGATATGCACAAAACTTTCCCCTTACTCAGCTCCTGTTGCAATAATCCTGCCCTCTGCAGTGGAGCCCTCTCTCCTTTCACTCCCCTCTCCTACTGATTTATCAGCCACAAATAAATGGCACTTTTCCAGAGCAGTTTTCTCCCGCCTGTGCCAATCCTCAATCATGTCACTGGGACACAGTGCTAAGCAATTGATTCTGTTTTATTTCTCTCACTGCCTCCCCCATATTGGCTTTGCATACACATAGATACAATAATAGAAAGCTTATTTAGCCAAACACCTGCTGCCCAGATCTTCCATACAGTGTGTTATGAGGAAAAGAAAACCAAGCTTTGCAAGGAGGCTGGGAGTGAAGCTTGCAGCAAACCCCCTCGTTTATTTCAGTACAGCAATATCACTCTGACAAACAGGAAAGGGCACATATTTTCAACTTCCTTTTGCAGATGAAGTTGAAATACAGCACTACCTGTAGTATCTTTTACAAAATCTGAAAAGACACTAAGGAATCATCTGGCTTAAAAACCGTATCCTCTATGGGCCCTGCCAGCACCCCAACAGTTTTCTAAGGTATTTAAAGCAGATTTTGGAGCTCTTAAACAGGTGGCATATCTTGAAAGACCAAAATCACAGAATCATGGAATGGTCTGGGTTGCAAGGAACCTTAAAGTCCATCTCTTTCCACTCTGCCATGGGCAGGGACACCTTCCACTAGCCCAGGTTGTTTAGAGCTCCATCCAGCCTGGCCTTGGACACTGCCAGGGATGGGGCAGCCACAGCTGCTCTGGTCACCCTGTGCCGGGGTCTCACCTCTCTCATGATGAAAAAATTCTTCATAATGTCCAATATAAACCTCAGACACACCGAGACAGAGCCATGGAACAGTAACACCAGGCAAATTTAGATAATTGCAGATTTCCACATGGCCTAAAAGAGGGACAGGGAGAGAAGCGAAAGCCAAAGCGGTCGCAGAGCACTAGAACTGACACATTCCACTTTTCTAAGGGTGTGCATCATGACTGATTGTAAGATTAGGAACACACATCTCCCTCCATGCTGTCCCATGGCCTTTCCTGTCCTTTCTCTGGCCAAGTCCCTCCCCTGTGGGCTCTCTAGTACTAGCATGGTAGGGTTGAGCTCATCTGCTGGTTTTTTTTCTGCTGCAGAGCTCTACTAAAGTGTTCCTATACTCACTGGTGACCCATTTTGACATAGCCTACAGGCATTAATAATCAGCAAGACTTTTCTCCCTGGGGCATTTTTACACAAACTAGGGGTTAAAAATATTCCTGGGAAGGAAGGGGAGGGGAAGGGAGGAGCCAAACAGACAGTGAGATCACTCACCCACCCTCCATAGGAAACCAAGGTACTTTCGGCTTCCCCACAAGCTGCTCCTTCTCTCGAGTCAAGGCCTAAAAACCCTCTCCAAAAATACATTGCAGCAAGTTATGAAATAATTAGCAAAAAAAAAATTAATTTAGATGTTCATGGTTAGCAGCTGCACATCTTGGTTATTTACCACCTGTGATTAAAGAAATGAAAACCACAAATGAAAACTTTTTCAGTATCATTACAAGGAGGTTTGAGCTGCATAGCTCAGAAGTTGTGCACCAAAAGGAAAAGGATTGATATAAGTGGATTTTTGATGTTAAAGGTCAGTGTATAAGCACAGCTGGGACAGTGACAGCTGCAATACAAAGGCAGTGAAAGCAAGCAGGAGGTATAAAGAGCCCTTGAGCTGGAGCTTTTGTTGCTGATGGAGGCAGAGGAAGCAAAGATGATTTCAGGCTGTGGCAAATGAGCAGCCAGCATTCTCATTTGCAGTGGAGAGGGCAGGATTTACTTTGGGAAGACCATTCTGACCTCTGCTGGTCCCCTCAGGCAAACCCAGCAGAAACCTGGAGGGAGGCCAGGAATTCCCAAGAGCTGAGTACATGGGGAAACTGACCACATCTGCTCCTACCAACTCATTCAAGGAACATCATGTAGAAGACCTTCCAGTTTAATTCTACTCCACACTCACATAAAAAAAAAAAAAATTAGTTTCTAGCCCTGAAATTCTCTCCTGGGGCTGCCCAGACCCTACCACAAGCCATGTTCCAGCCTCTCTCCCCCTGGTGCAGAACCCCCAAGCTCATCACTCTTACCCCTTGGCTCCCCACTGCACAGCCGTGGTTGGGACAGCCTCCACTGGAGAGCTGCTCTACGAAGGGAAAAAAGCCATTTCCCTTCACAACAAAGGGGCTGGGCCGCCTGCAGCACCAGGGAATGTCACACCCACCAGTGGCTCCTCAGGCTGGCAGCCAGTCCCCTTTCAGCCTGGAAGGAACACTCACACGAAAAGCTGCCCCTCGTGCTGCAGCTTCCTCTCTATCACACCAACAGAAGCAGGGCTGTGGGGCTTTGATGTGGCTCCCCACTAAATGCCAGTCACAGCGACCAGAAGAGGCCCTTCCATTGCCATGAGGAGCCGTGGCCACACAAGTAGGTAAAGCCACAGGCAAAGTCAGCAAAGCCAGCGCATGGCCCCTGCTGAAAGTGGTCACCTCAAGAACACGGCCTAGTGATGTTGAAATGCCTAAGGAGGGAAGCTGCCAACCTGTTCCAGCTTAGAAGCCACCTTTGACACACACTGTTTTGGAGGACAGGCTTGGCCTCCCCCGGCCAGAGATGAGTTTTTTCCATCATCTTCCTTCGGAAGCAAATGAGATCATCTCAGGAAGGTACAAGTGTTTCTGCTGCTCCTCAGTAGAACTACGTCAGGGGAAACTTGATTAAAAATAGATAATAAAGGAAACGCCAGTAAGCCACACCAAAACATGCAACAGAAGGAAAGGGAAACAATTTCCTTGAACCAGGTTTCAAGGTCTAATATTGTGTTTTTAAATATTAAAAAAGCTGTCTTCTGAATGTTGCTGGCACTTTCATAGACTCAATATGGGCGAAATGAGCTCAACAGCCGGTTGAAAGGAGGCTGAAACTTGAATTACATCCCTACTATACACACAGCAGACACTAGGAAAAGACCAAGGCCGGTTTTAACCGGCCATCAAGTCACAGTTGTGTTATGCCATGGGCGAGGACACGCAAATTTCCTGTGGGCAGATGCCAGGAGTCTGGGGATAACTCAGAGGCGGCTTCTCCACAGAAACCAGTACTGGTGAGTCGGGAAAGCTGAAGAGAACAGCACACACCATCCCCGGAGGACACTGCACTCAGAGGAAGGGCACACTTTGAGCATTCAGGGCCAGCTTTATCAAGACTAGCAATGAGACACCTCCCTTTCTACAACAGCAAGAACACTGCTATCTGTGCACAGCCCCTGGCGAGGGCCGGTGGCTCCAGGGACTCCTCACAGATGTGCCCATGCCCCAGGTTGGGGTGTGCAACAGGGGCTGAGCCCCCCCAGTGCGGGTGCTGGTCCTCTGGGCTCGGGCTGGGGAGCTTCTCCAGGCTCTCTACAGCGAAGGGAAGGCTCTTGCCTCCCTGCCCAGGTAGCACCAGCAGTGACATCCCACATGGACACACTCGTACAGTCTGGGGTAAGTGTGCCCCTGTGGAATCCTTCAAAGCCAGGTGGGTGGGATGGATGTATCTGGTCTCTGGGCACGGTACCTACACCAACAAAACGCCCATGGAAGAAGCCGACCTGGAATGAAGCACGGGCGGATTTAACCATTCCCTCGTGGCTTCCTCAACTCTCAGACCGCAAAAAAACGACAGCCACAGTCTCGTTGGTCACCAGGAATTTATTTTATAGCACAAAACGGGTTCTGGGCTTACCTTCCCGGACACGCGACATGGGCTGATGTCCTGCCCTTCATCACTTCAGTCTCCCACATCGCCGCCAGCCTCCCCCAACTGCTATCAGCCGTTCCCCATCGCTGCCATCCATCTCCCATCGTTCCAGTCTCCCCCATCGCTGCCATCCATCTCCCATCGTTCCGGTCTCCCCCATCCCTGCCAGCCGCTCCCCATCAATGCCGTGCGGCCCCATCGCTCCAGCTGCCCCCACGCCCGTCCCCAGCCGTGCTGCGGCTCTCGGGGCAGGAGGCGGGCGCGGCCCCTCCGCGGCGCCGCCGAACAAAGCGCGGCTCGGGGGCTCCGCCGCTGCTCCCGCGGAGGAACGGGACGGGACGGGACGGCGGAGCTGCCGCAAGCCACGCCGGCCCCGAGCACATTCCTTCCTTCCCTCCGCGCCGGCGAACTCACCCTCCTTGGCTTTCTTCTTCCTGGCCAA
>VXBQ01002462.1:649790-660545 GCA_013400175.1 Phainopepla nitens
CCAGGAACGACTCCTCTTTCTTCATCCTGTGCGGCCGCAGGGTCGGGGACCGCACGGGCGCGGCGGACATCGGCTCTGCCGGCGCTGGCCGGGGCAGCCCGCCCGGCCCGGCCCGATCCCGCCCGGCGCCTGCGGGCCCGCGGAGTCCAGCCAAGCCCGGGAGCGGGGAATCACTCTCCCGAGCGAGCGGGGCGAGCCCGCGGCGTGCGCTCCTAGCGCTGGGGGCGGGCTGGGAGCCGCCGCGGCCACAGCGCCCTGCCACGGCCGGGAAGGCGGCGGGAGGCGGGGGCGGAACGAGCCTCGGACACCCCCGGGGCCGGGGGCGGGCACCGAGCCCGCCCGAGCATCACCTGCGGCCAGGCGGGCGAGCCCCTCCTCCGGGGCACCTGGTGCGCCGGAGTGCCAGGAAAAGTGGGTAAAAAAGCTTTGCCGCAAACAAAGATCCCCGGTCCCACCACGGCCGGACCAGAGTGACGTTAGGTTTGAAAGTACACAAGGATCAAACTTAAAATGGCATCCTCTCTTAAGAACAGTTTTATACATTCCACATTTTGCAACTGTTGGATACAACTCGGGGCAGCCGCTCAGCCTGTGCTATTTGTCAAGGCACCGCAATTTCTTGTTGACTTCATTCAGGTGTGCCTCCTAATTTTGTAGCCATGAGCCCTCTCTGTCAGACCAGCCTGCCTTCCCCTCCTGGCATGTTGCCGGTCAGGTCTGACATCTCCTTTGTGGGAAGATCGAGGAGAAGGGGGCCGCAGGCTCTGTGTTTGCCAAGCCACCACCTCCCAGGTGTCCCCGCACTGCTGCTGCCATCAACACGGTGTGTGTGCACAGAAACGCCCCAAACCAGACACTGGGTTTGTGATCCCACAAGGAGAATTTCTTATTCCTTATCATTTCACAGCAGCCAGGAACATGATAAGGGGCTTGTGGAACACACGTTAAAAACGGGTCCTGAGGAGTTAATAGTGTCCTGCGAGCAGCATCCCTGTCAGCAACCCTTGCCCCAACAAAGGACTGCATTCAAACCAACACGGCTTGGCTCAGGAGCTGCACACCCGGCTTATACGGGACAGATTTGCAGGCTTGACCTGACACAGAAGCAACACTGCAGGACACATCCAAAGCAGAATGTAGCAGAAATAATTTCCTGAGTTAGTTCACTTGAGATTTAAGCCAAGCTGATCCCTTCTGTCACCCAGATCCACTCTTGTCATCTCCAGCTGCTTTTCTACAGTCACTTTGGCAACTAAAGAAAAATCCAACCCAACAAACAAAAACCAAAATCACCCAGCCCAAGCTTTCCAGTGTGACTAAGCACAAAGTCACCCTAGGGCAAGTGCCAGCAGAAGGAAGTGGAGGGCACACATCACCAGGCTGGAAAGACTCTTTTGAATGGCGGTGCAGACTTCTGTGAACTTTATTGAAACTGCTTCTTTGGAAGAACGTATAAATTTAATTTCCTGCAACAACAGTGTGTTACTAATAGCAGAGGCTTTTAGACTGCAAATGAGAATTTACCAGGGGTGGGATCAATACCAGTTACAAAATCACTTTGCAAAATTAAATAATTAGCAAGGACGTCAACTGCATTCTCCTGGCATAAGCCACATGAGGCCTTTCACAAGTGCAAGCTCCATTTTCAGTTCATCAATAACCTGAATTCATACAAAACCCACACATTAATGTTGATCTGCAACAGGACTAGCAGAGTGGGTATTTTCATTTCATAAAATGCAAACTGAGGTCTTAGATTACATATAGCTTTAAGTGTGAAAAAGCATTTTATCCAGCCTCTGGGGGGAAAAAAGCTTCATAAAAATCGATCAGTTATCATATCAGATTTTTTAAAACGAAATTGCAATCAGAAAATGTGTGAGTACAGACTTTGAGCAAGAAAGCAAACAAACTGGTTAATTTACACACACAGAACAAATGGTAAATAAAAACTTCACTGACTCCAGTACAGCACTCAAGATGTTCAAGATGTAACCACTTAAAAGAGTCTTTCGATAATTGAAATAAAGCCACATAGATAGATCCATTCACCACTGACTTTGATGTCCTATCTATTTATAAAATGCTTAAACATGTAGCTGAGTAGAAAAAGCATTCAGCCTATTGCAAAGGAAAAGGAGGCAGGGCTGTTTGAGACAAGAAAGAGCCCATGGCAACAGAAAGTCAAATTACACTTCAGAAACACCAAAACAAAACCTGGAGCCTTTTTAAGACTCATCAAACAAATAGGGCTCTTCTAAACAGGAAATGAAGAGCTTCCAGTGCTGCTTTGATCAGTGTTAGTGTGCAGTGATTCAACTGGCTAATGGCCACTAACAGGGACACAGCTGCTGCTGCAGCAGGTCAGTGCCCTGCAGCCCAGCTACACGGTTTAAACCCTCCATAATGAAAGATACCAGCCCTCTGCAGCCAGGAAATTCTCTCTAGTACCTTCCTCTCACTAGGGATGAGATTCCTACGTATATCTACAGGATAATATTCAAAATTCCAATAATGAGTGTATTCTCATTAAGAAAACTGCCAGAGAATAAACATGTCATTTTAGAGAATTACACTTGAGAAGACTAAGCCTTGTTTAAAATCTGTTTTTATTTTCAGTGCTGAACTTTTACTTTAATATTTAGCTGAACATTTAAAAGTCTGAATCCACATTTGCTCATTTTAACATTGCTCACCTTCTTTTTGATAGAAGTGTTGCTTCCTTTATTTTAACTTCATAGCACTTTATACTGCTTTCAAAATTTTAGACTACTTGAGATTACTTAATTAGATGTATCACAAAGTAACAGTGACTTTGAATATATGGTCTCTCTTCATCAGATATTGAAGCAAGGCAAACCCACTCACTTCTTAAACTAGCAAAGCATTGCATTCTTGTTTGATTATAGCTTATACACCACCTGTACTGACTTTGGATAGAAACTTTAAAGACACAAGACACAGTTAATTTTTGGGGGTGTGACTGCTAGTGTTTGGGTTTGTTGTTTATTTTTTTTTTGGGGGGGGGGGGATAGGGTTAATAATGTTATTTATTAAATACTGAGGTAGGAATGTACCACCTAACTGATGCCACTGATTTGCTTCAGAGTGCCTTCCATTATGTATTCTATTTAACTGAAAAGCTTGAACAAAGACCATTTATTCTATGCAGACATTGGCTCTGGGTTGCATTTTTTGCTTAACAAGAGAAGAAAGCACAGGATACACTCAGCACAAAGTCTCATGCCAATTACGGTAAAATCATCCAACAGCACTGCAGTTGCTAACAGCTTTAGCACTGCTCTCACAAAACATACATCCACTAGCTCAACAAGTCTGCCATGGTTGAGAAGCTGTGCAAAAATTCTCCTGGAAAAGATTCCTACTGAAGCTGTGGCTGCAGGCTCCAGCCCTCTTAAAAACAAGACAATAGCAGAACTGTAGAGTACACTCAAATTCTGCAATTTTGGGATTGTTTTCTTATGCTCTCCCATACAAAGTTTAGGATAATCTTCCAGACATCTGACCAGCTCCTTAATGGTCCCACAAAGGACTCACAGTTTTCTTTCCCTGAAACACCACAGTAAAAATTCACACTTTTTCATGTGAGGTCTCACCCAGGCCAGAGAAGGGAGAACCAACCTGACCCCCGCTCACTTTTCCCTGTTCGATCACACATGGGAAAGACTTGGAACTCCTCCCTCAAAGGGCACAACAGGGACAATTATTTCTACACAGATGCCTGACAAAACCAGTGGATATTTTGCAAAGGTAGGAAGTACCAAACCATAGCTGGTACACCTCTGCCAAGTCTGGCAGCATGTCCTGTGTGAAAAAAGGCACAGAGTGACAGCAAAGGTACTTATGTTGAAGCACGCTTCTGTATTATTGAGGTCAGCATGGTAATTTATTTGCAAAGCTTATTTGATTTTCAAATCAAATAGAGTTGTGGCCTTAATATGGCAGCAAACCTGCCCCTACCATTCTCACAACCTCACAGTTTCCTCTTCCACCTTCACCTAAGCCCCCTACAAACTTACTCAATAACAGTACCTGAAAACACCAGATCTTCCAAATATAAAGAGCAATTTAAACTTTTTTTATATAAGCAGAACAACTGGAAACCACTCATGGTCTTAGAAGTGGTGATGGAAATATTTGCCACACTTCTGACATGCTACTGCCACCTTCTCACAGGCTCATGGGTGCCCTGACATATCACTGAGACTCTTCAACCCTTGTCCCAGAACAGTCCCCTCCTCCCCAGGACTCCCTCAGCCCCCAGAAAAGGCTGAAAGCAGTGAATTGAGCTGAAGGGACTCTGGTGGGACCTACAGCCTCAGCACTGCTCATGTGAATCAGGAGGCCACAAGCACGTTGAGGTGTGCTGTCTGGGGGCACTCCGTGCCACCCTGCTGTCCCTAACAGTGGCATGCCTGAAAAGCAAGAGCATCTTCACTACTCCACAGGTAAACTGATACCCAAAACTGTGCACTTAAACAAGCACCAAGCTTCTGAATCACAGTCCTGACTGCAGGCCTTACTCCTTTTATCCTTTCAACTCTGGCCAGAAACACAACCACTAAGAACATGGATTCAGATCTGCCCAAAGCTGTTCTCCCACTGAGCACTACAGCAGCTCCTACTGGAATTCTGATTTCTACCTTACTCATTTTAAGTATCTGGGCCTCTGCAGCAAAATTTAAATGGAAATATATTAATCACACCAATATTCCATAGAAGCAACCACATAATCCAGGTACTTCTTCCAGAGGAATTCTGACATCCTTTCTGTACTGGATAGCTTTTGTGCACTTGTGATATGCTGTGAGAAAATGTTACTTTTTAACCTAGTGCAATGCCAGCAGGAAAACAGTGACCCAGGGGCAGCCTCACGGAACGTGATTTTACTCTCTTTATCAGACTGGACAATTCTCTGGCCAGTGGCACAGCAAGGTCTGTCAGAAGATGTGCTCAAAAGGTCTCTTCGGCCTTCAGCACTTGCTTCCATTCCCCCCTTGATTCTCACAGAGTTCTCTCAAAGCTTAATTGTGGTCTGGCTGCTGTGTGGTGTGCACAGTGAGTTTGGGGCTCCTCCCCTAGGCCTGCTCAACTCAGAGCACTGCTGAGCCCTCTCGAACAGCCAGCTGAGCTTGGGGCTCTTGTGTCATATTGAAGTATGGCACTTGAGCAGCCTTGAGTAAAACACAGGGTGCACAAAATAGAACTCTTAAGGCAGCAGAATACAGCTAACTTTGAACTCCTAGGAGAAAACCTTAATAGTATTTTAGTATCTTAACATTTACATTAAAAGTATTTTTATATGTCAAAATGTTGACAGTGCTGGAAAAAACTAATAACATTTGTTGACATTCTTAACATAGTTTCATATTTTATCTCATAACAACAAAAGAATCATCAAAAATGCTTGGTTAAATATGTTCTTGCTACAGTATCTGTTAGATAAACACAATGAAAAAGGTTTTTTATATCAAATTTTGCTATTTGAAACAGCTGACTTCTGTCATTCATACCACTTTGAACATCTGTAAGCCTACTGCTGCTACTTTATAAGGAGGGAAGGATGTTTAATCAAGCAAGGCTCTGCAAATACAGGCAGTCCAGTTTTTAGCCTTCATATTGTAGAGAATTATCAACTAAACCATATTTAGTTACTGTATTACACCAACAGCAATACATATCAATGCTAAAGCAATGTATAAAACTGTGTTCATTTTAATAAGAGTGGAGTCTGAGTGCTGACTTGATAGGGAATGAACTTTCACAGCAGTCCTGATATATTCAGCTAAGTCAAGTACAGCACCAGCATGTCCAAAGCTGTCTTTAGCTGAGCAGAAAAAATCAGCAGTTTAACAGTTCATGTATTTCTGTTCTGCACCCCCAGAATCTTATTTGTATTGTGATTTTAAACCTGCCAACACTTAATAACAAAAAAGTGTGAATGTAGATACAGGGAAGGTGCACTCCAAGTTCAGATTCTCTCAGCATGACCACACAGGGCTGATACATATAAAAAATAATCAATATGTAACTACCTCCAAAGATGTTAGGACCAAAGTAATGAGCAAGTCCATCCTTATAAACTGGAATATTGCCCCAAGTGATCACACCCAAAGCTGACTTGGAAGTGAAATTAGCATCTCAACAAGTCAGGAGAAAGACACAAAGAGAAACCAGGCAGTTCCACACGTTCGTGTGTCTGGAGTCACTTTTTGCAATTGCTGCAAAAAGTTGCTTTTGCAAGATATAAATCAACAGCTTTGCTGAGAGCACTAAAACACTCAAAAGTTCAGAGCCGTGAACCTTTCAAAATTATAATTTTAGTACTTACTATGCTAGACAGATGACTTGAATTTTTACAGTATGCAATTCAGATTGCAGGAGGCATTTAAACAGAGGTGATTTCCTGTAGTGAAATATATTCAAATCAGAACATTCTGATTCATTTAGAACCATTAAAATGGTATAATTTTTGACTTGTAACAGCTTTTTCAAGGACTTGTGCTTGGAAGAGGGAAGGCTGTGCACACTAATGAAACTCTAATGATACAAACCATATCCAAGAGCCAATATCTGACACAACTCTAATACTTCAAGTAAAAACCAACAACTAAAAGCTCTAAGATAGACTCCTACAAACACTCTCCCATCCTTGATAAGAATCAGAAGTACAATGAACCTTGAGAGCATAATTATTTAATGTACTTTCTTGTGGAGTCCAAGAGGTAAATCACTCAGCTGTATATCTGCATTTCAAGGAAAAAAGACCATTTTCAAGTATGTTATCGTCTTGATTTCATCTCCAGAGCACAATTTCATTTAGTGATGTAAAATATTTCTGTATTATAGAAATCTTATTCCTGCTCCAAACTGAACACCATCACATATCCTGAAAAGAAACAAACAATAAACAGTGTAAGTGATACATAAGGTACTGATAAAATGAAAATCCATTCTTCCCATCCCCAAATTCACAAGGTTTTAGCTGACAAAGGCTTTTTAAAATAAATGTTTTGACAATCTGTCATTCGTATGGAGCATTTACATTTCCAAATAAAGACCATAATTTTGGATTGCTATTATACATTCACATTGCCCATAGAAACATAATCCTGCTCCTGTATGAAAGACTGAATATCTCACACAGTACTCACAAGCAAGAACAGGCCTCCTGAAGCATTTTTATTGCACATTATAATATTTGCTTGATACAGGATAATTGGCTGCTAACAAATAATTTTTTTTCTTCTCTTTATCTATAAACTTCTTTTCATTTTTCAAGCAAAGACATTAAACTAGGTATTTATCACATCAAATGAGGTATTTATCTAATCATTTGGGTTTAGAAGGCTTAAGAAAACCCCACAAGCTGTTTGAGTGATCACTTCCCCACAAGAAATGAAGCTGCTGCACAGCTATTTTCACATTTCAACAGCTGCTCTCAAGATAAATGAACTCTGGCACTCCGAAAGCAAAGTCTTAACCCAACTGTGAAAACAAGGTGAATAAAGCGGGCTGGGAAAGCAGCACCGAGATGTCTCTGCTGGTATGGACTCAACAAAAGCACCAGGCAGAACTCTGTCTGAGAAAGCAGACAGGAGTGCAGGAGCCTCTAAAGAAGCAGGTGTAGCAAACCAACCTGTCTCCACCCTGTACTCCCATGGGGAAGCAGTAGTTGAGCTCCAGCCTGGCGATGTTCCCCAGGCGCAGCACGATCCCGGCGCCGTAGGACCAGCGGATGCACTCTGCCAGCCTCTGCAGGTGCGCCCTGGGACCGTCACCTGCAGCCAAACAACAAGGCTTCAGCAGCAAAGCAAGAGAGCACAGCTAGGATAAAAATACTGTGGTTTTAACTGGATTGTTGCCTGGTCTCTATGTCCCGCTATAGGGCACCTACTGGCAAGAAGGAGGAAATGAATGTTAAAGACTTCAGTGTCTTTACTGCTCTCTTCCAGTGCCTGAAAGGAGCCCACAGGAAAGATGGAGAGAGACTACTGACAAGAGCCTGGAGTGACAGGGCAAGGGGGAATGGCTTTACACTGACAGGGAGGAAGTTTAGATTGGGTATTAGGAAGAAATTCTTCCCTGTGAGGGTGGTGAGGCCCTGGCACAGGTAGCCCAGAGAAGCTGTGGCTGTCCCATCCCTGGAAGTGTCCAAAGCCAGGCAGAACGTGGCTTGGAGCAACCTGGGATAGTGAAAGGTGTCCCTGCCCATGGCAGGTGGGAGAACAAGACAAGGTCCCTTCCAACCCAACCCATTCTGGGATCCCATTCTATGATTTAGCAGGTCTCTACTATTTTTAAGTTGATTGAAGTATCTCCCTCCCATACGGATGTCACCTTTCTTATATCAAGTGAGGCAGACATCAAATATCACTATATTCTAAAACTGACTGAAATCATACTGAAAAGTCATACATTAATACACTGAAATGTATCCTGAACAGAGTCAGGGATGGGAGGAAAAAGAGTCCCATCAGCTACCACATCCTCATCTAATGCCACCACTTTTTCTTTATTTCATCCCAGTAAACACCAGAACCTCACTAAAACATCTTTCATTCTCCCTTGAGAATGGTGTAAGATAGCAAGTGTTAGTTACACACTGGTCTGCAAACATCACCTGTTCACAGACACTACCATTACCCTCCTGGCTCTGTTTCCTACAAGTTGTGCTGGAAATTATGGAAAGAGCTAAATAAACTACTGGCAATCTGTCAAATATACAAGTTAAAAGCAGCAGGTTTTTGACAGGCACCAAAATATATGCAGTAAACAAAGTGCTTCTGAGTGAACAGACACAGAACAATTCTCCTTTTTAATTTTATATGAAGAGAAGAGGGTTTTTTTCTTCTGTTGAGTCTTACCATAGTTGAGATTGCAGAGATTTCCAGCATTAAGGAAGAAATGTGTTCGGAAAAGATCTCCAAACCCTCCGCGGCCAGGCCGGAAAGGGAGAGGGGTGTAGAGATGCAACCCTCCAGCCCAGTAGGCTTCTCCTCCCAAATAATCACCTGTTTGGGAAAAGGTTGGAATAAAGGCATTTACAGTGGAATCTATTAAAAGAATCCCATCCATAAGTTGTTTTACGTTCCGTAAGTTTCTATTCCACTTCTGCCTTTTACAACTCTTCCCATTTGCTTCCAACTCTCCCTGAACTCGCTCATTTTTTGTTTGAAAAATCAGCACTTCCACATTTCTTTAAACCTTCCAAGGGAAGAGCATTTTTCCTCTTTCCCTCACCAGAGCAGCTTGAGGCATGCACCTACTCATGGCAGTTCATCAGAATTACTTCCTGACCACCTCTGCAATACTTTCCTTGGTTTTAAAAATGGGAAATTGATACAATTGAACAATTAACTTCAAAACAGACTGGATATTGAATCCACTGACAACAGCAGAGTAAGGAATAGAACTGAGGAAGCTCCTGGCTCTCCAAACACCTCTGTTGAGCAGATTATCTTTCCCCTAAGCTACCTGAACACAGGCTGTATCAAACAAACTGTTGCTATAACCACGTTTTGGGAACTTTTCCAGCTTAAAGGTTGCTTACTAATTAAAATGGCACACTGGAGGTGTGCAAGTCTGAACACACATGGTTTATAAAATTACTAATGAATCACGGCTTAACTAAGAACTTCCTGGCTTTATCCCATTGTGAACTAATCTGTAACAACAGATCAAAGCCATAACACTTCTCAGAGTACAGAATGAGTGTAATTATTTTCAGGTTATACAAAGTTTAAGGACTCTCTGTGACACATTAATATTTACAGTACTGTCAGAAGAGGGGGATTTAAAAATGTCAGACCTTCACTCTGGGGTCCAATGCTGTACATACTGAATCCACGCACACTTGTTGGTCCACCAAGGTAAAACCTAGTGAATACAGATAAATTTAATTTCATGCTTCACTTAAAGGTAACTTTGTAACAGGTTTAGTAATGTGATCTTTAAACACCAGCATTAGATGGCAAAATTTGCTACAGAATGAGCAATATGAGAGTCTAAATTAGAGTCACAATATGGCTTTGTGTCCAAATAAACTTCTGCCTGCTACAGAATTTCACAGGTGGTAAAAACCCTTTTGCAACATAAATATGGGCAGGCAGAGCTACTACACAGCAAATTATAAATTTTTACTGGCCCAATATGAAAATGGCTTGAGTATGAACATGCTATTATAGCTAACTATAACTAACATTTTATTCTCCTCAGAAGTACTACTGGTTTTCTCTTGTGCAGAGTCTTCTATATACAGAGTATTTCTATATTTCTATATGCCCACATTCTCCACCAATTTATGTTATGGTTTTATTTATTAATTTTTGATTTTTGGTCAGGGAATTAAGAATGTTATGGGTATGGTATTAGTTAAGTGTTAGCGTATTTATGAGAATTCATTTTTTGTAATTTTTGTTGTGAGATAGGATAAAAAAAAAGGAGTATAGTTAATTAAGATTTAAGGTATAGAGAAAAATTTATTAATTAATATTAAAAAGGAAGGAACAAACAAGAATTAGAATGAAATTTTTAAAGTATTTTTTTAATTAATTGGGATTTTTTTATTGATTATATGAAGACAAAATTTAGGATTTGTAGTTAGTAATTATTGTTTGAATAATTATTTCTTAATTTATTAAGGAAGAGTAGAGTTTTTTTCATATATTATAGAGATTTTTTATAAGATATTGGGTTTTTTGTGATTATTATTTTTATTATACTATAATAATA
>VXBQ01002462.1:661134-671340 GCA_013400175.1 Phainopepla nitens
TTTCATTATTTTGGTTTTGTTAACATTAATATATTAATATTAATATTAATAATAAATTTGTTGCTTATTATTTATAAATTGTTTGTTTGGGGAGATTTGTTACTATAATATGTTATTATTCTTTTATGAGATAGTTTTTTTTATAGTTATTTATGGGTTGTATTCGTTTATTAGGGTAAAGTTTAAGAATGTTTTTTTTTAGTTTAAAATAGAAGGGTTTTTTATTTGTTTTATTTTTATTTTACAAAATAGATTTATCTTTTCATCCCTGGGGTTGGGGATATTATTAAATTAGTGTTATATTAGTATTTTTTATAGGATTAGATTTTGTATTTTTTTTTTACTGGAAAAAAACCCCAAACATTTAAAGAACTTGCCTGTCAGCTATACTGGATGGCTTGTCTCCAATAGGTATCAGCATTCCTCCCCAGAGTGATGCTGAAACAACCTGTAGAGAGAAAAACAAGTTGTTTATTAGTACTTCTTGCTCAGGCAGAGCTCCCATCAGTCTCCCAGAGTTACAGCTGCTCACACCCTCTGGATATCACACCCAGTACGTTGGATTTGCAACAGGATTTTCAGGAAACTCTTGATGGCTGCTGCCCTCTTTCTTTTGTGCAGAGCTGTGCCTTGAAAAGACCAGTATAGCACATCTGAACCAAATCAACTGCCACAACACCTTAAGGGAGCACTCAACCTCAGCCAGCACCTCCCGTCTTGAGAATTTTCATATCTCAGATTAAGACAACACTGCTGCCATCAATTATTCCTGGCAGTCTGAAACCCACAGGAGACCCAGTTCAACAAGCAGCTGCCAAAAATGTACAATTATGAGCTGTCTGTCAATTAACCTAATAACTCCATGAAACCACCTTCTGCAACTCACTGTACTGACATCAAATAAACATACAAATTTACTCTTTATTGCCTATAAAAAGTCATTCTTGCAACTCAAATCACTGTAACAAAAAGATTTATTCACTGGCTTGCTGCCTGTGTAGAAGTATTACTGATAGACAGTGAGATCTACTGTTAATGAATACCCTTGGGACACAAATTATTGTGACCCCTGATTTTTAAATCTTCATGATGCAAGTTGCTGTTTAATTCCTCATTCAACTCTGAGAAGAATTTATTGCACTGTTTCCATGTGATAAAAAACTTCTTTCTAAATGCAGCTAGAAATATTCCTGGGATATGTTGCAATTCTTATTTCAATTTTTCAGTATTTCAATTCAAGGCCCTATTTCCTCCTAATACTAAATCATTGCTGTTAAAATCAGGCTTCCCTTTTTTTCCAATTATCTTACACACAAGAAAAAATTACATGCTATGATACCAAGATGAATAGTTATATATTCACCATTTCAATTAAAAAGAAAATTAAACCAAGATTATACAGAATATTCATGAAGGATTCAAAACTTTCAAGTTTTTCAAAAACTTACAAAGTTTTTGAAAATCCCTCTTAAGGAAGACCACAAAGAACAGACATGACCAACATCACTTCTGGAAGGAAAATCATTCTTATGGTTAACTATGAAACAAGTTCTATCCAAAATTCCCACTTTTCAAGTGATTGTGCACAGCAGGAACATAAAGTTAAAAAAAAGACAGTCCATTTTCCAGAAAACTAAATCAAGTTATCTACTCCAGCCATTTTTCACAATCTTTTTCCTAATCCATAGTGAAAAATAATCATAAGACATAGGCTTAATAGCCCCAGAAAAACCTCAGGTCAATTACTAAAATGTCTTTAAAAAACTTACCGAATCCCAGATAAGTTGCTTATTCAACTGAAATTCAAAATCCTCTTTCAGAAAGCTCACATCTCCACCTGTATAGCCAGCCAGCTCCTGCAAAGACACAGATTTATGGAAGTTGCAACAGATATTACAGGTTTTCTTCCTCTAAAAGTTCAGCATGTCTGGATTAGCACAGGCACTGTTTTTCTTTACAAGAAACACAGAAACACTGGCATGGTGAGGCAGCTGAATTTTGGACTGAGGCATGCATGAACCTCAGAATAATGACCTGCATTTTTTTTCTTTTCCAAGTATGAAACTAAACTATTGCTTTCCAAGCCGTTTTGTAAATGAAGGCAAGACAGAATGGAGCTGGAAAATACAGCTTTCAAAATCAAGACTGTATTTCCCTAGATCTGATTGCATGGGGTAAAGAAGGGCATGACACAATTTGTTATTCTCAGCTCTCATGAAGTGACTGAACTAACTCAGTGTTAGAGGCAGGATCTAACAAATTACACAGTATCTAAACACTGAATTACAAACACTTTTCTCACTCACAACAGTCTGCTGCTGCTTACTTTCAGTTCCAGTGGCATTTCAAATCTGCCTCTAAAGTACTAAAGAAATTAATGCTTCTGAAGTATTATCCATACAGCAGAAAAGCCAGCTTTTAGCAAGGCTCTGACTGTAACAAGAGGGAAAAGAATTTTCTATACCAAAATGATACATGCACACATCTTGGAGAGTTCTATTTACCCAGGCTTTCATTTTTAACTCTTAGACTTGGAAATTTTGTAAGAAGCAACAGAACTACAACCCAGCAATCTGTGCACGACAGTGTTAAAAAAACAAGGGCTAATTAATACTCACTGAAAGTGTACTGCAAATACTGTCAGGGATAGTGCCTCTCAGCTAATAAATAATTTAATGTTGATGCAGAGGCTGTGCTCTTTGACTAATGGCATACAAATGAAAATTTTCCATCATAAAAAATGTTCATGATTTTAAAAAGGCACAATTGGTAAATAGAAAACTAATTATCAGTCCGCATTGTCTCCTAGTCAATTTTACATTAATTCCTAACTTTAGACATTTTTAACATGAACATAAATTAGATAAATTAAGACTTATAGAACACACAGATAATAGCACAAGTGATTCAAAGCTACCTGATTAATTTTCAGCAAAGCACCTCGTTTTGGCAAGATGGAGGAGTTCCGGGAATCAATGACCATGGCATGCTGAAAGGTACAAAAAAATTTGGGTTAGGTTCTCCTATTTGTTGAATGCCTCAGAGTGACACCATTATTTTCCTTCCACAACTGTGCAAACAGTGGAAGACAACCACAGCTCCAGCTAAGATTAGTGTAGCTGCACGGATTTGGGAACAATATCCCTACAGAATGGCTTTGTTTGACATTTACAGACCACATAAAATGCAGACATTTGTATCTTCTGCCCATGGCACGCACCAGAAACAGAGCAGCAGCCCAACTGCAACCCCCCAATCTGCAAAGAGCTTATCTCCTAAATTTGTTAAGCTGCAAGTGAAAGATGGCAAGTGACCAGAAACTGGCACAGGGGAGAATGTTGACAAAAGGCTTAGGATGAGGATATTGACTCTTCCTGTAGGCTACAAAACAAACCAATTCTGCAAAAAGAGATGGCAGGTGAGCCAGAGGGAGAACAAGCCAAAGCCAACTATGATTCCCTGTTCTCCCTTTGGGCCTCCTGCATCACTCCATGGCAATGACTAAACACAGCAAAAGACATCTGAAGGAAAACAGATTCCCTCAAAGACAAAAAGGTCCTTTAGTATCACTCCTAAGTATGAGATGACTCTAAGTCATGTGTTTTTAAAACATTAGCATGAAAAAGCCTTACAGAGAGAGAAGATTTTAGAGAGTGTCCACTTTCCTCTCGAACAGAAAAGGATGCTGTTCTACCAAGGCAGCCAAGCTCTCTCCACACACCTTCCCACTTCACTGTGTGACTGGTCTTCCAGATGGGAAACTACAATAAAGAATTGAGAAAGTCATGAAAACAATTGTTACAAAATTAAAATAAATATTTTTTATATTTGAGTCTATGGCTTTCTTCCCAAACTTCCTGAAACAGAAAGAAACCCTTTGCCATTTCAGAGTTATGCTCTCCAGCCAAGAGAGTTAGATGCACACTAATTAATGCATTCCAAATGAAAGACATCTTGAATTGGGCTGATACAGTAAGCTAGGCAGTCAGTTGTCCCTCTGAAATGATAATTTGAAAAAAAAATTGAAGAAAAACATATTGGCATTTTTATATGGCCAAAATGAGATTGCATTATAACAGAAAGTCTAAGACACACGACCTCTGTCATTTTCAAATCACCGACCTCTTTCAAATAAAGAGAAGTCAGCCTTGTGCACGAGTGATGCAATCATTCAAAAAGTAAACCAAATATTTCCAAGAGCTCAACTGAAACATAAATGAAGCATGTGTTACACTTGTGCTACACTCACATTGTATTCTGCTGATATTCCTCTGTCTGTTTCTCGAAGAGAGCTCCAAGGGAACTGTCCAGTTACTTTGTATATATTAACTGAAAAACTGAAACACAACATTACTGGCAGGTTTGAAAGGGAAACTATTTAAGGTACAGCTCTGAATAACCACAAAACTTCAAGAAACCAGCTCTGCTACATCATTACCAGACCCTCAAGAATAACTGTAATTCTTACTCAATTAAACACATTATAAATGGTTTCATATTGCTTCATAAAAAAAAAAAAGATTGAAAAAAACATCCCCTACTTTCTTTCAAAGTTTCCAGGCTGTGGTTTGAAGAAGGACAGGCCATATGAAGTTTCCTTTGTTCCATAGGAGAACTGCAAGGTCACCTTTTCTGCACGTCCAAAGAGATTTGGGAGCTTGAGCCCAAGAACCTACAGAAAATAAATAAAAAACCTTTTTCAAGTTTCTAAAACTAGAAAAACAATCAAAAACCTCCTCACATCATAACATTTTATATCGTTTGCTGCCTTGCATCTTAATCGTATGCAGAAGACAAGGACATCATGAGAATTAGAAATTAACATATTTAAAAGTACTTGTCACTGAATGTGGTTTTTTTCTCAGTTAGTTTTCCCTCTGCACTGGCAGCAAAAGCCAACAGTGCAAGTCACAAGCAAACATCCAACTTTTATTGCTATTTAGTAGCTGCTGACTTAATCTGCACTCTCACTGAGCCATCAGTACTGATGTTACTTCAAGCAAAATCTCCAAGCCTGTCTCAAAGCCCTGGAGAACAAATCTCTGGCACAGCAAGCAGCTGCTCTGCAACTGCAGATTCTTCCACTGATCCTCAGGAAAAACTCCTGTCAGGGAGGGTTCATCAGAACCAAAGCAAGGGAAAATGATCACTATGGAGCCACTTCCCTGCAGTTTTGTTTTCAGCAACAAGATCCACTGGAAGCAACAGGTAGGATTCCCTGCTGGTTTCCTTCAGGCCACAACAGCCTGGACCTGGCTCCTGGCAGTGGAGCTGCATAAGCAGCTCTCAACACACCCAGTTCCAGCTCTCCTTGCACATGCAAGACACCATCACCTGAGTCATGGGGGATCTTTTCCAGGCTAAAAATACCCCTAAGAGGAAAAGGATGAGTCCCTTGATCTGGCTTATCCACCAGCCCCAGACACAGCTGCCCTGTGCAAGTGAGAAGGCAAAAAGGCTGCAGGATGAGCACCTGAAAGCATCATCTGCTCACAGCAGCACTTCTGCTAAAAGCACATTCACACACCAGCAGTACAGATGGTACTTCCTGTGGCAATTGGCAAATCCTGTTCACACACAATTTTAACCTGATGCATCCTTAATTGAGTCATATGAAAACAAGTCTCAAAGATTGTAGAATTCATGAAAACCTTGAATTCTACAGCCAAGAATAACTGATACTGGGCTAAAAGAGAAAAACAAGAACAATTTCTAAGTCAAATATAAAACATTTTGACTGAGAAGAAAAATACTTCCGGTATATAGAAACAAAATGCCAAATTCCTTATTAATCTCTCCAGTACATGAAACATCTTGAATAGGAGCAAGAAATAATTCAAGAAGTTTCAAGACTTAAAAAACTAACATGCTGAGCTGGAAGCTACAGCAGTGTCCCCCAGCTCAAAATAGGCTTTTGCTGAATGAAAGCCTGACACACAGGGCTGGAAAAGTCTTAGTAAGGCTGGATCAAGAGTGGATCACCAAATTCCTTGCTAGGCTTGAAACTGAAAGGAAGAGAAATATCAAAAGGCACTACTAATAATTTGAAATAATTCATACCATGCTGCCTTCATTGTTGCCAACCATGGTGTTATAGCTCCCAGTTAACCTTCTCAATTCTGATACCTCAAAGGTCACATCTAAACCATTTGGAAGGGCATCATCTCCTAAAGAAATAAATGAAGTGCATGTTATCTCTAAAGAGTTATTTTAAAAACTGCAGACAGAAGGTTACTTGAATTATTTGAAAACTGAGTTAAGGCATAATAGAAGTCCATGTTACAAAGTGAAATGGATTGAGAAAAGGATGTTTGGATGTGAGTGCAGAATTTGATTCAACCATAGGATGACTGGCTTTAATCATGTCACTTCAGTGTGATGTGCAACACAAGTACAGGACACATTTTCAAGCTTTCCCTCACGTGTTCCTTGAGACTGTGGATTATGGAAAGCTTACTGTAATCATTATAAGTGCTGAAAATGCCCTCATGGACAACTAATATTTAAACACACATACACATATAGGCAAATACATGCAAACAGATTTCCTTCATAAGCCTAACTGATGTAGATATATTTGTATCCACAGTACACCCATGTGTTCATCTAAAATATATATAAAGGTATACAAGACTGAGTTACACACACAAAAAAATGTCCACCCTGTTACACAGGGAAATCTATATAACAGGTATGAATAGATGAGAAAAAAGGTGAGGATTAATGAGGGAATACACACCTTGGCAGATATCAATCAGAACGTCCACCTGTCTAAAGATTCCGAGACGAAGCAACTTCTCACGAGCTTCATGTGATCTTCTCATCACCTACAGCATGAGAAAAGCAGCTCAGGCATAGAATCAGAGCATACTGGGGTTGGAAGAGGCTTTCAAGGTAATCTAGTCCCTTTGAGTCTTTCAGGGTAACAAAAAATAACAAGGATAAATTAGTTAAAATGCAGCTAAGTTGTAAAATACTCACAGATTTTGTATATAAAGACACACATGTGCACCTTCAAAACAGAACACAACCACTTCAACACCCGAATCTGCAGAAATAATTTAAACCCAGAGCATCTGGCTCAATACCTTCATACCTTTCGTTAGCTTGCTTAATTACTTTAATAGTTAAAACAATTATTCAAATAGGTTCCAGTAATTACAACTTATTTAGGGGGCCCCTGTTCTTGACAGAATTGCCCCATGTCTGAAGGGAGTAGCCCAAAGCAGGAAAAAGAGAGAAGAAATTTTAATTAACTTTTAAACAGCCAGTCTGTTATTCACTGCAGCACTTACCTCAATGAGATTTTTTGCCTTGAAAACATCAGCGATTTCACACATGATGATGTCATCTTTGGTCCTTCCCAGTCCATCGAAGTGCACATGCTGAACCACCACCTACACACAACAAATCTTTACACAAAGTACTGCACTTGATCTAATAACGAGGATCAAGGTCACCAACGCACAAAAACTGTTGTGAGAAACCCTGAAGATTCCCAAGGCTAATTCCTGTGAACCTACATTATCAGAAATCACTGCTATCCAAGATTCTGGGACGTTGTTCCCATAACACAAAAATGAGAGAAAAGAGTTTTCTGACACCAAAGCTTACACTGCTTGTAGCAGAAGAAACACTGACAGACTGCAGCTGCTGAGGTTTGAGTTCTAAATGTTGTATGGACAAAGAAGCAACTGCAGAAATCACACAAGTTTTAAGTACATAAGGTAGAATTATGTAGTTAGTCGTAGCTGTTAGCTACTTCTTTTATCAGCTATACATAAGCAAAGAATTAAAAGACAAAATAAAACAAGTGTACAAGCCACAAATATTTAAACACTATTAAAATCATCACTACCACAGAAGCAGTGCAGTTTCAAATGCAGCTGAAAATCACTCCCATTATGAGGTTCTATATTTTCATCTTGATATATGATCACCTGAGAAAATTTTATTGTAAAAATCACAGCTACCCAGTACAAATGGACTACAGAGATTGCATTTCTCTTGGTTTTTCCAACCTTGATTTCAGTGAATTATAATTTTCGGGGTAAATGTCAAAAAAAATCTGCTTCAAATAGTTCTCAAGGATTGGAACAGGCTGCCCAGGGCAGCCACCACCCCTGGAGGGACTAAAAACCATGTGGGTGTGGCACTTGGGACATGGTTCAGTGCTGGACTTGGCAGGGCTGGGTTAATAGTTAAGACTCTGAGATCTCAGAGTTCTTTTCCAACCTAAACAATTCTACGATTCTACACCAGAGTCTGTAAAAGAGACAATGCAGATTATACTACTTCAATCAGAAACATCTGTATGACTCTATGTATTCATGTATAATAAAACAGCAAAATAACAGCAACCTACTATTACTGCCAATTGCCTAAAAAAACCCACCAAGACGTTTATTCCTCTCCCCCAAAAAATCAGGATGTTGCTCAGACACTTACATCTTTGTTTTCAAGAATTTCCTGCTTGCTCTCAGGTTCGACTTCAACCAGTTCAGCTTCCTCTCCCAAGCCACCTAAGTCTGGCCCAGTCATTGGAAGAGGCTCCAAACTCTGAAAGCATAAAAGAAAACTGCATTTAACAGAGTACACAGATTTGTGATCTGTGCCTTTTGTAAATGAGAAAAACCCATGGTTCTCAACAGTGGGCTCATCAAATCCTAAATGGAAAAAAAGCAAAAGAGAACTAAAATGAAAGGAATTACCAGAACACTTGACACCTACCTCCTTGCTGAAATTTTTAATGAAAGCTAAATAGTTTCCACATTGAATAATTTCTGAAAAACACTCTGCATACGTCCAAAAAGTTGCCTTTACTTTCAAGACAAGCTTCCTGTGTAAAAAGATGAATTCCACCTCCTTAAAAAAAAAGTCTCAAAAAATCAGGCTGTCACTTCTCTGGTTTGGGTTTCAGGAGGCAGAAGAATATGAATGTCAAACAATAAAATAAAAAGGGTGTTCTCAGAATGTTAGTTTGCTTTGCTTGTATTTATTTGCCTTTATATTTCTGTATTTATTTTAGAAGGTACTTCTAGTACCTCTTTTAGAAGTAACCTTTCAAATAAGTCTCAAGAACCTCAGGTTCTGACCATTAGAGCCACTGAAATACAGCATGACTTTATTTATTACACCTGAAAGATTCCAAAAATAAGACTTCTCAGAATAGCTGTTCTCCTGAAGAGTATATTGCTGTTGCATATCAAAATCCAGTTAAAGGGAGACAGAAGCTTCTCCCACTGCCACAATTCTCAGGCAAGTGTGAAACACTCTGTATCCACACAATACTGTCTAGCAGTTCACATCACAGGCAGACACAAAATAGACAACACAAGCAAAAAATATTGAAAAAGAAATTACCTTAGTCACTGCATTTATATACTCTAGAGCCTTAACTGAGGGCAGTTCCCTGCAGCTGTTCTTCAGCCTTAGAACTGAACCCTTAGATGTCTATGTTTCTTCTTTAGGAACTGGTAGATGGATCTATTCACAATGATTTCAGGCATGTGAGGCCCCTCAGCCTTCTCCAAGCAATGAAAGGCTCCAGCCTTCAATGCTCAACAGGGGAGCTTCTCTTTGCACGGTGTTTTTTCAGCTGCTTGGTTTTGGGTTTTGTTTGGTTGGGATCGTTTTTATTCTATTTTCATTCCCCTAGTCTCATTCTCGCCAGCCCACCCCCCCTGGGGAGGTCAGCTCTGGGAAAGCCTCAGGAAAGACCTGAAGAATACCCAGGTTTTCTATAGGAAGAAATTTTGTACTTAGTAAGAAATTTTTCTCCCTTGTGAGGGTGCTGAGGCCCTGGCACAGGTTGCCCAGAGCAGCTGTGGCTGCCCCTGGATCCCTGGAAGCGTTCAGGGCGAGGCTGGCTGGGGCTCTGAGCAGCCTGAGATGGTGAGAGGTGTCCCTGCCCATGGCAGCGGGGACGTGTGACCAGATGACCACAAAGGTCGCTTCCGAGCCGTCAGTAGCTATGATTCTAAAAGAACACCCAGAAATGAGCCGGGAAGGGAAGGGAAGGGAAGGCGCCTCCGAGCACCAGCGCGGGCTCCGACCCCGTCTCCGTGTCCCGGCCCGACCGTGCCAGAAGCGGCGGGCTCGGGGCCGCGGAGCGCCTGAGGCGGGACCCGGCCCCGCTCCGGGCCCTGCGCCCGGCCCGAAGGTCGCGGCGGGGAGCGCGGGGCCCTGCGACCTTCGGGCGGCCCC
>VXBQ01002475.1:0-13392 GCA_013400175.1 Phainopepla nitens
GCTGGCCCCGCCGCCCGACGGCGCCCAGCCGCCCGCGGGGCCGCTCGCCGCGCCGGGCACGCCGCACAACAGCCGCGAGCTGGACGCCGAGCTGGACGAGGACAACGGGCCGGAGTCCCCCCGCGACAACTTCGCCGAGGATTCCGGCGAGTGCTCTTCCTACGCCGACCACACCATCAAGGTGGAGTGCCCGTCCTTCGCCATCCCCGTGCCGCCGGGTGACGGTGAGTAGCCGGCGGGCTCCCGGCGCCGGGCGTCCTCCCCTCAGCCCGACTGCCGGCGCTGCTCCGCAGCTAGCGCGCTTCTTAGTGGCTTTTGCCGTATCCTGGTGCCTCCTGCCGCGTCCTTCGCGCTCCGAAGCCCGCCCTTGCCTCCCCCCACTCTTGCACCTTGCGCGTCCCCGTGAGCTGGGGAGCCCGGAGGGGGAGCGGGCTGCTGCGAGTGCTGGAAATGCTGCGTACCGGGGAGGGGGAGATGCTGCGGACAGGGACCCTAGTGAGTTTTCATCGGTATTTTATCAATGGGAAACCCGTGGAAAACTAGCGCAGAGATTATCGAGACAAAGTGTCAGGTAGCATTGTGCAAGAAAATAAGCATCCTTCTCGCTGGAGGATTTTCCCGTTCTCTACAGACTGTTGTGCAATTTTGGTAATCGGTATTAAAAAGATGATGACGATAATACCTGAAAAATCTGCTTATTTTTGCAGATGGACCAGAAAGCTAGGGGAAAGCTTTTAAATAATAAATTGCACGGGATGTTTCAGAAACACTGCTTCTAACTTTATTTGGCTTGTGGACAGAAACGGCACTTGGATAACGCCTGTCCTTTCCCTGTGCGTTCTTTACTCTCCACATTTGTATTGTGGAGATGCGGGGGAAATGTTGCTTGTTTGTTTTCAACCTAAATTAAGGCAGGGTTTTTAATACAAACATGAACCTGTCCTCAAAGTTGACATCACTTAGGAGTCAGCCAATTGGTTCACGTTTAAGCAGCTTTCTTTTTACACTTAAACCTCATCAAAGAGTTGTTTACACTAATGTTCTTTTGAAATGCAAATCTAGAATGCCAACAGACTGAAACTCCATTTAGATAAATGTAATTACCTGCAATACACAAATGAGGCTATACTATTTAATAACCTTCACTTAAACCTTTTTAGGAGATGAAAAAGACTCCTATTGTTGAAGTTTAGTACTACAACAATTTAAAAATGCCTCTGTGATTTTTGTGTTACCCTTGCAACTTGGTAGAAGTTTGTGGGCTTGCTTTAGTACTCTGAAAGAAAAAATATCTCAAATAAATACAGCTTGCACTGAGAAAGTGTAACCTAATGCTTTGTGAAACATTAGGTCACATCTTGTAGGGAGATTTTTTTGCTGCTTTCTTCTTAGTAAGTTGTTTTCCATCAGAAGAATAATAGATTCTTTCCTTGCTTTAGGCTTTAAAGAAGTCAATGCTCCAACTATTACCCCGCCTCTCAATCAGCCCAAAAGATCAAAAAAACGCCATACAAATATGACATTGGATAAAATGATGGAAAAATTCCTGCAGCAGAGCATGGATACAGATGAGAAATTTTACAGATTCGAAGAGCAGAGGCTCAAAATTGAGGACAAGCGTCGGGAAGCTGAGCATGCTCGAGAACTCCAGATGTTACAGATGTTGGGACAGATGTTGGCTGGAATTTCTTCTACGGTATCACAAAGGTCACAGTCTATACCAGCAAGTCCACCTCGGAGAGCAAACCATCGTTCATATGCGGATAACTTTAATTATAATGCTATGACAGCAACACTTTCTCCACCGATAGGTACTTCCCTCTACAGCATAAATAAAAGCTAGGGCACTTTTTAAAACTTCTGTGTGAAAGCACTGGTAGTAAGCAGCTTTTGAAAATAAAAGCTAATTGGAATTATTTAATACTGTGGTGAAGGTGTTTGTCTGATGTCAAATGAAATTAAATCCTTATTCGTACCATTGTACTGATTATTTAATACAGGTACATTAGTTATAATGAGTCTTGATGAGCAAAATCATATCTTTTGAACCCTGTAAACCTTGGGAACTTTTTTCCACAGTCATGTCTCTGTGAAGTTAGTAGGAGTTAGTTAGCAGTGAAGTTAGGAGGGGGTTTATAAGTAAAAGGCAAGTAGGAGAGTTGCTGGAAGCAATCTGGAAGCATTAGTTACTTCGTAGCAGAAATTTTGCTGCTGTTCTGCTTGAAGTTATCAAGCATAACCCAGTATATGAAGATAAGGCTGTGCATGTGTTTTTTCAGGGCTGGGAAAAGAGTGGAGTTTTGCCTACACTGAAGTAAGTCAGATGTTAAGATCTAGCTTCTTTAAAATAAATTTCTTTACAACAAAATTCTGAATCTTATAAATTAAATATTGTATTATTGTAGTAGGTGTAACAGAAGATGAAAATGTTTGCTTGGTTTTTTCCTACATCAGCTCTTTATAATTCTATGGGCATCTCAATTTTCTTTAAAGAAAAGGGCAAAGCAGTATCTCAGGAATTGGTATTTATGCACAAGCTCTTCTTTCTGTACCTCCTGCATGGGCCAGAAGCTGATGGTAGCAATCATTAACAGATTTCTTAGCGTCTGTGTGCCTGTGGCATTTATCTTTATCATAGTCTCTTGGTACCTGGAGGTAGACTGCATGGGCAGGAGGAAATCAGGGATGATCCATCAGTGCTGGAGCTGGAGTCAGATTGGGGCTTAATGGCTGTAGCCTGCCACATGGAAATGAAACAAGTCTTACTCTGTTCTCATTCTGAATTTCACACTGCTTGGAAAAAAAAAAAAAGGTGTTGTTTGAAAAGAGGGGAAAAAAAAAAACCACTCAGTGTCAGTGTTGAATAATAATCTGGCCTGCCAGATCCTCAGGGGCATTCTCTGAGTCCCAGGAAGCTGTTCAGGTGCGTGTTAGTTGCATTTTCCCTGTAAAATGCATGGCAGACTGGGTGGTTAGGCCTGTTGAGGGTTTAGTATGGCAGATCTGGTTGTCTTTCTTGAGTGGATAGTTGGTGTGTAGGATTTCCTGGTGGCAGGAAACTTCTGCAGATAATCTATGGGCTGTGAATGGATACGGTGTTTCAAATGTTGTTTTCACTTTTTCTGAAGTTTTATTTTAAGACTTTAGAAAATCCCATGGGAAATCATTTAAGGTTCTAGGATGGAGGGAAGGTACTAGCAAGGCCTTACCATTAGTTCTGAAAATTTGTTCTTGAAAAGCTTAATTATGTGTAACAACTGAAAACAGGTTCAATTTTTCCCATTAGATTTCATCACATAGGAGTTCAGGCGTATTGCACTATGCAAAAATGCATTTTATTTATTTAACTGTAGCTAGAGCAGTTGGAGATTCTAATCTTCTAATTGGCAAAGGTGTAAAAATGTGTTTATGCTAAGATGTGAACATAATGCTTCAGGCAACACATCTTCTAAGGAATTAAGATTTCATTTGTTAAGAGCCGAATATGCCATAGTGATTCTGTAGGTAGAGTAGGGCTGTATTAAGAATGGCTTTTTGCATAATTCTGTTTTCTCTCCATTTATTATGTAGTCACTTTATATTCACATATGAACAAAAACCAGCAGCAAATAAACAGAAGGCCTTCTTAACAACACTGCATTTTAAGGGTTCCAAGCTATATGATATTCTTATGTGGTTAAAACCCAGCAAGTGTATGAAGTGTGATTTAAAGAAAATAATCTGCCCGATTTTCAGAGGAGATGAGCATTTTGTTCTCCTCTGGGTCACTGCAATGCTATTTTGGCTGTAATCCAAAACAGGTTGTGGAGGTTTTCTTTTTCTTTCATTCCTTTCTTCCCCCCCCCCCCCCCCTTTTTTTTTTTATTATTTCTCAGTAAGAGTGGGATGCCTGTATTCAAAAGCAAAAGATCAGCCAGGAGTATTTATCATTGTTGAAGACTAAAGCATATTATTACTGAAGGTTAGCATGTCTGGTTCAGCTTTAGATTCTGTGGAAAACAGAGAAAAAGATTCATTTTGCTGATAGCCCACAGATTTGGAATTTTCTTCTTTATTACATTTTTTCCCTTATTATTCCCAGTATTTCTGGAACAGGTTTTTTGGGGTCTTTTTCCCTTCTTTTTTTCTCTCCTCTATATTTTGGAGCTGGGGGGGGGGGGTAGGGTTACTGAGTTTTATACAGCTGAAAATAAGGAGTATCCTGGGAGTTATTTTCTACATAATTATGTTATACATGTGTAGCAGTTCCTTGAAAGCTTTTTAGAAGATCTGTAAAAAAAGAAAGTAAGCGTGGCTGTGGTGTAGGACACTGATATTAGCATGCAGATAAGCTCCTCTTCTGAACAGAATTTTGCAGGTAATGAGGAGCTTTTAAGAACCTGCTCTTTAGTGTATTTGCTGCAGTTTATAGTTTAACACGTTGGTAGAAGTAGTGATCTTCACATTTTTCCCACGTTAGGTAAATGTTTTAATTCTTTCTAGTTGTAATTGTTGAAATAATTTTTTCTTCTAAGTTTTTGTAGCCTTTTGAAATTTGATACATAGCCTACTGAGTGTGCAGTTGTTTTAGTATGTGGTTTGACATGTAGCTTTGTGTCAGAGATCTGGAGATGTATTGTAGCTAAAAATGATTTTGTGTGATATTTGTGATGTTTACATCTAGTGCATTGGATTATAGTTTTGCAGAAAGACTTTCACTATGCTTTGTATACCGCCTACCAAAATAAAAAAGCAGTGAGATAGGCCCTGGTTCTGCTAAGAGGTGGAAGTCTTTAAGGGGAGGCGAAATATAAGGTAGGGTGTACATTTAAAATTTGATTTCAGTTGCTTTGTGCTTGCTCTGTGGATGTGTTTAGTCCTTACTAAGTGTTCCTATTTCAGTTGAGCTTAATTATGGAACTGATTTCAAGCTGAACTAAGAAGGTATTTTAGTTACAAAATGCTCATATAACTATTCCGGGTTGTTTCTTTCTGTACCTGAGCCCTAAATTAGGACTGTGAAGAGTCAGTGAGAATATTCTCTTCATCAGACCCTGAATGCATTTTTATAATCATCACCTTCCCTAGTTACTCACTGTTCTGAAGGCCTTTAAATGACAAAGCATTTGGATTTCAGAAGTATGTCACTTTGTGTATCCATGTGTAATTTTGTTAGTGTACATGAGTGCTTGAAAGAAATGCTTGGCGTTAGTTTAAGAAGGAACATTCTTTGAAGTAACGCTCATTTTCTTCTTTTCAGTTATAGAGAGATCTTTTTCACTGCACAGAACACACACTCTGAAGGATATGGAGAATATTTTTCAGCTGGTGCGCAATGTTATCCCTCCCCTAACAGGGAAAAAGCATAAAGGTCAAGATGGTCGTATAGGCATTGTTGGAGGATGTCGAGAGTAAGTTAAATAGAATTTGGATTTTTGCTTCTGATAAAGCTTCAGGATGTCATAACTACTTGTAGAAGCCATTCAAACTCACCTTGCCCTTAAACCACAGTTTTCCAGAGGGTTTTAGTGCTCCATCATCATGACCATGCATACTTAGGAAAGATCATGGTACCTTGCAGATGTGTTGCAAAATTTTGATACTCAATGTTATGGGAACTTAAAATGCTGTTTGTGTCTGCCTTCTCTTTTTTGACCACCAAACTCTCTGCTTTCAGTGTTAGTCTTTTCCCGTTGCATGATGAGGTTTTAGAATAAGTAGAGTAGAGTAAGACAGTGGCACATCTGATTTTTTGCTTTCTTGGAAGCTGTGTCTCTGTATTTTCCATGGTATGTTTTCTTGTGGGCTTTTTGTTTTGATAAATACTGGTGTTTACTAGATTCTGTCAATACTTTGTTTTAGGTTCTGGAATAATGGAAATGTCCTGTTTCAGGGGAGAAAACATGTACTGCATAAATTAGTTAAATGCTGTACTGACCTAGAAACAATATTAGCCACAATACTTTGAATGAGCCACTACAGCTTCTTCTTTTTCATTTTCCCCTTTTGAAAGAGAGATGACATCTTTCTCCTGTAAGATCTACTGCTGGACATCTGCTGTTAATAAACATTCCATAAAGAGCAAAAAGGTGCAAAAAGGTAGCTGGGTCAAATAGCCAGGAGTTAGAAGCTGATGGTCATAGATTCTTACCTCTTGGCTGAAGTAAGCGCCTTTGGAGAGTGATTGTGTTCATCTCTCTCTCTTCAGTCTTTATAAAGAGAATTTAGGGCAGCTGGAATCACAGTTTAGGCACTTTAGTTAAATATCTAAAGCCAGATGGGATTGATCCAGGTCACAGATCCCATATTTAGCTTGCAAACAGTTTTTGGCTCGTTTTGTTTGTCTCTAAAGTTTTACCTCTCTTACTTGAGAAAATTTTGCTGGTTTATGGCATGATCTTTGTAAATATTTCTATGAAAGATCATTATCTAATTCATTACTGTGTTTCCTAACCTAAATTTTATTTCATTTTAGATACACTGGAGCACCATATTTTGCTGCAATTACAGCTCTCAAAGTGGTACGTATTCTTCTATGTAAGTCCAAAATGAGCTTTTGGTCATTTCTGTTGCCTAGGTGTCATTTTTAAAACAGCATTCATTCTGTAGTGCACATGAACTTCGAGCTCTAGAAGGTCTTCTCTTGAGCAAAGAAAATCCTTAGTCCAGAATTTGTAGAAATACTTTGTAAATGTGTCATTTACTGTGTTTCATTTACTGTGTTTCATTTACTGTTTCCTTTCTCTGTGTAAATTGAAGTTAGAAATATGTCCAGAATTTGTCAATTTCAGGGACTTGATTAGGAAATTTCAAAACTTGATGAAATATTTTCTCCAAAAGTGAACAAGAAAATAACCTTATGTTATTCTTCAAAGGTGCATTTTTGCACTATAGTGAGTTCTTCAGAATTTTTTTCTGGACCTGATAACTGTGTTGAATGAAATAACTTTATTTCAAAACTTGAAACTTTAGCCTAGTAAAATTCCTACATGCTGTAAGTTTAAACATTGTGGGTGGAATTCAGTGTAATTTCTAATAGCACACTTCATTTGCATTCTAATCTTCAGCAGAAGTATTTTCTAAGCTTTTTTTTTTTCCTAGAAGCATGAACTTCCTTATTTTATTGACATATTAAATGGCTAAACAGACTACATAAATATAGGGTGACTGTTCAAATGTAAACAAGTAATGCTTACATAATAGATCTCATTTTCAGAATGCTGTATATAATGTGTCAGTACTTTCAGTTCATAATGTATGTTCTTCTTTTTGAAGATTTCTCTCATTACATAGCTAACCATCCCAGATATTTCCAACCACCCCTTCCCTCAGGATGCAAACCTTCAAAGATTTAAAACTGACATGATGTCATTTAACCATGTTATTATAAGATCCAAGGCCACTCAGCTTTCTGTCCACTCTGTCCACCCAGTGGCAATACTAGGAGGTTTCTTACTGAAGTCACTTGATTTCAGACCATTACATCTGCACATAAACAGTCAGAGTAGCTTGAAATGTTAAATGTGTAGTAGTAAAGCAGAGAAGACTCTTCCTTGATACTGGGAAATTTCACTATACGTGACCAATACAAGATCACTGGTCTGGTCACTGCTTGCATAATTTTATGTGTATTCTGTGTATTTATGGTAGCAGAAGCTTGAGACTCAACTCTTCAGCTTTAATATTTAACATGGGGTGTGTTTGCTGAGATTGTTCCAGCCTTTTTCATGTATGAATTTGGCCCACTGAGTAAAAACGGTAGGATTAGAAATGTATTCATGGGTTGCCATAGCTATATTTTGCAAATATGTTACAGTAGTATTATGCTCTCTTATGTAGTTTTTCTCATGTTCATCTGTATTCTTTTGTACATGAGACATTGTAGTCTTTGCTCATCTACAGATGCAAGTGAATAAAAATTTGAGATTTGTGGTTTCAGTGATCCTGTTAGTGAGAAACCGAAAAAATTATATTGGAAGTTAGATACAAAAATAACAGAACACTTCATACTAGTCTGTGCCAAAATAGAAGAAACACAATAAAACTTGTTTAAACCATTGAGAAGAAAGAATTCAGCTGAATTATTAGCTGAGTAATTTTTGGAATTATATAGTTATTATTAACTATAAATTTGATAATACTGTTTGCAAATTTTCTTTTTTAGGGTGCAGATTTATCCCATGTGTTTTGTACCAAAGACGCAGCAGCAGTAATCAAATCATATAGTCCAGAGCTGATTGTTCATCCAGTTCTGTAAGTGACTTCTATTTTGTTTAAATGAGCTAGTCAGGCTTACCAGCTTTAATATTTCAGTCAGATAATTGATTAGTTTGTGTTATTCCTTTTGCTGAGTTACTGGATGGATGAGCTGGAGATCTCAAAAACTCCGGGCTTTGTCCTTTCATTACAAGCAGTTGAATACTTAATATGGGACAATCAGTTGTGAATTACTTTTTGTGACTGTCAAAATACAATTTTTAAAAAGTGGAGACCTTTCTTTTTGCTTCTTGCTGACATGTTCTGTGATTGTAATGCATTTACCAGTGAACAAGATCCAGAACTACCAATTACTACAAGTCAGCATTTTGCAATCTGCATTTGAAAGGCAAATGGAGTGTGTTCTCTTGCTTCTTCAGCCATAATAGTATTTTACAGTAGTGTGTCTGTTTTCCTCTCACTACTGTGTGTATAGACACCTATGCAAAATTACAAGGCAAGAGAGATGCTAATTCTACTTTGTGAGTATGTTGCTTGAGATAAACACCTGTTCTTGGGAATACGATGATGTTCCAAAATTATATAAAATACAGGGTTTAATTAACAAGAAGATGAAAAGTTTAATAAGTAACTGTCCTCCCAACTGGGAAAATCAGTGTGTGTGTGTATGCTTCTCTGAATTTTTGTTCTGAAATGTGTTCTTGATTGATGAACTGTCATAGGATAAATTTGTTTCAATTAGGTGTTACGATGGTTTGCAATGAGCACTGCAAATGAGAGTTAAGATGTGTGCCTTAGGTATATGCCTCTGAGCTTAGCTCACACCAGTGTGTGTCAAAGTCTGTTGGTGTACATTGCAAAGCTGTGATTAGGGTAGGAAAAGCATAATTTAAAAACGTGTTTGTCAGATATTGCTGTTAGGAAAGATTTATGACAGTAGAAGTATTTTAGTGTCTGACAGCAAGAATGTGATCTTCCTTATGAGGATGCCTGCGGTTGGAAGTCACAAGTTTATTGCATTCTGAAGGTGGGTTTCATTCCTGTCTCTGGAGGCAGAGGTTCTTAGGAGGAAGACACTTAAACAGGATTGTGTTTTGTTGGCTGCTTTTCCCCTCCACTCCCCAAAGGTAGAAGAAACCCATAATTATATAATAACCCATAATCCTTAACAGATTTCAGGCAAAATACAAATGGTGTTTGAAAGCAAGAGGGCGATGAGTAGGGTTTTTACCAGTATGACTGTTTGCCTCTTCAATCTAAAAAGCATCTCTTCAATTGATGTTCTGTCTGATACCATATGATAGCAAATGCAATGGAGAAGCCTAATGGCAATAATAACATTTAACTTGGGGTGTCTTGATGTGTTCCACTTGAGATGCAGCATATGGTCATCTTGTATGGTAAGGAGTTCACCTTGCCTTGGGAAAAGCATTGTTTGTGTACACAGTGGTTCTTGATGTCTGGTAATGGAAAATATTAATAGGAGAAATAGCAGCAGCACAGAGGAAAGGAAGTGAAAATACGGTTAACAGTAAACTTTCTGTTTACCAGATCGTACCTGCTAAGTAAGAGTGGGATTATTTTTATATACAGATTCTCAGTGTCTTCTGTGGGATTCACATTTTAGTGAAAACTCTGATCTTTCTGCCTGCAAAGAGAACTTTTGATTTTAAACTTCTGCTCTGTCTATGAGTTCCTTCAGATACACACAGTACAGTCAGTCTACAGATTTTCATACCCATGTATCTTTAAGTCTGTGACTCAGTATTGAATACTTTTATTAAAACTCTGATTAATTTCATGCAGACAGCTGGGCTAATTGCATGATGCAGCAGATCTGTAAATATTGTTTACATGACATTCAAAATGAAAAAAATGCAAGTATCTGAGTGTTCAGATTTTATTTATTAAATTTTCTCCTATTTTTGTCTCTTCTGCTTCATTCTCAAACCAGGACAGAGGGAAAGAGAAAACAGTCTTTTCTGGTTAGAAAGGAAAAAAATCTTGATTGACTCTACTGAGCCCAGGTTTTATTAAAATTTATACTAACAGCCTATTTTTCTTGTAAGGCCCTTTGTCTTCAGTGTCAGACTTTTCATATGATCCTTTATAAGTTGTGGAGCCATTTGAGTTCGGCAGGCACGGCCGGCTGCTCTTGATTCCGAGCCTGATCTCTTAAACAGTCTTTGTACTTTCTCCCGGGCCGCGCTTCACGCATGGAGGAACCTCCGGGTAAAACCCACCAGCAGCTAGGTCATTGTTTGCTTTTGTGTCTCTCCTTAAAACTGGGCTTTGTTATGATTTCTCCGTGACCCTTCAGAGTAACTAGGTAGCTGTTGTACCACTCTCTTATTATGCTAATCATAATTATGGCCCGTGTACTCAACTCCCTGTTGGAACAGCTTGGCATTTTGCCAGGGTTCAGCTGCCATTTTGTACTGCCAGGAGTCTGACATTTTATCATCTTAGCTGCCACTGCTTTCTCTACTGCCTTCACCTCACAGGGGATCACCTCAAGGGAAGAAAGTGCTCTTTTCTTGCCCCTCTGAGTGCTTGGGCTCTTGTGGCTCGTTAGAGCTGCTGTTGTGGAGCTTTGCCAGCACGACTGGTGAAGGTATGTGAGAGTTAGAAGTTGGACTGGAGCGTTTCAGGTCTTGGGCAAATGCCTGTCACTTGAAGGATGCAGAAAATGTTATGTGAGAATGATTGAGCAGGATTGCAGAAGGAGGGTTATGAAAACTAACATCCATCTTGCAGCATTGCCAGGGCAATTCCATGTGCCCTCAGATGCAGTCCGTCCCGGGAATCCTTTTGGTGTAACATTCCGTGCTGGTGACACCCACAGTGCCACTTCTCTGTGGTTTTTGTTTCTTGACTTCGTTCCCTGTAAGTGAGTGTGGGAGCTGGGACTGCATGTGACGGCCTGGGATCTGGAAAGGTGAAGCTTCAGCACTTGGCTCTGTGTCCTCGCTACCTGAGCAGAAGAATGAAAGCAGGGGCTGTGAATAGTCAGTATTATCAGTAGTAACTTTTCTTTTTTATTCAGGGATTCTTTCAAATGCATTATGGCCCCTTCCACAATGATCTGATATTCAAAAATTGACCAGCTAACCAGTTTAGTATTGTTGATGTCTGACTTTTTGCTTTCCTGTGGAGAAGCAGAAAATGCATATCACAGAAGTTGGGGTCTTTTGAATAGTGGAATATAGCCAGTCTGGGTGACATCTGCTCTCCTGGGTCTTGTCACTGCTACCCCACGTTTGTGCTGCATTTTCCTGTTTTGTCAGCTAATGTGCTCCTACTGTAAATGCTTCATAAATACAGGCAAGGTAAAACCTAGATTTTGCATTTTATTAAGTTTTATTGCAGGTGTTCTCTGTGTGCATTTTTGCTGTAGATGTGTGCACACTTCCTTTATGCATTTCTAGAGAAGAGTTTTCCGCAGCTTTTTAATATTTGCCATGTTAGGCTCAGATCAGGTTGAATAGACTTCCTGGATACCTGATTTGGGTTAGTTTATCTTGTCCTGGTAGGCAAGTGATCATAGAGCTAAATGAGCTGTATGAACCCAGCTGACTGTAAGTTAAAGCAAGAGAGAGTAAATCTATTTTCCTATATTCCCCTCTTGCAGGGACTTTTCACAATTGTACAGGGATTTTCTTCTCTGTAGGCCAGAAAAGAGCCAGATACTACTGAGTAGCCCCCTTGTAAGCTGGTTATCAGACAGTTTGTAAAATCAACAGTCAATATACTCCTTGATCTCCAGGGTTTTATCAGAGAAGTAGAATGAGGTCATTAATTTCTTGTGGTGTCAAAGAGGTGACATAATTTTACATTATCCACCAAAAAAAAACACCCTTGAACAAGGCATGGGTTTAGAACTAATACCTTCCTCTTAGCCAGTTATATCTCTGGGTTTGTGTGGACTAGGAAAGATTGTTAGAATTACTGGAAGTCTTACAGTTAATTGCAGAGTTCAGGTTTTGGGTTGCATTTTGAGAAAGATTATTCTTTTGAGTTTGAAGTAAGAATAATTGGGAAGAAAATACTCCTGAGGCTGGGCTTTGTGTTGAGGCCAGTTACCTTTAATGAAGAAACTCAGTGAAGATCAAGGTTTCTGGAACATATTTGACCTAGTTTTATTGAATTTTGTCTATGTTTTGACCATTTGAAAAAAATCATGAAAGTGAATCAGGGCCCTCATTAGTGAATTGAGACCCTGATAAGTTACTTGAGTACTCTGAACCAGTGCCAAATCTCTTATAGAAGGCCCAGGAATAATCTTAAGATTTTTGGCCCCTTGTAATTTATTATGTGGAAAGGAGATGCAAAAGAATTGATGCAGTGTGGGAGGATGCTCATACCTTTTAGTTGTGTTAGCTGAGGATAGCTGTTAAACACTACTTCCGTGTTATGCTGGCATTAACCTTGCTTTTGGATCAGTTGCTGGAAGAAGTGCAAAGTTGTCATCAGGGAATGCCAGGGAATAAACAGAGATTCCTCCAACGTACAAAAAGATGTGTCACAAGTGGCTTGGCTGCTGGATCCCTATTACATCTGCAGAGAAGATGAAGGAAGACATAATACACTTTGTGATCTTCCTTCCAAAGCCTCATTTAGACATCAGCCTGGCTAGGAATCACATGAGAAAGCTTGCGTTGTTTTCTTAAGTATTTGGGGGGAGATAAAGGTCAGTTTGTATGTGCTGACTTAGAGAATTTATATATTTAAACTTGTTCTGTCATGCAGTGCCATGGCCAAAACTTGCTTATGGACCTGTTTCCTGTGTCCAGCTTTCCTGGCAAAAAACTGCTCTTTCTTTGCTGTGCATTGCAGACTGAATAAAAGCTGGAAGGTGTATTCACCCTGTACTATAGCCCCTTTCCTTCTTGTTGCACAGGTTCCATGTGATTCCAGCAGAGGTTTTGTTCCCCTCCTCACAATGTGAGAAGTAGCCAAAGATTTTTAGCATTGTTGCAGGGAGTGCTGCTGTCCTTGCTGCTTTCTGGTATGTCAGTTAGAACTCCAGTTAGATCTGGCCAAATTTATCTTCCTGAATGCTTGCCATACTGCTGTGATTTGACATTGGGATCAAATTTCTTTGCTGTTCAATCTTTCTTGAGTCTGAGTGAAGGCAGGTATCCCTGGGGTCTGTTTTCGAAGGTTTTTAGATCCCTTTTTTATTCCCCCCCCCCC
>VXBQ01002475.1:13434-38385 GCA_013400175.1 Phainopepla nitens
CCCCCCCCCCCAGATAACAATAAGCAAAGCAGGTATTGAGGCTGAGACCTGTTCTGTCTTCTCATGTGTCCACAGCTGACTGGAAGTACTCTAGCCTGCTGGGTATTAATTCAACTATTATCTGTGCCTTACGGGTTGAATCAGAGGGCTGCTAATGTCATGAAAGCTTGTCAGTCTATTTACTGATTTTAGCAATAAAAAAAGTGCATTATTTTTACTAGGGGCATTTTAAATGTGTTCCTTTCTGAAGGAAATTAAATTGTCATCTTCATTCTATGGCTTTTTAAATCAGAAGTTTGATTGATTATTGTCCATTTGAACAATATTAGATTCTATTTATCAATTCAGTTTATAGGAAATATAATGGGTCAAGAGCACTTCCATGAGCTCTGAAAATAGGAGGTCAAGACATTTGGTTATCATTACGCTTTTGGGGAGGATTGTCATCATACACACTGGTAATGTGGTTGAGATCAAAACAGATTACAACAGCTTTAAGTATTTGTATGTATCTAAATGCAGTTCATAAAATGATTGTGTTGGTAGCTGTGGTATCTTTACAAGGCTAGATAAGGTTGACCTTCAGTGCTGTTGTCATGTCTGTAGGAGAAATCTCAGAAAACAGTCTGGCAACAGCTTCTTCTCCTTTGGGGCTCTCACAGGATGCAGGAGCCTCTGTTCTGCTCAAGAGAGGTTTGTGCAGTGCATTTGGGCTCATTGTTAACGAGGCTGTTGTTAGCTCCCATGCCTGTAGTGTGTGACCACCCTATCAACAATAGGGTGACCTCCCAGAGCAGAACACCTGATACCTAAGTGGCAGTCTGGTGTCCAAGTAGCAGCGTTGGAAAACACTTTCAGTCACTGTCATTATGAAAAAAATTCCCAAAACAGTGGTAGGTTCAATATGGCGTTTTTTTCTAAATGTTTACCTCAATGGGTTGTTCACACTTTTACTGCCTTGAAGGCAGAATAGGGAGCAAGTAAAGACTGGTATCTGCACATTAAGAGCAGTCCCCTCCTATGAACTTGTGAGACCCCGGATTCTCCTGGATAAGGAGCTGCTGTTCCTGCTGCTGCTAGTATTCAGAAGAAGCCTACCAGGTTCACTTCTGGTGTCTAAATTAACTTACTCAATGTCTGGAAATGAAGACTTGATTTGAATAGAATTCAATCCCTCTCTCATTAAGGTCTTTATTCTTCTTTCATTTTCTTCCCTGTTATTTGATCAGACTTTAGCTGGAAAATATGTATTGTCTATCCAGTGTTTACAGATTGTGCACAATTTAAAGATTTAAACAGCTTGTTAGGTGAAACTGACCCTTTTGTCTTCTAAACTTTTGGGGGGGTATTTTAATATGCTAATCCTATTTTAATAAATGTATCTCTTTTTTTCTCTAATTGCATCCAGACAGCTTCATGCCAGCGTGCTTTCTCTGTGATTTGCTCTACCTGCTGAGGTGCTTGGTGAGAGACACACAAGTTGGTAAAGGGCTCAGTGAGATTCTCTAGAAGAAGCTGTTGTTTCCAGTTCTGTTAATGGGAATGAAAGAGGCTGCCTGAAGCCCTTGGGCTTCTGAAAATTTGGCATTAATTTATTAGAAAGATGATTTAAATGTTGGGAAATACAGCCACTCTTGGAATAGAGAATTAGTTTAATTTTATGCTCAACATTTTTTTGCATTGTTTGGGTTTGCTTTTCATTCCTTTGACCCATCCATTTCAGGATAATTTCACTCCCTATCTTATTTTCCCAGTTTCCAATAAAAACCTCACCTAAGGTTTACCACAGTTTGTAACAATTAGCTTTCTGAGAGGACTATTTCAGTTCTAGGGCTACACAACATTGGCTCTAGGGTCCCATCTTTGGCTCTTTTAATGTGTTGTATTACATGACAGGTTCCAAGTGTCAGCATGTCTAACATTTGATTCACATTAATTATAATTACCTGCAGTGTTTGGACAAACAAAACTGAAGCTCTTTTTTCCTCAGATCAGAAACTTTTTCCCATCTTTGAAGATAAGTCTGTAGGTTTGCTATGGAACTGCCCCCCTAGTGTGGCTTCATCTGTTTGCATAAACAGACTTGTGCAGTGGCACATTTTAATGCATTTGGAGTTGCCTCAGTCATACCAAGTGTGTACAGATAATGAGCAGAATTTGAATAATGTACTTTCCAGTGAGGAGCCATGTAGTCAGTCAGGTGACAGATGTTGCTTTTGTCCCATGTTCTCCTCTAGGAGGAGGCCCCACTGATTGGCATTTTCTGATGTCCAAACCACATCTCTGATTACTAAGGTGGTACTAGCTCTTGCCTAAGACCCATGTGAAGAGCTGCAGTCCTGCTGCCTCCTGTTTGTGCGGTCATTCATGCTTATCTACTATTTCTGTAGCTCCTGGTTATACCCTTGCTGACTTTGCTTCACATTTTCTCGTTTCCATGTAAAATTTGACAAGGCTGCACCTTATCTCTTGTTCCTTTCCCTCCTCTAGAAAGCAATGACAGAAACTGTCATTCATCCTGAATGGAGAAAGCTGCTGTGTTTAGAGCTTTTTGTGATTATTTAAAGCTATTGCTTCGTGGCTTTTGATCATTTGGTAAAAGCCAGTCTTTGAATAAAATGCAGCATAGAACAAAAATTTATTTCTTTGGCAAGCTGGGGATGGGAAAGGTGTTTCAGGTCCTAGCTGTCAAGTGTCCCCCCCACTCTGGGCAGTGACCAACCTAGAGCAGACTTTCAAGCAGATGGCACCTGTCAGATATCTGTTACAAACAGCTCTAGAGGGTGCTTGGGAGCTGTGGGTGATATTAGGGCAGTAGCCACCGTCTTTGGTGTTTGTTGGGGATTTTTTGTTTTTTTTTTCTTAATGCTAGGAGTGTTTGTTTGTTTTTAGAAAGGTTATTACATCAAGCCTTCCCCAAGATGAAGATCTACAGAACTATGTTGTAGGACAATTTTTATTGTGCGATAGTAAAATATAGAAGAATTCTGGAGAGCAAAAAGCTTAACTTAGTTCTTTTTTCTTTATTGGCTCTTCACCTCAAGGCTGCCCCCAATGACTTCTCCCAGTCTGTACTCATATCAAGAATTGTCCCAATCCAGGGGCAGCATCTTGCAGTCATTGAACTTCATGAGGTTAATGTGGTAAAAGTTACCTAAAGCCACTGATAATTTACAAAGAAAATTTGTCCTCACCATTTTAGAGACTCAGTGATGTTTAATTTGAAGAATCCTTGTCTATTTTGCTGTGGAAAGTACTTTTATCTATTCATTCTGGAAGCAGAGAAAAGAGGAAAAAGATAAACATGCCAGATACTGAACACCGTACCTTGGTCCTGTCTACCCAGCAGCTTCAGGGACAGCAGATGATAAAAGTGTTGTGTCTGCCTTCCCAAGAGATCATCAGTCATCTCAGCCTCCCCTTAGCTCTCACTAATAGCCAAGGAAAGCTGATCAGACCTCCTCTCTGGTGTCCTTTCCCTCGTGTGCCTCCATGTAACCCTCTCTGTGTGCTTGCTTGTTTGTTTAGATCTGACTAATGAACAGTGTGTGAAGTGACTGCTGACATTAGCTTTAGACTCTTTCTTACCTATGCAGCTTCACAGATATGACACAAGTTACAGAAGCTCCTTCAGTTTTTCTTATTAATTATTCTGTTGGCTTGCAGTTATTTATGTGTTTACTCTGTGATAGTTCTTTAATGTGTGCAGTGAGAGGTTTATTAGTTGCTTTGCAGACAAGCTAAGGTTTTGAGGAAGTGTTTGGGAGTTTGGAGAGGTGTTGCTTAATTACTTGATTGAACAACAGCGAGCTGTCATAATCTAGGTTTTCTTCAGAATGGCATCTGATAACATGTCACATAATACATGGTGATTAGCTGGAAGTAGCTGTTGAGGATCTGTTCATTCCCCATTTATTACCAGATGTGATTTGTCACTAGAATCTTTTTTTGCACACATCTGCACAATGGTACGGTAGTTCAGTCTCTGTGTTTACAGGTGTTACTGCTAGGATTCAGCTTCCCAGTTATTCCTATTGTGCAGGTCCATGGTGCAGAGTTTGTATTTTTCTATTAAGGGAAAGCCAGGCTATTTCCTAAAGTCTTGCCTGATCACCTTCCAAAAAAACTTGCTTTATTTCAGAAAACCCCAGATTTTTATTTAATCGAAGTCTCTCTCAAAGCCTTTTACCCTTTTCTCAGAAATTGAAATGCTGTTTTCCCCTGGCCTTAAGAGATTTTTTTACTCCTCTTTATAGTATTACTAGCTTTGTGCTTTAGAGTGGGGGTATTGCATTTGTGATATCTCTTTTGGAAAAAAATCAATTTGGATATCATATGGCTCTGCACCTCTACAGGCAATAGTGATTCTTGCTTCCTTGATTCGTTTCTGTCAAAGCTTGAAGATCACATCTCTTTTGATCAAGGGGATGTCTTCTTCATACCTCATACCTTTCTAGAGAGGTGTTGGGTTTTTTTTTTTAAATACAGTGCTTATTTCAGTTGTTTCAATGTCTTGGGCAGTGGAGGTGATAATTAAAAGGAGAGGTTTGAGATCAGGTTAGTAACCAGGCAGAGATACTGGCATGAAGTGACAAGAGAGGTTAACTGTGTTCTTTGTGTGAGCGTGGTACACCGTGAGCAGCTGAGGACCTGACATGGTATTCTGTGCTGCTGCCTCCAAAGTAGTTTTTTTCAAAGACATTTTTGTTTGGTTTTGATCCACAGGCAAACAAGAACATGCATTGACTTTTTCTGTAATGATGAACCAAATACTGCCAAGAAATATTTATTCCTCAGTACCCAGGCACAAGTAGCTGTACAGGCAAATTATCCAAATGATCCTTAGCAAGGATTTTGGCCCATGCCAACTAGCATTTCTCAACCCCTTTTTCCACTGATGAGGAATTACCATGCTCCAGGAGCTGTGCCCGACAGGCAGGTTGAGCTTTGTCCGTTTTGAAGCCTGAGAGTCCAGAGGCCTTTGGATCTCAGAGTCAAGAGAGCTTTTCTGGGTGTGTTTAAACATCGTGTGTAGGCTGTAGCTGTTAAGAGCCAAAGGAATTTCTGTCTTTGTGCTAAATCCCATGGTCAGGAACATTCAAGGTTTACCCCTGCCAGAAGAAAGCTGCTTGTTGATCATTTGTACCTTATCAGCTTTAAAATGCTGCATGTTTGATGTGTGTGGACACGAACTGTGAGATGACACAGCAGCCCTTCCACGTCGCTTCCAGAGCAGCTGTAGATACAGGATATTGGTGCGGTGTCCGTAGCTGCATAGCCACAGCTGTTGTGAACATCCAGTGTCTTGAAGTGAAGCTGGCATGATGCTGTTGGGAGACAGTATTTTTCTGCTTTCTTTATGAGGATTGAAAATCCATCAGTTACTTTACAGCATGATTTTATAGCTGATTTTCCAATGTAGTAGTCATTATCACCGTTTTTAATCTCTTGACCCTTCACAACTTGGATTGCTTCTTGATGTGACGTTGCAAAGGAGTTGAACATAATGTTTGTAAAATGCTTTGAAGATGAAAAGCTCCACAGTAGGTTTTTATTATTACCAGAGGCAAAGTGTGCAGGAGTGGCTTAGTATTGGGCTGTTTATTTCCCAAGAGAGATGTCTTTGTTTTGAAAAGTGCACATTATTGAGTTTTAGACAAAATTATCTTATTTCCATCCTGAATATAAATAAAGTGACAAGCTTTTTTATGGTTAGATTATTTGCATGAGATACTTGTAGAAGAGCAGAGCATTTATGATATTACCTATGACTGTATCCTTAACTTACATTTAATTAAGCTATTTTAATGTATTTGGCTTCTTTTATCCAAAGGTATGTTGAATCCAGACACTTATATATCTAGAAGTTGTAGTATTCTCACAACTACGTGGTATATAGATATATTTGAGCAATATATATATATATATATTGAGATATATATTGCTTTTCAAAGATAAGTTCAGTATGTGAACAAAGAAAAGTGGTCTGCATTCAGAAATGGTGATGTTTTATTAGAGTTTAGTTGGCAGGCAGTTTTTCACATGTTCAACCCATCACATATTAAAGACCTGTCTTTTTTTTTTTTCCATAGCGCTTTAGCTATTTCTTGAATAATTTTTATTTCCAGCCCTTATCTACATCATGAACTGGTAGGTGATTGTACAGAGATGAGCAGAAAGACAAGCGAGCTGTTTGGCAGTTCAAATGGGAGTTCAGCCGCCTGAAACAGGGGCTGCTCCGGCGACAGCCTGGTCCTGTTCACTGTGTCCCTGCCCTTGCAGCAGGTCATTGCTCCCACCCAGCAGCCTCGTGGTGACACAGCTGTTTTGTGGTGTCAGCCCAGGGCACCTCGGCGCTTTCTGAGGCAGCTCTTGTCAGCGGAGGGCTCTCTGGGCTGCGGCCAGGCACCGCATCCCTGCGCCCGTGAGCGGGATCCTCGCTCCCTGCAGCTGCCAAAGCTTTGGGCTCCTGCCTGGCACTTGCAGAAATCATTGTGGAATTTGCTGATTCTGCCAGACACAGCCTAAACACTTGCTCCCAAGTGCTGCCTCCATCAGGACAGCTGTTGGTTATGAAAAACAAGCAGTGGCTTTCGTCTGTAATAATGCAGCTTTGTTGGAGTACTGCAAGCTTACAATAATCTGGGCAATACTATGAAGCAGTACCCCCTTGCTCAGCCTACAGGGAGCTTTATTTTCCCCCGTGCCTCAGTAAAAATGTTCATGTATTGTTGTCACTAATGTCAGAGATAGGGAGGGAAGGGAGGCTAAATTTTCCCTCCATACTGTCAGTAAGGATTAATTGCATATGCTGGGCAGTGCTTTCAAAATATTCTGACCTATTTACACAACAAACTGATCAGGACAAAATAAACAGTTGTGGTCAGTGGCTGAATGCTGTATTGTGGCAGCTGTATTTGGCAGTGAATTTTCTCATCATTTTTCCAATGTAGACAAAAAACAGAATGCTATAGAAATTTTAAGCATTACAAGGAGATAATGCTCATACTGAATAGCTTGTTTCTCCTCTTGCCTTTTGGGGAAAGGGGACAATTTGGCTGTAATTCAGTTGGAACAAATTCTTATGAAGCAACTGACAAAAAAGCATATGAGTAGATTTATCATTCTGCCGTGCGGGGTAATAAACAATTGCATCATTTCCAGCAAGCTGCAATATATACCTGAGATGGTGGATCTCTCTCCAAGGTATAACCTCTGCAAAGAAGCATTAAATAGAGAATTGTGACTGACTCTAAAAATTGTTGGTTCCCTGCTTGGATTTTACTTTTTATTTTGTAACAGCTGTAGTCGGTACTTGCAGTTACCTCCTCATTTTTATGTGGTATCCCCTAAAGAATGAATCGAGAGAAATATTTCATTTTAGCTGTTTGGACAGCCATTCTATATTTCCTGGGTCACAGATTCTTGGTAGTTTGGAGGATAAAATTGCCTGACACTCAAGATGGGAAATACCTCTTTCTATCTTGCATCTTGAACTCAGTTTCTTAGAATACTAAAATGAAGCCTTTTAAAACTTTTCTTTTTTTTCTTTCTTTCTTTTTCCCCACGCTTCTTTGTAGTGATAGTCCCAATGCTGTCCATGAGGTGGAAAAGTGGTTACCACGGCTGCACTCGGTTGTCATAGGACCTGGCTTAGGTAGAGATGAAGTTCTACTTGAGAACGCTAAGGTAACGTGCAAACTGATATTTTATCCTATGTCTTTGTGTTGAATTGCATTAACCATTCCTGTATTTCACATCATTACACAGATGTTCTTGTTACGGTTGCTAAATATCAAATTTAATAAAGTATTTTTAACTGAGAATTACAGTTTCTATCCATGGTCTTCATTGTTAAACTGTAACCTTCAGTCTGAATTTTAGGCACCTGTGTGGTTGTTCTGATTTGCTTACGTTTAGCTTGTGAAAGTCACTAATTAAGAAATAGGTGTTGGCATATCTAGGTAAAAGGTTCTGTGTTTTCTTAGGTGCAAAGCACCACTAGTATAAGTACATAAATATGGATTTGAGTTCCTAATTTTTGACAGCTCACATCAGATGCACCAAAGAACAGGGACTGTGTCCTCTTGCAATAGGAAATAATACTCTTAATTATAAAATGTTGCATGTTTCTACTTTGTATAAAGAGAGAATCCTATTTTCTGTCAAGCTTTAGTGGAGAGCTGAAACAGGAGATTAGATAGTTTTTTTACTTTAAATAGTACATACCTAGACCATCTTCCCAATGATGTTTTGTATTACTGTCAACACATCTTTGTGTGTTCAAAATGTGTCTTTCAGTCTAATGTCAATCTAATTTTGTACAATGTTTTTTTTTTTTCTGAGCAGTATTACTGAATTAATCAGTGGCACTAACAAGTGGAATTAATATAATTTACAGAAATGTTGACAGTTACACAGCAAAATCACAAAACAGCAGGCAAGAGACTGCACTATCCAAGTGTTTAGAATACCTTGAAAGCCATGAATGGTGGTTTTGCTAGGATTTTGTTAGAGAAAGTTGTTGCTGGAGTTTCTTGCTTCTTTAAGTTTTTTGGAAGGAAAATATATGTATTATGATACAGAGGTTCAAAACTAATAAAGATTAGAAAATAAAGAAAATAAATTTATTACAGCTGATGAAGAAATCAAATTATATTATGATTGGAAAATTTAACTTGAATTTAGTATTTTTTGGAAACATTTTTTTCAGATTTTTTTAACAGAAAAGATATTTGAGGCAATTCTTTTTTTTTCTTAGCTAAAAAAAATAAGTTTGTGTTTTTTTCCTGAAGGAAAACAATTTTAAACAAAAGAAAATAAAAATTAATTTAGAATATCTAAGGTAAGCTTCTTTTATGTCAGAATTCCATGCAGGGTTTATGTGCTTATATGTACTACAGAAGTATCTGGAAGATTTCTTGATTGTATTTTTTTTCTATTGCTTTCTTAGTGAATTTCAAGCATACTTTTACTTCAATCTGGCTGCCCTGTGTAAGCCAGCTTAGAGTTAGAGAAACAAACCCAGCCAATAAAGACAAGGCATTTGGAAGTTACTTCGTGCTAAAATCTCAGGGCACATTCATATGAGCTGTGGATCTGGCCTTATTAATTTCAAGTCACATTAAAGCTCAAGTTCTTTGTCTGCACTGTAGTTGTGTAAGTTCATTACCTACCCAGTGCTGAGGTTTTTAACGTGCCACCGGGGTCAAGTGAACCCTAGCTGCCTGTCTGAGGAAGAGTGGTGCTTCTCTGTGCTGAGGGAAAGCTGAGTCTCCCTCCTGCTTCAACAGCAAATTTTAAGTGTCAAGAAAAAAACCAAGAGATGATAGCATTGCTGTTTTAAACTTTTATAGGAGGCTGGCTTGGTATAAAGTTTTCTAGTTTCCCTTTAGGCTGTGGCATGTGTCACGTGAACACAGGGCTGGGAGGTAGGTGAGTGTCTACTTTCTGGTCAGGGTTTTGTATCAGAGTGGTAGTGATGGAGAGAGAGCGTCCCCTCTGCCTCCTGTCCCATTAAGGTGCTGAGGCAGGGTGTTCTGGCATCTCTCTAAAGCTGTTTTTATGTCAGTTCTTGTCAGTATTGTGCCAGCACATTTCCAATTAATGTGCTTCTCCAAACAGTCGTGTGTTTGGGCTGCTTTTCTCTTCTGAGCATTGAGAAATTAAGAAATTAATTACTAGTGCTGTAGCCTTCAATTTCTGGTATATGGCCAAGAGACAGTGTTTTGTTGTGGAGTAGCTTGAGTGCTTGTTGACCAGATGGTGCATCGTCTCCAGATCAAAGAATGCTTTGCTTCATCAGCATCTTTAGTGTGTCACCTGCCTCCCTCATTCCTAACGCCTGCGCTGCTCACTGTGCCATTTGAGCTCCTTTCAGGGTCTGATTTTAAAAACCCCCACCTTGTGATCAGTTTCCTTTGATTTGATTTTTTTTTTCCTTGAGCACCTTGTTAGTCTTTGAATATATATTTACTGGCTTCCTGCAATTTTGTGGGTTTGGCTGTAATTCCATTTACAAGTCCTGTTACAAGAAGCTGCTCTGCAAGTTATATCCTTCTTTTGTAAGCCACTTGTGTGGGTCTGTGCCATAACCCTCATGTGCTGTTACTCAGTTGCTTGGAGCTGATGCTCTGTCAGAACTTTCTAGCCATGGGTTTGTGAGACCAGGAGCTGCAGCTTCAGAAAATTCTCTTAAAGAAAGCATTTCTTGTTGTGTACATTATCAGTTGTGTACTGAGAGGTGTACACCTGGATCCCTTTCAGATGTGGCAGTTCTGGTCTCAGCCTGGTTAGACCTTCCAATTCCAAAGCAAATAAGCAGTCCAAGCAGCTTCTCTTCAAGAGAAAAGAGCAAAAACATGTTTCTGCTCCACTTTTCACCTCTAGAGGGTACAGATTGAAGCATTTCTGCTCCCCATACTACTTCAAACTTCTGAAATACTGTTACCACATCTGTTGTGAAAGTTGGCCATGTTGTCAACTTTCTGTAGGGAACATCAGGCCATCTGTTTTTTCATTTCAGTGTCCGTGGTTGATTTTGGCCAGAGGTACCAGTATGTTATGTCACCAGGTTCAGCTCAGTTGGAGTGCTGCTTCTGCTGGTTTAGCCTGTTGAGAAAGAGCTTAGCTGCTGTTGGAAGCAAGGCCAAGATCCCTGTGACTGTCCTTTGCTTGGAAGCAGCATATTTCAAGAGCTGTTGAATATTCTGCTTTTTTTCATACAGCAGCAGTGTTATGTCTCTATCATATCTACCAATCACAATTTACTTAATTCAGCTGTTGCATGTACGTTTACACTTCTGGCTTTACTCTGATCCAATTTTCCTTCTAGGAGAAGCTTGGAAGTAGGGAAATTTCTGCTTGTACCATCAAGAGCTGTTTCTTGGGTGTGTGAGAGAACTAGGTTTCTCTGCTGCAGGGTGATGACTGCAACTTCCCAGAGGACTTTGTTAAAAAGACAGTGTTCCTTGCGTAGCCTCCTGGGAGAGCACGAGATGCTGCCTAGTGCTCCAGGATGTTCTGGGTTCTGCTGCCACCTAGCAGTTAGGCAGTTACAGGCTGTGTCCTTCATCAGTTTCCATCCTCTTGTCATCTCCTTTCCCTATTCCTTCTGGCTTTGAGGCCACATGCACTGATCCAGGATTGCTGGTGGAATAGCAGTTACTGGAGGGATCACATAGATAAGCATTCATCCTCATGAAGAGCCCTCTCCTTAACTGATCTCTTCCATGTTGGAATCTTCCTTGCTTGTCACTGGATTCCTTGCCTCTCTCCTTGAAGTGGCAGCACCAGGTCCTGGACTCTGGTCTTCCAGACTTGCTGTGCCTTGCTTGAAGTCAGAATGCTGTTTTCAGCAGAGCAGAGCATGCTTCCTTTCCTCCTGTAGGAGAGAGGTAATGATTAATGGCAAGAACAGCTCTGTGTAAGTCAGATTACATGATAAAATTGACTGGGTTCTCAAACCATATGCTTGTTCCTCTTGCTCAATTCTCAGTCTTTGTTTTAGCTTCCAGAACATGTCAGGAATACCAGCCTGGGTTTTCTTTTGGCTGAGGGCCTGCCTAGCTGCCATTGCTGTTGCTGTTTTTCTTCCTTCAGCCCCCTTGCCCTGCAGTGCTTCCCTCAGCCAGTCATTTGCCCTTAAAGATCTCTGCTATCTCTTGGGATATAAATTTCAGAATCTCATTTTCCACCCCTTGTGACATCATCTTAAGGTTATGTTAAAATGTCTTGGCTGTAGTTAACATCTACATGATAAGAGAGGTTTGGGCCCTTGTCAGAGATCATCTCCATCTGGTGTGCCCAGAGAGAGCCCATTTGAAATTTTCAGATGGGTGGGTTCTCAGTTCCACCTTGACTGAGGCATCAGCCTTTCTGTGTTTGGTTAGTTGGATTCTTTCCCCCTTTCAAGCCTCATGCATTCAGGATTTAGGCAACACTTCACAGCCCTAAGAAGTTGTGAGAATGGGACCAGGTGCTTCCCTATACTATCTGCACTAGATTTTTGCAAGATCAAGAGCACTGCAGAATGCAGGGCCACCTGTTGTTACCAAATCAGTCTGTTAGAGTTGAATCTGTCACTGTGGGCCTTGAAAAGGATTTTGCTTTTGATATGTCTCAGTTCTGTTTGTACCAGAGGTGTAAGACACCTGAGAAGCATTCCAAGTGAATGTTGCAGGTGACAAATTAGTATAGTCTATAGTACCTACCACCATGTACAAATATGAACCAACAGAATGTATTATTGTTTGGAGTCACTGCTCATGGCAGCTCAAATCAGCAGAATTATTATTTTACAGAAACTTAATTCTTTATTGTGTGTGTTGTGCATTTGCTTCCTCACTGCTTATACCCTTTGGAGGTTCTTGCTGTGGGGATTCAGCAGTTCATAAGGAACTGAAGTAGCAGCAAGGATATGCCTCTTTCTCTTCTCAGCCCTCAGCTAGGAGGAGGTGAGGTAGCTGGAATCTTATGTCTGGGGAACTGCAAGGGCAAAACCCAGTGGGATGTATGTGCCCTCTCTGTGAGTACATGTGTGCTGTCAGCCTTCACCCAAGGCCCAGCACTGATGCACCTATCACAAACAAAATCCAGTGAAAAGCTGATCTCTAGCTTGCCAAGCTTATTGCTTTCAGAAGGCCTGGCAAGACTCAGAGTTTGTGGATGTTGTCACCTAAGGTGGGGCAGTTGCTGGGTTAGGATGCAGGGCTTTCTCTGTGGTGGTGTTACTGGTGTGGATAAAGCTTGGGAGCACCAGCTCAAGGGAGAGACACCCTCTTGGTTATGCCAGGAGACTACTGCTTTTTGTGCTAAGAACTATTAGTATTCTGTGGCTTCCTCACAGATGTCTTGATTAGAAAAATAGTGTTTGAATATATGCTAACAGTACCTTAAATACAGGTTTATGCAGCTTGCAAACAGTATTTATTTCTAATATGTGTAATGGATCTTGATGAAAGTCATTCACAGTGAAGTGAGATATTTATTTGCTTTTTGCATGTAGGCTTATATTGTTGTTTAACTTGATTTTGATACTCAAAAGCATTTCTAAGCAAAATACTGGTATTTTCAACTATTTCTGAGTTCATGCAGCTAGAAAACCGAAAAATAAATAAACCTTCAAACCTAGTGATAAATTCAGTTCATTAAGTTCATTTTTAGCATGACAAGTTCATTTTAAGTTTATGTTTATTTAAGACAAAGAACCAGCAGCTGACCATGAATATCTTAAGCCAAATCTAGTTAACATAATCAGCTATAAATTTGAAACCTTGTAGAGCTTTCATTGTGAGTGCAAACATTCACTGAATGAGAGCATGAGAAAAATTACTGCTTTTATTTATTCTGATGTAGATATTTATGCTTTGGATTACAATAAAAAGGATTAACACTTAAAGGGAATTTTCATGTGTTTAGGGCTGAAATGTGTGTATAAATGTAGCTTCTCAAATGGTCTCTAGTTGACCATGATTTTGGGAGAACATAGGCAAAAAAGAGTGCTCTGGATTTTTCTTAACTAGGACAGTATTTCAGAGGCTTTAGCTTTTTCTTATTGTGTTCAAGCATTACTTTGGCTTGTGTCACATCTTTAAGGATTTACCTTGTGATTGAAGCTGATACTAAGAAATTGTTAGTTGCAGTTTTCCTGCATGCTTAAGGCAAGTGATCTAATTTGAATTCAAAGAAGGAATCTACAAATGAATAATTTTCTTTTTTTTTAATGTAGAATGGCACAGTGTTGATTAGCTGCCATCTACAGTGTCTTCACCTTTGTTAATTGTAACAGCTTCTAACAGCTCCCAAAGCACTTAATGAGCCTGATGGTGTAGGGGGATACTCTTTAGAGCCCTTACCACACTCTGCCTGGCTTAAGTGAAATATTTTGCTGTGCACCTGAAAATCTGTTTTGGAAGACAGGGCCTAGCATGTGGTACTACAGTTAAAAGACAAAAGACCAGCTTAAATTGAATGGAGCATAAACCACCCGATATTTGTTCCAGAGGAAGGATATTCATCTCTGTTATGTGACTCTTCATTCACAAATGGTGCTCATTCCTTGCATGAGGTTTGAGGGCTTAGTGGAGTGATTATTGAGTTTTAGTGATAGGTATGCATACAGAAATACATAATGTAAAACTCAGGCAATAAGGCTAGTTAAAGATGATTTATATATATATATATATCTTGTCCACAGAGAGAGATTTTCATTGTCTTTGCTGAATTTTGAAAGGAGGATGAGTCTTTGGATCAGTTTGTAGGAATTAATAAAAGCATGTTTAAGAGACAACCGCATGTTTTAACCATGACTCAATAAAAAGCCTAAAACCAGTTTTGAAATTTCTGAAAATATGGCTCTAATGGGGAGAGTCTCGAACAGCAGAACTCCATTTCTAATGTTTTTCAAACTTCTTGCATCAAGTAGAATATATTAAGGGAAGCTTCTGCCCTCTGCTAGCTATGACTGTAGCCTTGAGCACAGCGTGTGCCTGGGATATATTTGCCTACTTCTAGCTGTGCAAGATCACAAATTCCTGCTTGCCAAGCCCATTTTCCAGTTATCTCCACGAGAGAGCTGCATCCTGACCTCTGTTGCAGCTGAGTCTCTGCTAACTCTGCATTTATCCAGACTTGAAGCAAGCAAGGCAGAAATGCTTCCTAGGGCTTTCAGTGCCTATTTGTAGGAATCGATATGCAGCCTGTTGAGGTGGAACTTACTTGTTTCTCCTGGTCACCTTGGGGAGGAGCATGTGTGGAAATGCTTTGAGCTGCAGCATTTACAGGAAAATTTTTTCTTTTATCTCTCTGTTTCTGACAAAATCATAGATTCTGGATTGCTGGGTGAGAGCAGCATCCATGCAGAAAATCTAAGCAGTTATAGGTGGTGTTTCAACAGCAGTTTCTGATCCTAGCTTTCAGGAGAAGGTTCTTTGTAAAAGGGACTGCCACTCCTCATGCCAGGTTATGCACATTTGCATGTCTTTAACCAAACCAGAGTGTGTAGTTACATACTCTGCATTTGCAGGTTGCAGTGGAGTGCACTTTCAGTGGGGTGAAGGCACTGAAACAAACACTACTAAAGTGTTTAAATATCATTTTGGTCAATACTGCCCATTATTGTGGCATGTTAAGGCTTGAATTTCTTTTTGAGAACATGAGTAAGACTTTTCCCGAGAGTGGGTCAAGACATGGCTGTTGAAGGGTCTGAGGAAATGCAGTGGTTTTTGCTGATGTCAAGTAAAGCAATCTTTGCTAGGTAGAAAAATGGCAATGTGAAAATTAATTACTGTTGTGGGATAGATGTTGCTTTATGTATTCTGCTAATCTGGTTTTCTGTTCATTTCGTTAAAATTCAATCTCATAATTAAATGACTGGCTCTAATTTCCTGATTCCCTTCGTAAATACCAAATGCCAAAAGTTTTGTGTAGCTGAGCTAGCTCATGAGGAGGAACATAAGTAGTGATAAAACTACTCATATATTAAAAGTCACTGCAGGCATTCTTCTGCTAATCCACATCTAATTAAAAAAGCTGAAAAGTATATCTTACTTAGGTGTGGCAGACCTACATAATTGTCTTTTTTGTGGATCTGTGGAGAACCAGCTTTTATGCTGTTGCATTGTGGGCAGTGTAAATAGGATGGGTGTTTTTGCTGGCTCGTGGACTTGGGTGGAGAAGTGCAGACTGCAGAGTTTCCTTCCAGGAGGCTGTGGGTACTCACAGAGAGAGCACCACCTGTTCTCTGCCCCTGGGGCCTCAGGGTGGTTGCTTCCATGAGTGAAGACTCCTATGGCTGATAAGGAATCCTTTGCTTGTACTTAGGAGCTCCATAGCAATTTATTCCTCCCTCACGTGTTCCCCACTATTCTCCACGTGGCTGTTTCTTACAACCAGTGGCTCATCTCAGCCCCATTCCCTTTTCCATAATACTTGTGGAAGTGTGCAGCAGTCCTGGATGTCCGTGTTAGTACAGTGCAGGTGAATCTTGTGTTTCACAGCACAGCTGCAGGCTGTCAAATGGTTAAGTCATATCATGCTTTTCTGCATTGCTGTGTCCTCTTTCAGCAGTATCCTGTCCATTTGTCCCTTCAGGCTTCTCCCTCCTGCAGTCCTTTCCAGCCTGAATAATTTTGCATTTGTGTGTGTGCTGTACAGGTGTCGGTGTGATGGGGGTTTTGTGTTTCAGGTTTTCTGGGGAAGTGTGGTGGTTGGTGTGTTTTGGTTATGTTTCGGTGGTTTTGATTTTTTTTGTGTTTCAACTTTGTCTTTTGGGTTTCTTTTAAGGATTATAATTTGGGTTTGGGAATCTGTTTTAAAATTCCCGTGTGAAAGTTGGGACAGAAAACAGATTTTTGCCAGAATGAATCCATTGCATTTAGGGGAATAGTTTTCATGATAATAAAAAAAATAATTAAAACACATTAATTTTTAATCCTTACTTTGTAAATTTTTGTAATTACAGTAAAGAATTACCTTTCCATAGATAGACCAATGGTTTCTACTGTGACATGAGTTCTTTTTCAGTTCTTACTGAGTAGGTTGCTTGCATAGAAGACCTGAATAACGAGTCAAAGAAGAAGATTTTTTTCAGGAAATCATGTATTTCAAGAGTAGAGTAGGAGTAGATTCAGGTTAATTTTACCCTCTCTGGATTTCTTCCCCTCAGCCACTGCCACCAAAAACTGCAATGACTGAAATACTATTTTGGGCAATTCTAAATGTCAAGTATTTGGTGCTGCTAACAAATGATAATAACTGTGAGAGAGTTTGTCCTATAGAGCATCTTCGTGGGATGTGTGAATCCCAGGTAATTTCCTCCTTGGCTTAATGAGGATAAAATCTTCAGATTTGGTGTTGTTATTAGGAGAGGAAACTCCTGTTACAGATTTGTTCTAGCACGAGTACTGCAGTCTTGCAATGCAGTTAATCATCACTGATTTTAGTAAGAGGGGGTTGACACCTCTTTTCTCACGCAAATGTTGAATCACTGTTTCGGAGGACTACCAAGTATTTAGCCAGCTGATACAAAGAAGAATGTCTCTGGCAAGAGATTGCCCAAACCCCATTATTAAGACTCTGAGTATGAAAGGTACTGAGGTATGAAAGAGACTGAATTTTGGCCCTGGCTATGAATTGCAGAGGAATGATCCAAATTTCAGTCTTTGATATCTTAGCTACACAGTGTGGCTGTAGGTCATAAGGTTGGGTGGCAACAGTGAATCATCCTCCTCTTCTCATCCTTGTCCCCTCTGCTTTGTGACTCGTGCCAAAATTGCCTTGTGAGTCCAGTGCTTCAGTTTTGGATGTCCTTCAGGGCTTAGGAATCAACTGAAGGAAGTGCTCCTGCCTTGCTCCAAGCTGAACCACCACTGTTGGAGTATTAGACATTCTGTGCACAGTAAGTTTGTCCACTAGGATGTCCTGGAGATAGAATCTTCAAAATCTTAATATTCAAAATGCTGTTTGAAGGGAAGGGTTGATGTCTTGGGCTTATCTTTCATATCTGTATGTGCTCCTGTTCACTTGTCATTGGTGTTTTGATTTCAGCTTTTGTCATAGTGACATTTCTTAATATTTTTAATAGGCAGCGTTTTCTTCTAAATCCTTTCCTGTAGAAAAAATTGTTACATTGGATAAAACTGAACAGATGGTTTCTGCTCATACATAGAATTCTATCAGGAACTGTTAAATAGGTTTTGGTGTGAAAGCAGGGTTAGTCTGAGCTGTATTCATTGGGTGATTATCAGTGAAGGTTCTTCTGTATCTACAGGTATTAACCAAAAAAGTCCATGCCAAATACCAAGGTACAAATACAGCTGAAAATTGACTTTTTCTTCCAGGAACAAAGTACTCTGCATAGAGGATGTTGCCATTATTGCCGTAAACTCCTCTGAGTGCAAGTATTTAAGGGTTTTTTAAATACAGTATTTGCAGAAATAGAGTGTTTAAAAGTGGGCTTCATCTCCCCTAGTTCATGGTGTCTAAAAATAAAACAGTGAAGTGTTTCTGCACCCCCTGTGATAGCTGAGGAGAGGCAGATATGTCTGTTGGCTCTTCATCCCACCCTAAATGAGGTGTCTCAGCTGCATGGGATGAGCTGCTCTCCAGTGGTCCTGTCCATGGTCAGTAGGAAACAGGGGTTCTGTGAATGCTGTGTCCTTCAAACATGTGGCTGTCTTAGGGGAGTTCCCCAGTCTTTACTGGTTTATTACAGTTTCAAAATCACCCCTGCCCTCCCCAGAACTTCCTCTCTGAGGTTCCTTGTCTGTCTCCAAGCATTTTCTGTCTGAGTTTACGGAAGGAAGAGGAAAAGAAAATGAGTGGGATAGGGGCTTTGTTTGTTTGTTATTGTTTAATGGTTTTTTAATCAAAAATGAGCTTTCTAAATAAGACAAATGACTCTGTACCCCCTGATTATTTGTTTTATAATGAGAGGAAGAACAAGCAAAGACCATTCAGTATGTTAGATTAGAAACTGATACCTCAGAGACTTGGTACACAATAAAAGTTGCTTGCCGAGTAGGTTTTACTTAGCAAGGTGAAATTTCTTTTTAGAGTAGAGGTCAGATGTTTCAGGATTGTGGAGGATGTGCTAGAGAGGTAGGAACTCAAAACATGATTAGGAAAAAAATGCTTTTTCTCTGAAAAAGTCAGTGATCTGGCATTCCAGATGCTATTCTAGCTGTAAATACACTGTCATGCTTTGTAACTTCCACTTTTTTTTATCTTATACATACATTCTTTTGGTGTACCATGGATCTTCAGCATTGCTTATTTCTGAGAGAGTGAGAGATTCCAGTAGCCAAGATAGCAATTATGAGGAAACATGAAAAGGGGCCAAGCAATAACAGCAACTGCCAAACTTCAGCTGTTTTGGGAACAGAACTTCGGCAAAATTCCTTCCCTACATTGCTTAAAATGCATTTAAGAGAATAGTTCTGAAGGATCAGGACTCCTGAGATCTGGTGTCTTCCTTCAGACTTCCTCAGTGACTCTGTTGGGGAAATCTTTTTTAGTTTTAGAAGATCAACTGTCATGAATGACTGGCTTACTGAAGTTGACATACTAGAATAAACTGATTCATATTAGTGGGAAGTGAAGCAGTAATAACTTTAAGTGTAATGAAGGAATTTGGTGAAGCTGCTAGTGTACAAAAATGTTCTCATTATAATCAGTTAGAAAACCAGGTTGCAGGAAAAGGTATTTGTACCTTCAAAGATTAGGGGAGGATGATCTTGCTGAGGTCTGGGTCTCAGTGCCCTATGATATCTAATCAGAAGAGCTTAGTATGGTTCAAAAATAATTGGGCTGTTGGATCTATAACATTCATTTATGCAAGGAAAATACAAACAGCAAAACACAAAGTCTGGTTGCTAAATCCACAGCCTTGTTTTATTGTTACAAAGTGAGCCAAGTTAAACATAATTGTTAATGAACTTAATTTTGCAGAGGCAAAGCAGTGCAGCTTCTGTGAAGGAGAAGTGAGCTGTGCACATCTGTGCAGACGAACATGAATGAATTAAGAAATTACTCTCTCATACATTTCTTAAAAGCTTTGAAAGTAAGGCATTCTGTTTATCAGAATGCCACAGTTAATTCTAAGTATGTTAATTCTAAGCTGTTCACACAGCTGTTGAGTATACTTACTAATAAATTTGAATAATTTAGCAGTAGCTGAACAGCATGAATTGTGTAAAACTTGTGATTGGTTCAAAATTTTTCAAGTAGCTGAGTATAAGAGAAGACTCTGTGGTGTTCCCTAGGGATCTCAAAGGATAGGGGCACCTGGCAGTCTGACACACAGCCCAGGTTGTGCAGGTCTGTGTAGGAAAGGTTTCTGTTCTCTAGCAGCTTCTACTGTAGCCACAGCTGTGTGTTGAGACAAGTCCTCAGGCTTGGAGCAGTGGGTAGTCTCGTGCTTCCAAACTGCAAACAGTGCCCGACAAAGAAAATAGAAGGGAAATATTTTCCACTGGTATTGGAAAAGTCAAAGTCAGGTAGTAATGTTCGTGAGGATATGTATATGTCATATGTAATAATTTACAGGGAGCAAGGTGGGTGGTGTATATTTTGACCACTGTACAAGAAAAGAGAGATGTTCAATACCCTGAACATTAATTAAAAATTGTTTCCTTCTTCCTTACATCATGTCTTGCTAACCTGTGAAGCTCAGTGCCATATGATAGCTAATCTGAAAAGCTTAATAACATTCAAAATTAATTAAATTTTTGGATGGATACCATGCTCTGTTATCTTATACAGGAAAAAGATAAACCCTCCAGCTTCAAAGATGAGTTGGTAATAACCAACACTGAAAAAACTTGACTGTGGGCCACTGCTCATTAAAAAGCCTGTGGATCAGTCATTGCTGCTGCTGGGTTAGGAGAGAGGAGGAGGGCGGTCTGCTCACAGATACTGCTAGCTGAAATAAACACTTTTACTAATGGTTTGCTGTCTGGGCCACCTTGGTTTTGCTTTGAAAGCATAAAACTTCCAGAACCACAGGTGAAATGACATCATATGCACTGCTTGTCTCAGATGTTTGTTTGTACATAAACTAATGCTGCAGTGGGACTGTCAGTAGCAAAGCAACTGAAGTTAGTTATTATAGTTATTGCTAGATTTCTATCAATGCAGAACTCACTGGGATTTTTCTGGGATTTTTTAAAATGAAGATGTTTGTTTACTATGTGTTATTTGTGGTGGCATTACATGCCTTCTACAGCAGGCAGAGTGGGTGAGATTGCTTGTTTGTTTGCTTGTTGTGGTGGGTTGACCCTGGCTGAATGCTGGGTGCCCATCAAAGCTTCTCCATCACTCCCCTCCTCAGCTGGACAGGGGAGAGAAAATACAACAAAAGACTCATGGGTTAGGATAAGGACAGGAGAGATCATTCACCAGTAACTGTTATATTGAAGTATGTGCAACAGAATCAACTTGGGGAAATTAGCTGAGTTTTATAACAAATGAAATCAGAGTAGGAAAATGATAAATAAAACCAAATGGTAAAACACCTCCCTCCACCCCTCCCTTCTTCCCAAGCTTATTTTAACTCCAAAATTGTACATTTCCCTGCTCTGATGGTGCAGGAGCTCAGGAAATGGGTACTCTGGTCAGTTCATCACATATAATCTCTGCTGCTCTTTCCTCCTTGGGGGAAGGACTCCACATGCTTCCCTGTTCCACCGTGGGGTTCCTCCAACAAGAGACAGTCCTGCACAAACTTCTCCAGTGGACTTCCCAGGCACTGCAGGTCTTCACAAACTGCTCCAACACGGGCCCTTCCCGTGGGGTGCAGTCCTTCAGGAACAGACAGTTGCAGAGTGGGCTCCTCTCTCCATGGGGCCACAGGTCCTGCCAGGAACTTGCTTCAGTGCACGCTTTCCACAGGGTCAGAGCCTCCTTTGGGCATCCACCTGCTCTGCTACCCTGTGGATTTCCATGGGCTGCAGGGGCACAGCTGCTTCACTGTGAACTGCACCACAGGCTGCAGGGGAATCTCTGCTCCAGAGCCTGGAACACCTCCTCTTCCTCCTTCACTGACCTGCATTGGCTGCAGCTTTCACATATTCTCCCTCTTCTCTTCTCTGGCTGCAATTGATTCAGCACAGTAACTTTATTCTGGTTTTAAATCTATTGTCCCAGAGATGCTACCACTGTCCTTGATTGGCTTGGCCTTGGCCAGTGGCAGGACTGTCTTGGAGTTGGCTGATATTGGCTCTATTGGACATGAGGGAAGCTTCCAGCAACTTCTCAGAGAAGCCTTGTGGCTCCACTTTCCCCTCCCAAAACCTTGCCATGAGTACCCAATACAACTCAGTGGACACTTAAACCAGGGAGAAAACATTGTGACTATAAAATTACCTGCTGATATGAAAATGTTTTACATTAGTTTGCAGAATATAACTGGGGGTTTTCTTCTATCACTTTGTAAAAACAACTTACATGGTCAGATTTATTGTATAAATTTGGTTTGGATCTTACAAGATCTAAACTAACAGACGTCTTAAAAGTATCTGCATTTTTTGCAGGGTATTATAGAGAAATCGAAAGTGAAAGGAATTCCTATCATCATTGATGCAGTAAGTATTTTCTTGATTTTAGTCAGTGGTTTAACATGTAAGAATCTATTCAGTAAATGTTCTTCTTACTATGTTTTGCAGGATGGACTGTGGCTCATTTCCCAACAACCTTCTCTTATTCAAGGCTACCAGCGAGCTATTCTTACTCCAAACTATATGGAGTTCAGCAGACTGTATGAAGCCATGGTGAGCTGTTTGCCTTTTAGGTATTTAAGTATGTGCAAGTTTAGTCTTCTTGTCCTTGAAAATAAGTCACTTGTTACTGGCTTAAATATTATGTGCTGTTTCTTGTATGTGAGAGAAACACTCTCTGGGTTTTTATTCCATGGAATAATTGCCACAGCAATGCATATTCTTAAACTGAGCTCTTTTTTTAAAAAAGACCCATTCTCATGCATTTTTAACGTTGCTGTGGGTATATAAAAAATACCCTGAAGGACCGATGATGTTGCCTTTTTTTCCCCCCATGCATATGTAAGTAGCATGTGTTTACAATATGTTGTTCTTGTAGCAAAATACGTACTGTGTATGGAATTCTTGTGTTGTAGCTTAGAGACCCCGTAGACAGTAGTGATCATCATGGATGTGTATTAAGACTCAGCCAAGCCATGGGGAATTTGACAGTTGTGCAGAAGGGAGAAAGAGATCTTATTTCAGACGGAGAGAAGGGTAAGTGAAGCCTTCTGCTTTTAGCAGTGTGATTGTTCTCTTCTGCTTGCTTTCAGTCGTAGTCCAGTAGAGTGTATAGCAATTGGCTGTATTCCCCTGAAGATTGGAGGGATTGCTGCCTTTGCAGATCACCTTTAGATGATTTGTGCAAATTGATATTTTAAGAGTGCAACTAAATTTATTTGCTGGAAAAGCTTGCTGATCTTATTTTGCATTAATACATGTTATATTTTACATTACGTCGGTATTGAGAAATTAATTCTTTAATCTTTGTGAACTGTCTGAAAGCTCTTTGCTGAGATGGTTTATATAAGTGCAGCTGCCATTGCTAAATTGATACAAAATAATGCTGTTAGTTCATGATGTATCAGTGTGTGTGAGAAGTGAAGATGTCTTGAGGCTCGTGGCCTGCTCAGTTCCTTGATGCTGTCCATCATGGGGCTGCAGATTAGCATGCACATATATGACTTTACAGCAGCTCTGACAAATTAAAAAATTAACTCTACATTGCTATTACAACAGTTTCATACCAGTATGGTTTAAAGTATACTTAATAAAACTAGCTGCTCATCTCATGCTTTTTATACTGGTCGTTTACTGTGATCAGTATAAAATTAATTCATGAGTGCCTTCGTCACATTTTGCCTGCGTGGTCTTATTTCACATACATAACAAGCAGCAGCTCTGCTTTTAATTACTTGAAATGCTAATCTCTGATAAATGTTTATGCTGCCTCAGAACTGTTTTGTATATACAGTCAATTTTTCATTACTGGGAGCCATGGAAGCCTTTTATAACAGAAAAGCAGATGTAATATGACAACTTGTTTGTGCAGAGCCACCTTCCACACACCCCATTAGTGCAGATACACTGCAGACTGTGCAACAAGTGGGAGCTGGAAGCAATGTAGTTCCATCTCTGTGGTAAAGGACCTTCCTCACACAGTGCCCAGGTTTCCCCTCAGGAAGTCTGCTGTCATATTGACACCCCTAGCAGACTTGATTTGTAACCTTGGACAACCAGGCCAGGCTTAAGGGTGGATGAACTCTGCTGGAGGCTAAAATGTCTTGACTCCAGTTTATGCCAGCTAGAGAGCTTTAGAGCACTGTAGTTATCTTCTTCCTCTGCTTTTATGTCAATAGTATTCTTTTTATACAGGATTGTTGCTTTTTAAATGAACTTTGGGAAGACTGGGTGAGCGCTTTGGATTGAGTACATTATCTAGTATATGTGTGTTCTCTTTTTGAACTGTTAGTCTTGAGATGAGTGTATCCCCACACCTGCTGGAGAGACAGGACAGGTCTCCAATGTCTCTTGTCAGGCAGGATTAAAATAAAACAGGAAACAAGTGAAGTTCTTTCCAGTTTCAATTTTGAATGTTCGTATGTGGCACAAGTTCATGTATGTCTTGTGTGCTTCCGGGGTTTTTATTGGTTTTACTCTTTATCCCCACCTTGTTATTTGTCTCTGTTGTGTTCTGGTATTTTCTTCTGTTAGTGAAGTGGCTTTTGTTTTGAAATAAAAACAGTTCTGTGCCTTTATAGCAGTTGGTTAAAGTCCAGCTATAGGCTGCTTTCTTGTCTTACCTTGGTGCCTATCACTGATGCTTTGTTGGATTACAGACGTTACAGGCAGCATTGCTCAGCTAAGAAAGCAGGTTATAATGTCTGTTACAAGAACTGTTTTTAGAGTTTGCATGACTTTGAAGAAGGTTCTTGAGAATTTTGCAGAAACTACAGACTTCAGCTTCCTTTTTAACAACAGTGTTCTCTGGGTCTGATCTGCTGGTCATTTTTTTAAAAGCTTCTCAAATGCAAAATTACGTTGATAAGGGAGATTCTACTGTGTGCTCTGTACCAAACATGGAATATGTTGTAATGTCACTGACCTTGAATTCTTTCTCATTTTTTTTGCTCTTATTTTTCATCTGTCTCTTATCTGATGTCATTGTTTTTCAGCTAAGAGTACTTACATGAGGGAAATCCAAGGTTATTGGAGCAGGCCAGTGTCCTCTGAGTAAAATCAAACATTATGAAAAGATCTGTGTACCCCTCTTGCCTTTTATTTATCATGTCATCATCCATTTGTAGTGCTTAAGCCCTACCTGTTATGTTTGTATATATTACTTTTAAATTTCCTCCTCTGGGAAAATACTATGTGTGCTTTCCGGGGGGGGTGGGGGGGGGGGGGGGAAAAAGGA
>VXBQ01002475.1:38390-85729 GCA_013400175.1 Phainopepla nitens
GGGGGGGAGAGAAAAAAGGAAAAGTAAGTCTCAGTGCTCTCCAGGAAGACCAGAAAGAGGAAGGCAGGCTTTTTGAAGATGTCAAATTTTGCAGTAGGGAAGACTGGGTTTGTGAATGCTTTATAGCTTAGGGTGATTGTAGTGGTTATTTTCACAGTACTTTTATTCATGAGTCTATAGGAAATGCAGTAGACAGTTACTTCTGCTGCATGAATACAGAAAGGATTACCAGGTGATTTGGTGTCAGGTATTGCTGAAGAATTACTCTCAGCAAAAAGCTTTGTAATCTACACAGAAAGGCTCGATAAATTCTGATTGGAAGGGGAAGTTTAATAAATTCAGAGTAAGATTTAGACAAATTAACTAGTACAGCCAAGTACCTGAAAGTTTGCTAGATGCACTACCTTTGAAGTGTCTGGATACTCCTAAAGTTGGTTTTCACAGATCAGAGTAGCTGGTGCAGGTGATTCCTTGTGACCTCAAAGTCACATACTGGCCTCTGTGAAAGCAGTAGCAGTCCTTCAGTAAAAAGGAGGTTTTTCTAAAATTAATCTCCATTTCAGTAGTGAGCTGCCAACTGGCCTGTAAACGTAATCACCAAGATTTTAAATTAAGTTTTATATACTCTTTTTCTCTTTCCTTTTGCAATTTCACATTATAGCTTGGTCTACAGTTGTTGATTCCCTGCTCTACAAAGATGAGCTTCACCATGCTCTTGGTAGGTGATATCAGTGCCATCACTGACCAGGGTAGGAATGAGTACTCAGCCTATGGGTAAAAGGTAAGTCAGCTTTTATTCACTATGGCACAGCTCTCTAAGGTTATCTTTTTATTATTCTTTGGAGAACTGGTCAATAATAAAGTGTGGTTATACCAGCCTTAGTTCCTAACATGTTTAAAATTTGGTTAGGTCCTTGAATTAGAGTATTTGGATTCTGGTTTTTAAACATCATAGTGAGTTCTTCTGTGTTTGACCCTCCTCCCTCCCAAAAGGCAGGCTTTATGGGAACCATCCTGCTACTGCCTGGGACTGCTTTTACCTGGAACCAGTAGCCAGATTTGGTTTCTCTCCAGTTGCTCAGCTGCAGCTATGGTCAAAAGAAGCAAGGAGGCACGTGAGGCAGAATACTGAGTACTGGCTATGGGGTAAAAAGCCAGCTCTTGCCCTAGGTCCCCAGGTAGTACTTCTGATTCCAGCTGTTCATTTCCCCACAGAGCTGGAAAAGGAGCTGTTCAGTGCTGGTCACTGCCTGGCTCACTCACAGCTGCTGAGCACATCTCACCTAGATTTATAACTGAGAAGCAGCACCTTTGTCTCCAGTCCTGCTTCTGCAGAATGAGCAAAGTGGGGTGGTGATGGTTCCTGTCCCTGGTGCCACTGTGCTGTCTCTGGCACGTGCAGCCCAGCCAGCTTCTCCCTGGCACTGTTCACCTGGCCCCTGGCTCCTGTGCCTAGCCAACAGAACTAATGGAAAGTTTGGGTCATTTTAGTCTCAAATTGCCTGCTCTGTCTTGCACTCAAGGACTTATCTAAGTTTTAAAAGTGTGATTAGGGAATAAAGAAGTATAACCACTCTTTATTTAAAAGCCAACTTACATTTTCCACATCAGTTGAGTTGTTTCTTCAACCAGAGTCATTAAACTTGGTTTCCCTGCCTGTATGCACTCTGGGAAATGTTCCTGGGAATCCATGATCTTCAGCTATGTGCTTTTGTGAACTAACTTGCAAAAGGAAAAAGATAATTTCTTACTAGTATAAATACATGCTAAGTCAGAAATATATATTGGTAAGAGATTTTAGTAAAAATCTGATAATGGTCTAAGTCTTTGATGGGGCAAAATAATCCTTGGTAGCTACATTGTTTGCATAGAAAATGGAAATCTTAAGCTTTTTAATTAAACTGGAGTGTGTTTGTTGTGTGGGGTGGCTGTTAGCTGATGGATCCAGTTGGGTCATACCAGAAGTTAGAATGGTCATGCTTCATACATGGATGCCTGACCACATCAAGGTGAGTGTCATACTTCTCCTCTGTAAGAGGAAAACAAGTGCAAGGAATTTGTTCAGGATGTCTGAGAATCAGGAGGTAAATTTAAATCTCCATTCTTTCAGCCTGCAGTCTCAATAAATGTGATATCTCATATAGGCTCTTCAGCCTTTTTGACCATCAGAACAATTAAACTATTCCATATTTCACATGCTGTGCTCTAAATGCAAAAGTAAAACCACCCCAGAGATTGATTTATTTTTTTCACTACTGGGTGCATCAGGAACAAGCAGACACACCACTACCTTTTTAGTTAGAAAAACTTTGGTTTTCTAACTGTGATGCATGTAGGAGCTGGCATTGTAAATGGTGCTGCCTGCATACAACCATATCAAAATCTGTGCTTCCTGGTTAACTTGTAGTGCTTGAAGCCAGCAAAACTGCTGCATTCTGATTTTTTTTTTCCTTCAAAGAGGGGAGACAGCTATTTTCAATTACTTAACAGATTGTTGTGTCTTGGTTTTTTTTAATTAAGCATACAATGCTCATAACTAGGTTGTTCTTCTGGACTTTTGGCAGCAGCAAAATTTGGGCTGGGAGTTCTTTCAGCTTAAAACTTGGCAATGATACACCTAGGTGTGACACCATGGTCTGAACACTTTCACAAATATTAATGTGTATCTTACCATCACTACCTTTTCACCACTTCTTGAAGGTATTTTATAGCCTGAAATATATTAAACACAGAGCTACTAAATGTACTTGGTCATAGTTACCCAGAAAGTCTGGGGCAGAGTTTTGAATTGATTGAAGCCTAAAACTCTTCAATTTCTACTTTGCAATATTCTGTCATTATGATAGCTCTCAATTTTTTGCTTCTGTTGCACTCATTTCAATACAAATTATTTCCATGGATTCAGGTACACAAGAAATCCATGTGATTATATGTGAGGGACGTGTTAGATTTGCTGCCTAAAGCTCTGGCAGTATTATGTGTTGTTTTCCTGCTGAGACTGTGTTGAAACTGTTGAATAGGACTGTGATTGTTCTGACTCTAGCAGATCTCCTTGCAGGCATTTCTTCAGTGATGACATTTTTATTTCATCTAGCCTTTTCTTCTGATAGTATATGTGTGCTGCATGGATAAGTGCTAGGGAGTTGGGTAATTTTTTGTCCCTGAGAGTTACTTGGTATAAATCAGTTTTCATTTAAAAACTGTCTGCTACTTATACTGAGGTGGGTTTTCTTTGATTCATTACCCTGAGAAATTATGACATCAGATTTGGTTGCTCAGACCTGTTAGAAAACAGAACTAGACACCCTGCCATAACAGCCAGCTTGCCCAGCATTAATTTTGTGTTTCTGTCAGTGGACCTGTAACTGAACCTCTCCATTGCTTTGATCAGGTCTGGTGTCAGACTAATTGACCTTAAGTGGCCCTGGCTGCTGCTTTTTCAAAATGGACACATTGTAGTCATTTGAATCTTTGTGGTTTCCTTTTTGTCCCGCATCCAGTCATCTTGGTCTCCTCAGCTCTTCCATGGTTCTTCCAAGAACCATGTTTCTGTGTTTGCTGGTGTACATGCCCATCCCTAGCTGAACGTGCTGCAGCCTCAGTGACCAGCGGATCAGAGCCAGATTCAGCCTCACGTGAGCACCGCGCTGTGCATTTTGCAGGGAATGGAACTGCCCCCCTGCTCGGCACCGCGGCTGACTGTTCAGCCATTCCAGCTAACCGAGGGCTGGTGGCATTGCCACTGGTTGTGACTGCTCGGTGCAACGGAAGGACATCAGCCCCATGGTCCTTGGAGAGCTGCTGGAACCGTCTTCACAGCAGGGCTCGGACTTGCAGAGGGGGAGCTTGAAGACTGCAGTTTTATTTTGCTGTTCTAGGAGAAGGGAGGGAAAAGCATCCTATGTTGATTCAGCAGTAGGCTGGTTTGTTTAGTGCCACTGTGGGATTCCTTCTTATATTTTAAAAGCTTTTAATAATGGCTGTAATTCAGAAGTGTTTTTAAATCCTTTTCTCATTGCCTGTTGTCATGCTCATCATCCTTTCATTTTGAGATGTTCTTTGATCAGCCGAGCCTCTGCACGAGAATTATGTGTTATATCTTTCATTCCTCATTCAAGTGAATTTCCTCATTCAAGTGAATTTCCTCTAGTTCTGCTTCTCAGAAGGTATTCCATGGATTTGTTTTCCAGCATCTGTGTGCACAGTACAAAGGTCTGCTTTTGTTGTTGCCTGTATTTGAATCTGCACGTATTTGAGGCGTACTTTTTAAAACCACAAACAAAAGACCACTTTTTTATTATTATTATTTAGCAGAGTATTATAATTGGCCTAGTTTGAGGAGATCTTGCTTTCCTGTACAGCTAAAAAATGACTGGAAGGTTGTGGGGCTACAGAATAGTGGCAGATGGTGACATACAGCTAATAAGCAGGGGCTTGTGCTCAGCTGTCAGTCAAAAGGCCCTAAAGCTTTTGAACAGAGGATTTCCATCTTGCCTCCTGCCAGGAGTTCAAGCCCTCAAAGTGAAAATCCTGTGAGATAGCATCTTCAAAGTCATAGAATTAGAGGTAATTTCTCCAAAGCACTGTATTTAAAATAAAAATAAGAATAAATCATGCCACCTAAAAGGGCATACCTTCTTCAGATAGCTAACTCAGAAGGGCATAGCACTTGTGAAATTTGACATTAGCTACTGCTCACTGAGAAACACATCCCGAATCTTAATTTGAGAGGGGGAGGGGGAAGGGGGGAAGAGTGACTGGGAAAATGAACTGCTGTCAGGGCTGCAGTGGTGTGTGCTGTGCTCATGGTGACTAATGAATCTTTGCCCTCTCAGTGGCAGCAAACACGCACGGCCGCCTGGCCTCGCGAGCCCCACAGCTCCTGCTGGAAGGATTGGTAGGAAATGGAAGTGAAGTGCAATTCTTTGCTGTTGCACATAACAAACTGAAAGGGGTTTCTTGGCATTATGTAGTTTTTTACCACTTGCTAGTTAGAAAGATGTATCTGCAAGTCCTTCAGTTCTGCACGAATTTTCTCCATTGGTTTGAAAATGAAAATATTTTTCAAATGTTAAAAATATGGGCAGTACTCCACCTAAAACACCTGGGCTGCTCTGTTTATACTATTTGGAGAAACTCAGTCCAGGCTTGAGGTAAGAGCTGTTGTCCAGGCAATGCCTGGTCTTGCTTTATCCTTTGCTGGTATATTTGGCATGCTCAGCAGCACACATGTGATTGTGTGCACAGTCCTGAATCCTGCAGCAGCTGACTGGAGATGCTAAGGATCACACTTGGCCAGTCGTGATTCTGCCAGCTCTTCCATCCTCCTAGGAGAGGCAAATAAATTTCTCCTGGGTTTTTTTTTCCAGAACCAGGCAAGAAAAAAGCTAAAGGTAGGTACACACCCACAAGAGAGTTCAGAGAAGGGTAGCAGAATTGATGCTGCTTTCTGTTTTATGTGCCTTATATGTCCTCCAGGCTTTCTGCTTGGGCTTGTTGAGAGTGGAGAACAAAGGAGTTAAATGTAGTGAAACCATTTGCGTGTTCCTCATAGTTAAAGCTGCTCAAAGAGATCAGATCTTTGACCAAGGTCCTTTGTGTATTTAAAATAGAAATGTACCATCTGATATCGTGACCCAGCCTATCCACAGTGACACTGCTGACAGAAACATACACGGATAGTGAGGACGCTGTCGATGGGCGGAAAAAAATAAATCTGTCTTGCATGTGCTTTTTCCAAAGCCTAAGGAAAAGGCTGTTCCAATAAAATATTTTTGTGATGGACATGGTAGAACATTTGAGATTTTAGTTCTGTTTTGCATTTGCTTTTTGTAAACACCTTGGTTTACACTGGCAAACTCTGAAGGTCAGAGTTTGACACTGAAGAGTTGTGTTTGTGCAGTGGCTTTGTGGAAGGACCAGGTCCAGTTTGGGGTCATGGTTCATGATGGCACATGAATAACTAAACTCACCTGTGCAGGCTGAGTGAAGTGGAGAAAGTGTGCACATTGTGTGACGTTATGTGCAAAGGATTAAAAGGTAATGAGAAAAGTCTTTTTAAAAATGTTAATACTTTCTTTTTTTTAAAGAACAGTTTATTTCAGTGTATTCTCCTGCCTGTGTTAAGTCTCTCACCTGTTAGTTGCTGTGTGCCTCAGAGGGTAACCCCTGCAGCTGCAGTGCTGGCATTGGAAACAGAGGCATAAAAGCACATGACTTTGGTTTTGGTTTGTCTGTTCACAGTACTTGTGTGCAGTCACGAAGGAAGCAGCCGGAGATGTGGTGGACAAGGGGACCTCCTTTCTGGTTCCCTTGGAGTCTTGGCACACTGGGCATTTGTTGCTGGAGCTGAAAAAACAAATGGGTATGAATATTAATTAATAACTTAATTGCTCTGAGTCTGTGTTCACTTATGGCAACTGTCATAGACCTGCTATTATAGAAATTTCATAATGAAATTGGAGATTTTGGTAAGAAAGTATCTATGTACTTTTAAAAAGTATAAGGGTGATCCTGAGCAGTCTACATAACAGTAATAATTTTAATAAGACAAACTGTTCAATAATCTAACATCTCCCAAGTCTGGGGCAGAAGAAGAGCCTCTGGATCTGTTCACAAGGATATTTATGTATGAGGTACGTGTTTTCAAAACAGTTGAATGTAGGCAGAAAGTAGAAATGATAAATAAGTGGTAGTCATTGGCAATAACATCTCTGTAATTCAAAAGGCATATTGTTTGGCTTTGTTTTTTCTATTTTGGTGAATCTTCCTGCATTGTGGCTAAGTAATTCAGTGGGGCAGATATGTTGAAACTTGCAAATAAAATACAATTTCAAAGAGAGTAATTATTTTAAGGCCAAATGGCAGTCCACTTTGGTTGTACATGAAGCAGCCATGCAGATGACTTTTGGCATTTTAGTTAAATTTGTCAGTTCCTGCGGAACTGGCTGGTTCAGGTAGTCATGGAGTCTTTCTGTGAAAGCATCAGCTTTAAGTCAAGTTGAAAGGAACATAAGCAGTCAGGGAGTTACAGTCCCTCTTCTCAGTAAGTAACGAGCTATGGTAGCCTGAGGAGTGGAGACCTCCTGCAGTCTCTGGGATGCTGCAGGCAGGTGCACAGTGCCCAGTGTCCATGGGAGTTACCCAGGCTGTGCTTGTGTTACCACAAGGGCACTGCACAAGGCACCGCAGGGAGAATGAGTTGAACCAGGCTTCATAATTCTGGAAGCTAACATACACAATCTTGGTTTCCTTTGTCATTCTGGCTATCTGAATTTGCAGCTGCCACTAAAGGAGGAATTCTGTTCTAAGTCATTAAAAGAGTGACTTCATTTTTGCATGGGGTACAGCACCACAGTATTAAATTGTTGGAGAGATTAGCAAACACAGCACGTGTTTTCCAGGCTCTCCTGACTTGAGCTCCTGTGGCTTTTCTAAACAGCTTACTCAGAAACTCCTTTATCTTATAGATGAAAGAAAAGTGTAATTGGCATCAGCAATGCATTGTGTCTCCTGCAGTGGTGTTAAAGTGACCCTTCACAGACACCTGCTGTACCAATCCTGCCTACCTTGTGTTGCAGGAAAGGAGGAGCTTTTTTGAGTTCAGTGAGTCAGGGCATCTGCTTGGACACTGCACTGCAGGCAGTCCTGCCAGTCCTTCCAGCTTGTGCCTGGCTCTGGCATTTCAAAATGGGTCTGTACAGAGAGATTTTCAAACACTGAGATTGCACTGGCTTTCAGGGCTGCTAGTGGTACCGTAGGTAGGATTCCTCACTTGAGTAGACAGGGTGCTGATGTGTTTGGAGTATGGTGCTTTGGCTGCCTTGAGCCCAGGAGCCTGTGCACAGCTCTTGTTTCAGAGCAGTGTTTGGACATCCAGGATTAACTCTCAAGGTGGCTTAAATACTCCTGCACCTTGATGAGTACATGGAAATTCTGCTTAGCTAACACCTAATTGTAAAGTCATGTCCTGCTTCACCTGTGTTTTACATTGGGATCCTTCACAAAACTCTGACTTGGCAAAAGAGTCAGGAGGTCCTTAGTGTGTTCCAGGGAGCAGTGCTCAACTGAGGCTGAGCTTTGTGAGGTTTTTTTCCACTGGCTGCTGAACTATTCTGCGGTTGTTTTCTGTTTTGAGGCAGCAGAAGTGACTCCCATGGCCCAGCCTGTGAAAAGATGCTCTGGAGGTGAAAGGTGGGGGTGGCTTTGGACTGTGCTGGCTTCTCTGGCATTACAGATCTGGGTCTGGGTCCCCTCTTTTGGGCAGGTCATAAGTGTGAAGGAGGCATTACATCAGTGTGCCTTACCTTGTGTTGTGGTCTTCACTTGCCACGGTGCCCCTTTTAAGCTGATGTAATGAAGGTCCTGGAGCAGTCTCTAAGGCCCTGCTGAAAATCATCACTTGTCTGTGTCTCCATGACCTTCCCCCACCCCTGCAAGACAAAACTGAATGGAGTTAGCCAGAGAATGGAGAGGAAGGGGGGTTGAAAGGCTGCCAGGTGAGCCTTCGGCCTTCCTCTGAAGGAAAGCATGAAGCTTCACATCAGTAAAACTAGACATGGAGCGCCTTCCCACTTTCTAAGGCTGTTGTCCTTTTGCGTGTTTTGGCCCTGGTGGTGGTTCTCACTCAGTCACATGCTGTGCCATGGGTAGGGAAGTATTTGATTAAAAAAATTCAGACAAAGATGCTCTGCAATGCAAGAGTCTGAGAACATATTTGCTTAAGAGGCCTTCCTGGCAATGCTAACATTTATGAGTACAAAGATATATCCACCACCTTACAAATTACACAGAAGTGTTCAGATTCTCTTTATAATGTTGGTTTTTGTTTGTTTGTTTTTTTTCCTTTCAGTCAAAATCCCTTTCTAGTGGCTGCCTTTGGAGCTTGCTCTCTCACTAGGCAGTCTAACCACCAAGCCTTTCAGAAATTTGGACGTTCAATGACAGCCTCTGACATGGTTTCAGAAGTTGGAACAGCTTTTAACAAACTTTTTGAAACCTGAAGCCAAAGCAGCAAAGAAGAAAAGGAAGAACAATGACTGCAAGAGTAATTACATGTACCGTAGAACTTACATAATGCACCCTTTCAAGTGCTGTAGCAGCATTGGTATGTTAGGTAGATATTTTTTATTTTTAAGAATAGAAAAAATACGATTAATGTAGATATTTTTTAAGAGTTTGGAATACAAAAATGTTTTGGCTGAAATAAGCTGTAGTTGCAGATCTGTTATAATATAATAAAACTAAACTGAAAGTATTCCTCTGTTCTTTTTGATAGTTATTGAGCAATAACTAAAGTGTGAACAGCAAAAAAAAAATGCACTTGATATTTAGATAAAATTCTTCCACCAGCTCAACTGAATTTCTTGGATTTCACCAAGGTTTTCACTTGTCATTCTTAGACCCTCAGTCTAGAATTAGCTATTGCACTTCATCTTTTGCCATGCTAGTATAGTAAGAATCAAAAAGTAAGCCTCCTTGGAAAGGGAATGCATGAGAGTTGCTGTAGATTTTGAATGTAATTAGTTGCCTATTCCCAGTCCCAGAGGCAGCATTCATTTGGACAAGGCATCCCTTCCTGTAATGTCTTGTTATTTTCTTTGAAAGGTTCCCCCTTGGCAGAATTAAGATATGCTTAGCAGTAAAATTGATTAAACAATAATTAGGCTTACCTAAAAAAGAAATAAATTTCTGTTTCTTTATCTGGTCTTGACTCAATACAATGAACTGGTGAAATTGTCATTTGGAGAGGTACTAGGTGGGGCAAGAAATTCGGTGATAGCCAGCAGAACTGGTTCAGCTCTCAGTGATCATGGAAGAGTGAAGTGCTTTCAGAACTTCAGCTGCCTGCTGGGTTGGAGCTCGGAGCAGCCCAGCACACAGATGTGTAGCTGGACAGCAATGAGCCAGCAGGAATACCAGCTGAAGGAAAAGGCAGCCCACAGCTCGTACCTGTACCCTCACAGCAGAGTGCAGGCAGCGTGCGCGGCAAACAGAAATAGGGTGGTCGGTGTCTGAGCTTCAGGTGCAGTACTTAGTACTGCAAAAAGCAGGAGTTTGTAGAGCAAAAAGCATAGAGGCTTTTACTTGATCTTTGCAGGACAGACAGACACTGTCAGGGCCACACTGATCTGGTGCACTGGCAGAGCAGGCAGGCATTAGGTGTAAAGCAGAACTTCCGTGGGATTTTGCTCAGGACCATTCCTTAAATTTTTGGAGATTTAGTCAAAGCTTGTAGGGGTCGAACCAGAGTGGAGAGGGAGGCAAGTTCATGCCAAGTAAACTTAAATGGGTACTGCCCTTGAACCTCCAGCCCAGCTCCAAGTGTTCCTGCTCGTTAAAGCACCGGAACAGGCACGTAACGAATGCGGTGATGGCAGGAGATGATGTCACCTGCCCGGCACAGCCACTCTTGTGCTGCTCTCAGCTGGAATGTGGTGTCTCACAGACCAGTCAGGCTGTTCTCATTCCTTGCAATAGCTGCCTGCAGAAAGCACCTGGAATCAGAAAGGCTACTCCCAAGTGTATTTCCTTGCAGCCCTTGGAGTTGGTATTTCTGGATGCACTGTGACTACTACCTCACCCTGATGCATTTTTATTTTTAAATCAGCTACCTATATTTAAAATAGGTTTTTAAGTGTTCACTTGTGTTGCTCTATGAGGGTTCACAGACTACTCTTAAGAAATGAGGTTTTAGTTTTTAATTTAAGCAGTTTTGTAAACTGTCTGCATCTTTGGGGAAACTTAAGCTATTATTTTCTCCCCTTAAATGTATTTGAGAAACCTGACTACTTTTAAATGAAATCAGAAAGTTAAAACTGATTTTAAAACAGCTACTGCCTTTAAAATAAGCAAATTTTTTTTTTGTAATTAGAACATCAGTGCTATTATTATAATCTAAATGACGTGTAGGTGAAGTCAATCAATTAACAGAGCTCAGTACAGATTTCAACCTGCCCTGTTGGTTTTAAAGCTACACAGAAGTTGTAAACTCTGTTATTCACTAATGTATACAAATTGTTACAATTTTTAAACATTCTGGAAATGTAGCAGTTTCTTTTGGTCAGAAATAAAAATTATAGCAAATTGACTGGACTTTGTTTGGTGTGTGCAGATCCCATTTCACACAGCAGCTGAGCTGCTGCTCACCAATCACTCTGTTTTGCTATAACAACACTGCCACAAGCAAATGTACAATACCAGCTGTGTCAGATAAGCACCTGTGCCCCAGTGCTGAATGGACACTCCACTCTTCTCTGGAAGTACACATAATGGAGAAAAGGAGCAGACAAATAGCTGCACATTTTATTCTCAACAGTGTAAAAGAAAGCCTTTCTCCTCTTGAACAGATACTTTGAAAACACACAAATGTGCTGTAGATGAACCCACATTCTTGGTTCTTATGTTTTCATAAACTGACTGAAAGAAAGTGCAGGTACCAGGTACCAGCCCCATATCAACAGAGGCCCTAGAACACAGGTCACCTCAGGTGTAAGAGAGGCTGCTGCACCTCTGCCCACAGCACAGCAGCCAGGGCAGGCAAAAAGGTAACAGGTAAAAACTAAACATACTTTATACTAATATATATACATCCTAATTTTATCTTCCTGATTCTGGAGAGATCCTGAGCATGCTGCTCTCCAAGTGCTAGAGAAATCTCCTTGTATTCTGTGCAAAAGCAAAGAGGAGATACCAAGCCTTACAGGTACTTGGATCCCATTGTACTACAGGTAAAGGTTTCACAGGATCACAGCAGCACCACTGCAATAAGGAAGTATTTCAAGGTGAAAAGTATTCCCCATTCCTGTGTCTGAGAGGAACAGAACTGTCAAGCCAACAGGCATAAAATGAAGTGTTTTCACCTTTAAGACAGGCCTAAGTTCTTGCCTCTCCCTTCACAATGTTTAAATTCTGTGTCAGGTCCACAGCACGGGGTGAAGGCAGATTGCTGAGCGTTTGGGCTGGGGCAGTTCCTGCAGCAAAACAGACCCCTCTCTGTCACATCAGCACAGCTGCTCCTGAGTTGCCTTGTACTCTGGATGCTTCCACCACCTGTGCTGCAAGGCCTGCATTTATTTACCAAGTACTGGTGCCAACAGCTTTGCTCAAATTATATGCTATTGTTTTTAGCCATTCTGTTCAATGGATTTTATTTTGAAAGAATTAGTATTTACAACTGTTGCCAAAATAGCTGAAATAAAAAATAAGTCCAAGGATGAAGGATCAGCTTTTTTTCTCAGACTGCTTCTCTGTCTGCCCTCCTTCCACAATTTCCCAGGTTGAAACAGCAGCTCTGTCCTGTAAGAAAAAATAAGCAGGTCAGTCCTACCAGACTGGATCACAGGTTTTTAACCAAGATTCACTCAGCAAAGCTATTCATCCAATTGGGCAAGAGAGGTGTCAATTCAATCTCACAGGAATGCCACTGTTACTAATAATGCTCAGAATTGTAAAACAAAACTAGACAATTTTTCCTAGCTCAGAGGGAAGAAGTAGAAAGTGTCACACCTTCAGCATGGGATGCTGTAATGGAGTGCAGCCTCTCACATGAGTAGCTGCACTCAACTCAGGCAATCATATTTTCAAGTCTCAATGGCTCATGTCCCTGAAAACACATGCTCAATACATAAGAACATATTGCTGAACAAGTTTGATCTGAACTCAGGACAGAAGCCTGTTGATTTTAGTATCTGTAATATGATACTGCCATATTTTTGAAAGGCAATATTACAGCTAAATTGAACATTCTGTTTAGAACCAGCTGTTAGATTGCAATGGTTGAAAATAAAAGTTAATCTGAACACTGATACATAACAACATTCCATGAGAACCGACTCATAAGAGCAGCTGGAATTGTTGAATCTTTTTTTACATGAAAACTTAGTAGCGGAGCTTCCAAGCACGCTACAATAACAAGAAAAGACACGCGGATTCTTTTTTAATCAGTCTGTTTCAAGTTACCTAACTTCAGCCAACATCCTTTGCAATGAGCAACCTGACAGAAGAAACCAGAGTAGGGAAATCACAAGCTAGAACCTGAAGGAGAAATTACCCTTTCTACAAAGCTGATTTTTAAGAAAATTAAGCTTCTATTCAAGCCAGCCCCTCCCTGCCCTGCCTCAAACCAGGAGAGTTGCTAGTCTGCACTGGGTGGAGCTGAGGCTTGTCTGCTTCATCTGTTCCACTGCTTTTCCTCCTGCACGTGGCCTTCAGAAGTTGCTGGCTTGCTTGAGCCTCACATGACAGAGGGCAGCATGTTGGCATTAATGCATGCACAGTGTGAGGCTCAAACGTTTTGTGGAAATGAGGGGCTGGGCAGAAATGAGAAATTCACCTAACTTCCTCAAGCACTTACTAGACAAGCAAGACCCCTGTTAGGTGCTGTTTTACATGGGCATTTTTGCCATCAGCTGACCCAGCCAGGCAGACTCATGATGAGCAAGAGGGTGGAGAGAGCCCTGCTTTTGTGTAGGCTGTGTCTTGTTGCACATGTGCTTTGATGAGCCTGTGTCAGGAACTGCAGAGCTGCATCACTCAGTTTGCAGGACTCTTTGGAATCTGCAAAAGCAAGGTGTGAGCTAACTTCACAACACCCCTTCAGATGTTTCCACAGGATCAGCAAAAAAAAGCAGGAGTTCAGCTTCAGATGCTGGCTGTGTGGGTGCTCGTAAGTGCATGTGTGCTTTGTCTTCTGGAGCAATCTATTCTGGAATAGATTATGCTGAGCTTCAGGTTATTATAATTTTTTTTTTAATAAATGGAATGGTTTGAATCCTGGTTCAGACTAATTTGTGGGGTTTTCAAATGTAAATCCCTTTAAAAACAAACCAAAACAGGTCTGTGAAAGGATGGATGTGGGGCTGCAGAATTTTTCCAGTAGATAGAAAGACAGGCTGCTTCTCCAAAACTTTATCTCAGCACAGTTGTTCAGATTTGCAAACTTGCTTGACAGGTGAGTGTAGTGGGGATTGACAAACAAGTGAAAGAAAGCAGATGTCCCAGCTTCCCTTTCCCAGCTGTAGCTCACCACCAGCACCAGGCTCTGGCCCTCAGCCCTGTTTGTGTCACAGGCTCTTGGGTTTGTGTCACCCGAGAGGAGAGAGCCGACCACGCTCTGCTCTAACTGACAAGTGACAGCCCTCATGCTCACAGCTGGAGAGGATGTGTGCTGTCACTCCCTGATGTCACTGTGCTTTCCATCCACCCACTGTAAAAAAATGGAACCAGACTTGCCAGGATCAGTTCCTAAGCCAAGGAAAAATGAACAGTATCAACTGGATGGAGGGAGAGAACGTGGAGGATTATTCGGCACTCAAGGAGCAACACTGATCCTCACCTCACAGAGGCAAGAAGGGCAATGACCAGGAGGAACTGGAAGAAGCAGCACTTTAATGAAGTAATGCAGGTCCTTGGAACCAGGAAAAGGCAGTAATGACACAGAGGGTCTTCTCTCAAGCCAGAGATGCCATTGAGATAATGGAAAAGAACACGGGCATTAGGTGTAGGCTAAAAGTAGAAAGCAGGATGGAGAGAGGAGCAGTACAGGAATAAGGCAAAGTCCCTGTGGCTCAGGAACAATTGGGAATGAAGCTGCTGAAGATGGAAGAGGCTTTCTCATGACAAATTATTTTTGGTGGAGAGTGTGGGGTATGTAGAAGGAAGGCATTATTTTCACAAGTCATCTCAGAGTACTTTCCAGTTCCTTTGCAATCTTTTTTAGGACTCCACACATTACTCACACCCTTCCTTCTGGATTGAACTTGGGCAACTTAGGGATTTCTAGGATAAGATTTTCTATGAGATTTTCAGTGGCTTGCATGGAGACACAAGGCTGAGGGGGAGCAGAAGAGAGGGCAGCAGTACAGCCAGACAAGGGCTTGACTTCCACCTCCTGCTACTGCAGTCACACAGGGAGCAGGGCACAGCGTCACAAGCTGCTGAAGGGGAACGAGGGACAAAAATATGTGTGGTCTTAAAAAGTGACTGAGAGTCTCACAAAGAGCGTTACTGTCTTCTACCTTTATGTGGATTCCAAAAGCAGCAAGGTCTCCACGCAGACTGTCACAAGCCTCCAAGAGCGGCTTTCTCTCCTGCATTAACTGCTTCCTCTTTTCCTTCTGCTCCTGTTGGGGTTCCTGGGCTCCTGCTGCACCCTGCCCTGGCGCAGCGTCTGCTGTTTCGGGCAGCGCCAGCGCGTAGTGACGGACCTTCGTGCGGAACCTCACCAGCTCTTCAATGACGCTGGAGAGCACTGCGGACTCGTCTCCTCCCACAGCCACCTAGAAATCAAACAGCGTGCTTTACAAACATCGGATTATGGTATCAAAAAAATCAACCCCACCTCCATAGCAATGTCAGGCCTTATCACCTCTCTTGGTTGTCCATCCTCCACATATTTGTGGGATTAAAATGTCACCATCTCAGTAATGCTGGACAAAAAGTAATGGTGGAGTGACACCTGGAAGTAATTCAGCATATTCCTGTACAAGAAAGCATTTACCTAGGAGCAGAGTGCTCTCACATAAACACACTGCATAACCCAACTGGGAAACTCATTGCCAGAGGAAACCTCAGAAATGGCAGAAGTGTGCATAACTTAAAAAGGGATCAGACAAGTTACTGTAATAAAGGCCTGGCAATAGGAATCCAACACAGCAAGGGAAGCCTAGCCAACAGCTCAGACAGCTCCTTGGCTGTAGAAGTCCAAAGACAGAGAATACATCAGTCCCTTACTCTGAGCTCCAGACCTCCTTCAGGAAACAAACCAGGAAAAGTAAGTATTTTGACTTTAAGTCTCTAGTCCATCCTATCCTTTCTCCCTTCATCTACAGAAGCCCTTCCCAAATGCACAGAACTTTCATGTGATCCACCTTACCCAAAGTTTCAGCCACTCAAAAAAACCTGACGGAAGCAGCAGCTACCGCACACAGGGTGTGGGTGTTTCCTGGCTGCAGCTGAGCCCCTTCCTCCCCTCAGCCACTTCCAAGCTTCCCCAGCCTCCCCTGGCTTGGCAGGAGTCTTGCTGGTCAATGCCTCGGGAAGAGAACAGATTCACTCCTCCTACAGAGTCCTGCTCCAACAGCTGCCAGGACGGGAGCTTGGGAGTCAGCTGAAGGCCACTCCTCAGCACCAGCACAGCCAGGCTCCTGGTCTCGCTCTTGGCAGAGAGACCATCCCTGTTTCTCATTAGAGGCAAACTCCCAGGGGGGATGAAAAGGACAAACCTCCAAAAACAAGAGAACACCACTGCAATGTTTTATCGCTAAGACACGAGAGCGGCAGCACAAAGCGCACCAAGGCCACGGGCAAAGCTCCTGGCAGCAACATTATCTGGGAGCAGAAGAGCAGCTGAGTAATTCAAGCCAGAGGGGACTGGGTTTAGTCACCAAACAGCAGGATGGAAACGAAAGGGAGCAGAGTTTCAGAGGTCACTGACAAACAAAAAGGAGCAAGAGGAGGAGGTGAGGGGGAAGCTGTTGAAGATAATAGTGTGAAAAGCAGTGAATTCCCCAAGCTTTCAAAACATGTAACCATACTAAAGAGAAAGTTTATGAGATTTAAAAGGTAATAAATCTAAGTGCCAGAAACGCTCCATACTAATCTGTGGCAGGATAAATATTAAATACAGAAGGGAAAGCCATGATGATGGGAGCAAGAAACATGCCTCTACAAACACCACTGCAAGAGCTCAAACCAGGCACCTACTGGAGTGACAGCTTCAAAAGGAGGAGCTGCTTTAGGAGATGAACCGGTCTGATAGCCACATAAAACACTGTGTAGCCTCTCAGGGCTGATCTCAAATTTCTGACCCTTACTCACTCCACAGATTGGCCCCAGCTGCACCTGCAACACACTCAACACTCTCCACTCTCTGGGAGAGCAAAAGCTTCCCAGCTCTAAAACAGGCATAGTGGTGTTCACTCATCACCTTTCCAGATGGATTCATCTTACCTCCCTGCAGAAAAGATCTTCTCTTGCCAACACAGAGAGAGAGACAGGCACTATTCACTGTATGCAGCCACTAGACTGAGATGAGCCACTCCTTAGCATCCCCACTGATGACTTCAGAAGCACAGGCAGCTACCTTAGGCTGATTAGCTGAGATGAATCCCAGCCCAGGAGCAAGACAGACCCACAGGCAGCATGCAAACATCCAAATGAGGGGGCCCAAACACTGCTGCTTGTCTCCTCTGCACTGTTAGCCCAGCAGTGTCCAGGCCAGGCAGCCCTGTCCCACACAGCACACATTCCAGGACCCACTGTGGTCAGGGACTGCTCCTGGCAAGCTGCATACCTGGGGCTACCTGGCTAAGGGGCAAGAAAGGCTGGATGCTGAGCTGCTGTGGCTGGTCTCAGAGTCAGGGAACAATCCCTACACCATTTTATTTACTAAACTGTGGTAGCCCATGCCCCTTTCTGATGGAAGATTTTGACAGATTCATTTACTGGAAGCTGAAAGAGCAGAGGAAAAAAGCCTGATGAGTTGCTCCTTTCTTCCTGCTTATCTCAGACCAGCATCTTCTGCTGATCCTCCTGCCACACAGAGAAAGGGACTAGCAAAGCCTACAACAAAGAAAAGCATCCAGATACTTGTTTCAGCAAAAATACAGGTGCAGCAGACACCTGCATACAGACAGCCCAGAATCTGGAGGAATGACTTTGCCATCCAGCTAACAAAAAAATTTCAGTGTTTAGTACGCCACTAAAAATTAACATGCAAACCACAGGCTGTGAGGAGTAACACACAGCCAAATCACATCCAGCCACTGTTTTGAAAGAAATCTTGTGAGAAAATCCATGGAGGCAAACTAAATAAATGCATTTACCACTATATGGCCTGATTTTCAAAGGATGAATAATGTCATTTACATTTTCTTATTCTCTTCTCCCTCTCCCCAAAATAAGTGTTCTGTTTTGCAGAACAGTTTCTCTACAAAAAGTTTTCCACTACTTTCAGCTTCATATTAGAGCAGGAGAGGAGCAAAGAACAACCTGCTATTCTCCCACACCGTATGCCATTTTAAATGCTCCCATTCCATACACTGGGATATCACCTCCATGTTGATGACTCTCTTTCCTGTTCAGTACTTTGCTTTGAGCTCTTCTCTCCTTTTATTTCTCCCTCCAGAACTTTATCTTTCCCAGAACTAGTTATGTAAGGGCCCCATCCCCAGCTCACTGTCCTCCCCTCCTCATACCCCGCACCCCCCAAGGCTCAAGGCAGAGCAGCCTCTTTCCCTGGCTTTCTGCAGAGGAGTGGGACCCCTCACAACTGCAAATATTCACACAGCTATCAAAGCCAGCCTGGATGCAACCATCAGGAAGAAGAGGAAAAGCTGGGGAAGGACAGACACAGGACAATTTAAAGGCATCCAACGCTAACTTTTTCTTGTTTCAGTCTTTCATTTCCACAGCAAAACTGGTGCAGAAGTCACATGGGAGTACCTCCAAGAACTAAAAAGCCCACACTCTGCCTCACCTGCTCATACACTCTCCTTAAACATCACAGGAGAAACTGCAAGCAGTGCAGAAAGGTTTACTAAAACCATAAATAACTTTGTTACATCTGATGCTTTCAGAAAGCACTCTATGGAACATAACACTGGGGCTGCTGCCATATCCTCAAACACATAGAAGAGATATTTCATTACCTGTCTTTCTCCAAAGGACATCCCAAGGGCATTGAAAAAGCCTTCTATATAGGAAATAATGCTTCCATACACAACAGAGCTTCTAGGAGATCCAGCATCCTGTTTAGAAAACACTCAAAAGAGATTGTCCAGTCAATACATATTACAGAAGCCAGCATCTTTCTGTAGCCTAGTCTACAAGGGAAAACTATTACTAATTATAAAGATCTACCTCCACTAGGAACACCTGCTCAGACAGGTAATCTTACAGAGATATCAGAGCACCTCACAGCACAAAGGAAGTGACTTAAGTAAACAAGGGAAGGGAAGAGCTTATCACCAGCCTGCACAGTGAGGAGAAAAGATGAGAGAGGCTGCCACACATTACATGTGTGCAGTAAATTAGAACTAAAAATAGCACTTCTGGGCATGAAAGGGCTGTGTGTATGGAAAAAGAATAAAAAGAACAAAATCCCATATTCATGGGCATCTCTAATATAAAAGATTAAAAAAAAATTCTTTGAGTATATTATTGATTTGATCAATGTGGAGATCGCTTTGAGACAGTGTATGGCATTTTATCATGCCCTGGTAGCACCAGCAATCAGCAATCAGCAGCAGTAAATAAGGATTAACTGGCAGATTGAGGAGCAATTTAAGGGACTAACCCTTGCCTAAAAAATAAGAGTGATGACATGCACAAGGAAATCAGCAGCTGGTACTGGATTTTATCTGACATCTCTGTTAGGGCCTGAGATAAGCTATAGTCTAAAATGTATAGGAAGATCTGAACTGGGAGGAGCTGGAGCAGGCCACTGGGAGAAAGGAACAGGAGCATCCCATCTAAGGTGAGAAATGCTTAGCAGGAAGGCTAAAGAGAGGAATAAGTAGTTATGTGGGTTTACTCACAGTTCTTAAGGAGAAAAAACTACACTCATAATAAAGAGGGAACACTCTAGACAGCTAGGCTGTACCCAGAAAAGCTCCACCACCTCAGCAGAAATCCGAGTCAGCTGCCCCACAATATCCCATCCCATTCTCAACTAAACGATTGACAGGAGGAATTCAGGGGGAACAAGCAGTGACTGACAAAACTGGGGTATCTAGGAGTGGCAATGACACTACAGATCCCTGCTGCAAAGTGTTTCAGGACAGGGATTCACTCAGAGAGTCAATCTGTAAAGATAAGGCTAAGGACAGAATTTAAAGCCAACACCAAAACAGGACCAGAGGGAGGCAGGATTTCTAAACCAACAGGCTGATTCTCTCTTAAAACCAGTTACGAGCACGTACACGACATTTCTTTTACTGCACAAACATGGTGAACATGATGACACCAGTACTCAAGGAGCACAGCAACAAGGCTGAGGTGCTCACCTTGAGTGACATAGGGAGCTGTTAGTAAATCGAGAACCCAGAAGTGCTTCAAATAGTGTTTATTGCACAAGTCTTGTTATTACCAGATGATTTCTTTGTGTCAGCATGAGAGATCTCAACAGGGTATTAATTTGCCAAAAGCAATCTGAAGACAGACTCATGCAGGAATGCTGATGCCAGTTACAGTCTGCTGACAGCAGGAGCCACTCAGCCCCCAACACTGAACTTGCCACCAAGACTGTCCAGTGCACCTGGGGCTGCTGGCCAAAGCCCCTCAGCAACCACCCCCCACCACTTCCAGATCAGCTTAATTTCTGTGCATGGATATTAAGCAAAGAAGCAGGGTTAGAACACAGAACCAGCGCTAAAATTAGCAGCCTGTCACAACAGCTTCAGGCCTTTCAAAAGTCTTAAGTATAAATAATATAGGGCAGCAGGAAAGAAGTATCCTCTGGACACAACAAAGCACAAAACAATAGCCATGCACAATTCCTGTGATAGGGTCAGGACAAATGGGCTCCATTAAGGTCAACAATTTATGGAGCTTTGTTTCTGCTGGTTTCTTATGTGAACAATAAACTAATCTGTCTGCATTAAGCAGTAGGACAGTGGACAGCTGTCATTTTCTGATCTCTGTATCCTAATGGGTTACCTTAGTAACAGCCTTAAGCTGTCTGTTGCCATGGTGAATGAGGTCCATAATTGCTGCAACAGCCCTGGAGGTGTCAAAGTCATCTGCAAACGCAGCCTTCACAGTTACTTTTGTGTTAGCTAGCCTTCAAGAAGAAAAGGTAACATTTAAGATAAGACAAACAAGATGCCAGTAGTATGCTGAATTCATCAGCCATTCAGCCAGAGGGAGTCATCGAAAGGACACTGCCATCTCCTTCCCAGCTGTCCTGTGATGGGCAATGCTGCACTCATCAGGGAGAATATATCTTTATGCTGTGAAGGGAAAAATTTGATGCATGTCAAAATCCTAAGTGTTACATCCATTCAATAAATATACATGGCTAATCAGAGGGGCCAACAGCAACAGAGCAACGTTTGCCTTAAATCATTTAAAAACAGATGGAAAATGAGGCTGATATTAAGCACATCAAAGATCTTACTGAGTTCTGTTTTTTTGGGTTTTTTTCCCAACAGCCCATTAATCATGCTAACAGCATGCTTCTCTTCCAAAGGCACATCACAGGCAGCATTCCAGTGCCTGGCAAGAAAGCTGTCCTGGGGTTGGCCAAAAATCCTGTTGTCAGGATCCGACTCAGAGCCGAGCACTGCCTCCTCATTTCCCAGGAGAGCCCAATCCCAAGGGATTCCACTCAGCACAGCCCAGATGGAAAGGTCCAGTGGGACCATTTGTATAACAGTGCCAAAAGTCAGCAGGCAAGCATCACTGACCACCACAGAACCAGTGCCACCAGCTGCAGTCATGTGGAGAGGGAGAGGAGGAGAGCAGCAGGGATAAATGGGGAGCTACAAACACCTGCTGGCAGCGTGCTCCCATACACAGCCAGGTGAATCAGAGCTTGACAGCGCTGGCCCAAGGATGCCATTTCCCAGAAAAGTGTAAGGAGCGTGGTTAGCTGGGGGACCTCAAGCTATCCTAGCATCTCTGGGTGTCTCATAAGCCTTCTGATTTTTTTTGCCTGGAATGCCAACTTCCCCTCAGATACTGGATGGCTGCTGTTCTAATTCATTCCTCCCAACACTTTTCCCTGCAAGCTTCCCCTTTTCCACTGAGTATCTAACACTTTGCTAATTAAGAGCTTCGTTTCATTTTGATTGTTTTTATACCTAGCAATACACAAGTTGTGCCCTCCCACACATCCCCTACTGATTATCCATTTCAATTTTCTCATGCCTCTCAGCTTTATCTTGCACCAACAGATCTCCTGCAGCCTCCTGCTGAAGGATTTGCTTCTGCCAAATACCACAGCCAGTTAATGCAACTCCACTTTCCTGGAACACGCTCCAGTGTCCCTTGCAATTCTCAGTCAGTGCAGCCACAAACTTCCCCAACAGTGAGGTATCTGACCCACGAGGAAGCTGCCTCTCACCTCTACAGCACAGACTGTCTCCCCTCTGACTCTACAGCCCAGAGCTGCCTGCACTAACCCTGCTTCAGGGCACTCAACATCCCTCCTACCCTGACTCCAGAGCATTGTGCTCCTGCTCTCAGCTTTGCACCCAACACACAGCACATCTCAGTCCTGAAGATAATCTGGTTTTCATAATGGACTCCAAAGGATTCTCTTCACCCGTGTCGGGGTCACAACAATTGCAATTGCTTCCTTCCCTGTGACATCCTGCCCATAGCCGATCTCTCAGTAGCCCCCTCTCTCCTCTGATGCACACCACAGTGCCAGCCAGCTGGATTACAAATTCACATGCCCAAGGTGTGTCACTCTTCAGCCATCCTCTTTCTTCTCCAGTCACTACTGCCCAGCTCTACTTACGAACTGGGGAGCCTCACGACTGCCCCAGCTTTTGCCTCCTACATCGCCCATGAGGGGCACAGATGCCTGTGTCAGGACAGGCACAGGAGATAAGTAACACAGTGTAGCAGACTATGAGCAAAAACAGCTGGCTAGAAAGAGAATTTTTAAAGAAACCTGCCCTTGGTTTTCGGGCTGAGAGGGAGGACTGCTGCTTAGTCCTTCTGGTTCTGCTTCTTCAACAGAACCTCTGAGTCTGTCAGTGAACTACTGCTCACATAATCACAATCTTTTAAGATACAGGAGATGCACTTACCTTTCCCACAATATGTCTTCTCTAACAGGGTCACACACCAGCTGTCCTTTTATATAAGCACTTGCATCTCTAATAAATGAGGAGATTGCCTGAAGAAGGTTCTTTGCATCTTCCATGCTCTCCTCACTAAATTCTACTGCTAAGGAAAAAAAAAAATTAAGGCATTATGATGGAGAGAATGTTGTCTGTCATGCATAGGAACAGGTTTTGGAGACAAAGGAGAAGTTTGTTATTATTTATATAACAAACTTCTTACAATTAATTGCACATTTAATTAAAAGCTCCATTATTCATGCACATCAAGTGAATTAAATCAATATAGAAGACAATCACTACATATGTCAAAGTATAACCTACTGGAAAACATATCAAAAAACAAATTCAAAAAGTTGAATCTGGAAGTTTACGGAAGCAATCACTATTTAACTTTAATTTTTTTCCATTATTGAATCTCTCTGCAAAGTTATTAATCCAAAACATTAGGATTTAATATATTTCTAAGTGTTCTAGTGATGGCAACATATACCTCAGACTTTATGCCTATTCTAATTTAGGTAGACACAATCTGTATTTGGAGACATCCAAAGAGGCCTAACCCTCACCACTGACTCTGTTCAAAGGGCTGCTTCACCAACATCTAAAATCTAGATGAACCTAAAATTTGTGGTCTAGCTCCTGAACAATTTCCTCACAACATCAAAGCTAAACTGACCATATCACATTGAGAAAGATATTTCTGGAGAAAATACAAATTGCTTCAGCTCATAAGGGCATGTCTAGGGTGGGATTCATCACACTCACATATATCATAGCCTCTTATGGCCACTGGAAAGAAAGATAAAACCTCAAGGTAAATGATTCCTGGCACCCACAGCTGAGCTCCACTTTACGACAAGATGTGCCATGCAGGAACCCTACAGAGCTTCTCTTCCACCAGCTGCAGAAACATTAGCCCTACCCTAACAAGGCATCCATGCACACAGACATCCCCACTGCATTCAGGGAGACCTCAGCTTTGGCAGGCAATTCCACTTTGGGACCTCCAGAGTCCACTGCTGCTGGCAGGAGCTCAGCAGGCTCCTCTCGCCTTGCCTGCGCCCTGTGAAGTGCAGGTGTCAGACTAGCTCACTGTCACTTCTACTTGCTATCAGTGAGAGGCTATCAGGAATTGCTATCAGTGAGAGGCTTTTTTTTTTTTCAGTAATGTGCAATTTTCTGTAGAAAAGCTTTTGTACCCCACATAAGAGAGCTCACCTGACTTCAGTGGAAGTCGTGTCCACCTAGGAGAGGCCTAAGTTTGAATGCATTCCTCCCCCAGTATCACACTGGAGCCATTCACAGTCAGTGCAGTATTGCTTCACTGTTGTATACCTGACCTCTGCAATGAGGTACATCCAAACTACAGCTGCCAGCATGTTCCTAATATCATGAGTACTGAGCATCACCCCTAGCTTCCACAGAAATCTCACCTCTGGTCCTGCCCATGGTACATCAACTGCTTTGTAGAATCACCCAGTGCTGCCCAGACAGACTCCTTACAGCAGAGAGTCTTACCAAGAGGACAGACATAAGAGGGGAAAAAGCAGCTAGATGTGACACCTGATCTCAGTTCCATTAGCCTAAATCCCAAGGAAGCCTAACTGTTTAAACAGACTTTCCACAGGATTTACCCCAGTGTAACTTAGGCGTAAGTCTGGACCTGCATTTGTCAGATTTTTTACTTGTGTATAATTAAAAATCTGCATTACTGCCTCACTTAATCAAGCTTTACTTAGTTTTCAAAAAGACCAATGTACACACCCCTACAACACAGTGAGACACTGAGAGTGATCATTCATTAACACTAGGATTATTCAACTGATTAACCTGGTTACAAGAATTCTGCAAGGAATACTTGATAAAAGTTTATCCTGATGAAACCTACTTTGGTTCAAGCCATTCTTCATCCTCAGTTCAGGGCATACCTAAACCACTGCCTGCAGGCAGTGCAAACCCACAACACAGCACAGGCAAGCTTGGCCCTATAAACCTTCACTGTGCTCCCCACTCCTTCCCTCTTTGCCACTAACAGCATCATCAATGCATTTGTTTATTAGCACCAACAAGTAATTACACACCAGAGAGGTGAAAACATTGCAGTTCACTCAGGTTCACAAAATCACCAGAGCATTTCTGGTGATCAGGAGAGCATTCTGCAGACAGAACCCCTGCCTGTGGCAGGGCTCACATGCCCTGCCCTTCACTGCATAAAATGAAGCCACTCCTGATGAGATGCAAGAGGAAAAGTACTGCCACAGAGCAGGGTCCCCCTTCAGAGATGGCACATCTCCCTTCAAGCTGCACCCAGAAGCAGCTGGCACATTGGTGGAGGGTCACCATGCTGCTGCCTAGGTATCTAGGAACTATTTTCCCAGCAGCCTCAGATGTGCCACAGGGATTCAGGCCAAGAAGGGAACAGCCAGAGGCACCAGCCAAAGCAAAATGCCCAGATAATCACCACTGTCCCCAGAGCTCAGATTCACTCTGAGCAGCTCTGCCCCACCACCCCAAGCAGGCAGAGAGGGCAATGAAGCAGAGGAACCCCACGAAGAAATACATTATGGAAGGATGATCTAAGTCTCTTCTCTCTGAATTTTCTCCTCTTCCCCACAAGTAAGGCATACAGCTTCATCCTACCTCTGACAACGATCATCACGGGAAGGGACTCCACTCCCATGGAAGACATCCACCTCCCTGCACACACCCCTTTCAACCCTTGCCCCTCCAAGGCTAGGGCAGTCTGGAGTCACATTTGTCTCTATTTCTGCCTGTTAGCACACACAGAGACAGGGGGGTAGTCCAGACAACAAAAAAGGCCCATTCCAAGCCCAAGACACCACAGTATCAAGCATGAGCCATTCCCAACTGTCAGGAGCTGCCCCCATCCACAGGCCTACAAAGATATTTTTTACAGATTTCACTCCAACATTTGTGGTACCACCTGACCCCCAAACCTAGATTTTACAAAAGGCTTTCTTTGGCAGGTAGGGGTGGCAGGAACCATCACCCATGGGTCTAGGCTATAAAAACCTTTTAAGAAACAAACAGAAGGTGCTTGAGATCTCACTTCTAATAAAAATATGAGCAGACAGCCAGATGAGAAGGAGTGCAGTAAACCTATGTTTAAACCAAAGTGAATATTGACAGCAGGGACACAAGCTGACAGGCAGCACAGTAAATACCTGGCTCAGCAGAGACCAGATCTGGCTCTTTATTGGGAAGCTAATAATGCACACGGCCTCGTAAGGTGGAGCTGGCAAGTGCAAACTCCTGGGCAACCCTCACCTGCCAACTGGCTTATACAGTGATATGACACCACTATATCCTTTCATCACAGCCACCCATATCCACACAGATAGTGCTCTTTTTTTTTTACCTCAGGAAGGTGTTTATCCTAGAAGTAATGCAAAAAGCACAGGTTCAAATGCAGCCAGCTGACAGGGAGTGAACAAAGTCTGCAGGGACCCTTCCACTGCAGGGCTCCAGTGCCATTCCTTGTCCTGAGAAACTACCAGATATTCAGCTCTTGTTTACATGACAAACATATTTATAGTGTAGTAGGTGTTAGTCTTTTCTTTTGTTTTAAGCCCACATTTGTTCACAACTCCTAGGTGCCCCCAGCCAGGGAGCCATTTAAGAGTACACAAGGTATTTCATCTCCTAAAAGATGAAATCAACTAAGTGTGCCACTGCCCTGCAGCATCATCCCAAAAGCATGCCACCAACCCACTGCCTGCCCCAAACAGGATGCTGTTCTGCAGCAGACCTTCCAGCTGGATGCACCCTACTCTACCACAGAGGAGGGGAAGTTAACAACCACCTCTCTCTTTACTATCCCATGCTTTGAAATATGGCAGGCATCTATTCCATTGCTGAAGCCTTCAACTGTCCTAGGAGAGGAAGCATCCACCAGGCAGATCCTGCTCCTGCAAGGCAGCTAGCAGTATTAACCAGCAGAAAGACTTCTCAGTCAGGGGACAGCATGACTATAAAGACTGGCAGCACACTGCATGCTGACAGGCACGAGCAACGCCCCAGAGCCTTGGCCACGCCAGCTCCCACAGTCACACTGCTACAGGTGCTTTATATCCAAGGCAGACACAGGCCCACTGAAACACCACAGCAGCTGCTGCCCCATGCTCCACCATTCCCTTGCCATGCCAGGACAGCCAACAAGCCAGGTGACCCAGCAGTGGTTAAGGCACTACCATCTGCTTTTGGCAGGCTCCAATAAACTGGTAAGAACACAGACTTATGAAAACCTCTTGCAGCTCAAAGTAGCATCTACCTGCTGGAAACACTATGGGGTATAGAAGGTAGACACTGTGAGGTGACAAAATCCCCCACATGTCTCCCCACCAGCAGAGATATGATCTGCCAGGCCAAAATGTTCATTAGGTTATCATCACGCGCTGGTCTAAGTGAGCTGCACTGCACCCCAGAACTGCTTGAAAACTCAGGAACTCCACAGGACAAAAAGGGTAACACAGCAGGGAGAAAAGAAATTATTAGCAGGCCCTAATCATACACTACAGGAATATAAGCCACAGCTCTGTCTAGATATGTCTCCAAAAACAGCTGGTCGTGACTGCAGTGCAAGTAACTACAACAGATGCAAACCAGAGACAGAGGTAATCCATTAATTAAAAGCTCGATTAACTGAGACCTTAACACCTAACTGCAGCTCAAGAAGGGATTTAAATGAATGGTTATGTACTGTGCTCAGTAAAGGCAATTCTCTACATGCTAGCCACAGAGCAGCCCCAGAGAGCACCACCCAAGCCTCTCCAGCCTCCGGGGCGCGGGACGCGCAGGGCCAGCTGGGAAGGGAGCGCGGAGAGCCAGCACACCCAGCAGCAAAGGGGCTTCTCCTTACCTGAGCTGTATCTGCCACGCAAACAAAACATTCTGAACTGATCTGATGAACATCTCTTCAGGAAATCCTAAACTCCACGCACAAAAAGACAGCTTTAGCATGATATCAGTTTCTTCAGGAGCTCTTCCACCCCCTTGATTTTCAAACTAACATGACAAATAACACATCTTTACAATTTAAGACAGGCATAAAATCTTTAAGCTTTAACTTTGCTTTAAAACCTAAACTAAATAAAATTCAATTCCATATAAGATAGATGTGCATACATATATATATAAGATAAAAATATACACACAATGTCCAGTATAAGACAGTGAAAATTACTTTGCAAGTACAATCAAACATACACTGTATAAAGACTTTTGCAAAAAAAAACCAAAATTAAATTATCACACTAAGATTGGAATAAAATCTTACAGAAAATTAAAACTCCTGAGTTTTGCAAACTTTACCAAAAAAAAAGATTTCTTGAGAAAGAAAGTGTACTTTTTCTGCAGGACTAGAATATGAAGAAACACAGGGAGTGAACGAAGATAAATCCAAGCAATATAAAAAGAGTTATCTCTGTTAGCTATGAAGCCTAATAAGCTCCACTCTAATATTTATCTAGCTTTACAAATAATTTACTCCAGTAAATTATTAATTATTAATCTACTCCAGCAACTACTACTTAGTATTACTACTAGTACAATTAATTTATATTAATAGTATAATGAAATATTTAAATGTCTATGTTTATTTATTTAAATGCATTTTATTTCTGAAGGTACACTAATAAAACATTCAGTCACTTCCAACCTCCTCTCAGCATGGCTGGACACTGTGGTAGATTGACTGTGACTATTGCACTTCTGCTTTTTTTTCTTTTTTTAATTTGCAAACTGTTGAGGATCACTGAAGTGCCACAAAAATCAAAAATCGTAAGAAGCCACTACAAGTGAGAAGATATGGAAAGTGTCATTTGCTTAAATCTCACATTTTGAAATAAGGCTTCTGCTACAAGATTAAACCAGCCTGAACAGCAGAAAAGCATCAGCAATGTGCTGTCTCTCTCAAGCAAAAATAGAAATAATTGAGGCAATCACAATCAAGAAACAGTGATACTGATTGTTTTGGTGGGTGTTTATTTGTTTGTTGTGAGTTTTTAAAATAAACTGGATATAAATTAGTGTACCCAATATGCCCAGAAGCTTTACACTAATATACAGAGGTAGAACAATATGAGTACAGTAAGGAAATAAATTCAAATTTGGGAAAGGACCATCCAAACTAAAAAAACAACTCTGCATGTCCTTAAAAACAGAGAAAGATGAAGAATCACAGCTCTTTGAAAGCAGGTTGCTTGGCCCTCTGTTATCACAGTCTCTTTGATTTTCGCGGTCAGAATTACTAGCTATTAAAAAAAGGAAAGAAAAATCTCAAGTACAGTTGGGTACAAGGTGGTACAAGGGCAGCTGGATGCAGAGGATGCAGGGCTGCTGTGCCCAGGTGACAGCCTGGGATGCAGGTGGCAACTGGCTGGACCAAGGGAGGATCCTGGACAGACCTCCTCTCTTTTAGCACAGGCATAAAACCTTCCACGTAGGGCTTAATTTTCAAGCTGCAAGGCAGCTGTACAGAAAAAAAAAAATCTGAAATACTTGTTTCCTCAACACAAGCTGTGCCATCATGGGGGACACAGAGGGGAACATTTTTGTATGCTATATTTATATAGCATTATTTATATTTTAACTCCATGCACTGCATCTGTGGTCATTTCTCCACCCTGTCCACAACATCTGCTGAGACTCGTGAGATTTCTGTGAAAATTGTGAGCTCCAGGGAAACAGGGCTTAACTGCACCCAGACAGCATCAGAAGACTTAAGAATAAAGCAGCTCATATTGAACTTCTTTTAAAGGGATTTTAATTAATTCTTCCAAGAGGGCAAAGAGGAAAATGTATGCTGAAGCAGCTTCCCAAGCATTGCCTAAAGGAAGGAAATCACCCTACTCCAGCAGCAGGCACCAGCCATCACAGGAGCCACACAACTGGCAGAGAAACCCTGCTCTGGGCCACACCAAAGACTTGGGTACACAGGGAAATATGGCAAAGCCATGTGGCTTGTGGGTATCAAAAGGCAAAGTCCTGTGCATCAGCAAGGTCACTGTATAAAAATAAAGGGTAATGGGAGAGACTGCTGCAATAGTGTGGTTCAGGATACCCAGCAGCTTCCTGACAAAACACTGGCACTATGTCCCATTTCACCTAAAGCAGTACAAGGAAAAACATCCATTCTTTTCCAGCATATGCTTCTTCAAAGCACTATTAAGAACAGACCAATCAGAACCCACCACTATAGAAAAAAATCATTCAGGCTGGAAAAGATCCCTGAGACTGTCAGGCCAACCACAAATCTACAGTGCAAGATTCTGGTACTGAGCACAAACTCTGCTCCTACAAACACTCTCAGCTCAGCAAGATCCACTGTGAAAAGCTAACCATGAATGTGAGCAGGTATCCTACATCCAGATCCACAATAACAGACACATCACTACTAGAGAAACACTGCAGCACAAGCACACACTCCAAAGTTTTCTCAAAAGAGGGCTGTGATTAATATTTACATATTACAAACCTACAAAATTGCTTCAGTTCAAACAAAGAAATTACCTTAATCGTTATGTAGTTTTTTAATGACTTTGACATTTTTTCTTGACTTCCTTTAACATGCAAGTGCCCTATAGTAAAAAAAAAATGGAATTAATGAGGATAAACAAGTGTGCTTCTGAATAGGGAGCAAATGAGAAAGACTGCACTGAGACACTGTAAATGTTAGAGGCAGCACATGCTATGATGGCTATATTCTGAATATTTCAATGTAATGGGTAGCATTTTTCAATTGCTTTGCCTACAGTCCTGCACACCTCTCCATCCTCAAAACTTAATATTTTAAAATACAGACATTTAAAACATTAAAAAACCAAAAAGACCTACCATCAACATGAGTCTCCCTGTTCAGAAGTGACTATAAACTGATAAAAACAAGCAAGCAAATAGTTTCAGTCTTCACAGGACAAGTACCTTACCTGTTACTCTTGACTTCTGAGAAGTATTTTAAGAAGTATTTTCCAGTAATCCTGTATTAAAAAAATCTTTACACCTCAGTCTTCTGTACTTATTACTTGCTGGTGGCTGTTAACACTATTTTTTTCACCCCAAAGTTTTATAGCACTGGTTCAAGATGTCTTAAATGCAAAATGAATTTTCTACACATTCTCAACTTCTCCAGACTTGTGAGACTGAGAAAAAGCAGGGCAAAGGAGGGATGCAGCTACGAAGTCTAAGCTGAATCAGATTATTTTAAAATGTGATCTCTGAGCTCTGCTAGGACTTTCAACAGTCACATGGACTACTGCTTTGTAGGGCTGTAGCACAGGAAAAAGGCAGTAAGACTGCATTTCAGAGTCAGAGAGTATGCAGAGCTTGGCTTTAGGACTGAAAGCTCTGTCAAAGAAAGACAGGAGATCTATAGCCTGAGGTCTCATCCATGTGAGCCATGACAGCATCACTGATGGAAAACACCAATTATTCACAGCACTGGAGAGATGCCCAACATGCTGCCACTGAAAGACTACTCAGCATAATTTCAGAAATGTTGTTAAAAGCCTTAATAGTCTTCTCCTAATGAAAGAGTAATTCTGTAAGTTACCAACCACCCACAACTAACATGGGATTTTAGGCACTTCTGTGACCTGCAGCATCCAGCACTTAACCATACTCTGAGGCAGATTTTGAAGCATAAATTTCTCTTGCTGTGTAATACCCTACCAGCACTGCATTCTTTCACATTCAGCAGCCCAGTGTTACCAAAGCCTCAGAGTGCTACGCAAGGACAATGTATGATCGTGCCCCTGCTTTTATGAGTGGTGACAGAAATGGCAATTCTTGCTCAGTAACCCATGCAGCTGTCTGCATTTTCTGCTACTCACTGCACAGAGCTGCTTTGCAGCCATGCCTGAAACCCTCTTGCTTCCATAAGCAGATAAAATCCCCATTACACTCATCTCAATATGAAAGCAACAAGCTCAGGCTTGATAAGTGGACCTGAAAAGCTCATAGTTTCACTTCTCAGCTATTTCTGATAATGATTTAAAGCAGCAGGAACTCACCATGAGAAGACTACGTCCAGTCCTATCATGACCACCTTGAAATCTAATTTTGCACAACATACTCTCTGGAGAGTAAGAACGAATCAAAAAATCTATGGATGCAGAACCAGCTACAGAGCTGATAAAAAAATGATAAAAAATCTTGCTTCCACTGTCTGTCCTGTCTGCTAGCAGGTGAGGCCACTTTCACCACTGCACCGTTAAGCCTGGGACACTCAATAAGCATATTCAGGCTGTCAGACACAGCTGGACACCTGCAGCTCTTGTGACTCAAGTAAAACCCACAGCCAAAATTCTCCTGGGAGAAGGGGAAGAGCCTGGGAAAGTTCATTTTTTCTTCTTTGCAAAGGTGGCTAAATACTGACTTACTTAACTTCAGGCAGACAAGCTTAAAATAGTCGGATTGTGTTTTCCTAAAAAGGTACTGGTAACACCTGAATTTGAATTAATATTCCTCTTCCAAGAGTTTCAGTACTTAGAATGATTTCATTCAGGAACACAAAATACAAGGATTTTCGTAACTTCGGTTTGGCACTCTTCCCAGAGTACAAGTAGGCTAAAAATAAAGTCCTTATAAGATTTATCTCCAGTGCAGGGATTTTCTTCCTCTAATGGGGATTGCTCCTCCAGTTCTGAGCTGCTAAAATTCTGAAGTCTGTTAGCAGAATAAATTGTTTCTGAAGCTGATTCATTTGCCCTAAATAATTCACACCATCATCCTCCAGCAAGACTTTTTGACTTAATGAATGTAATCTGTCAGCTCCTAGAGAACCTCAGTGTACATATTGCCCTTGGAATTAAGTTCTCCCTTTTTTTTTTTTTGACTCCTCTTTATTTATAGCTGGTATCAAAAGATATTTCCCCAACAGTTTCAGTTCCAAGTTTGAAAAGCCAGATTCACTGGTTTGTCAACAGAAAGCTCCACTTGGCAGGAACCAGTGCATCTCGGTGGAAGTGCAGAGGATGTCACAGTGCCTCTGGAACAAAGCACACCCTGGGGGATGCACCAGCCTCTGGACAATTGCTACTGACTTCCAACAGGCTCTGCACTGGGAACTGAAACTAGAACTCAATATTCATCCCATACAGTACAGATATATAAAAATGAAAGCTCATGTAATTCCCAGAGTGTACCACAGGCTTAACTCTGCAGCTCTTCTACTCAGAAAAGCAGCTCCAACAGTTCACAGAGACACCCTGCCCTAAATACTAATGAGCAGAACAGAGGCTGCAGACTTGAATCTGACTTTCCATTGACTTCAGCTGTCCATCCAGAACCACCACGACTGCAACAGGAAGAAGAAATGTCAAAGTTTCCATCAATGGCAACAGCACTAGAGCCATCAGTGATGTAGTTCAAAACACTGTACAGCACAAACTTCACTGAATGAAGCACTTTTATGCAGAGGGAGCAAGGAGCAGTTTTACATAATGCCAGGCGGTGTAACGTGTTTTCACAGCATGAAATGCCAAACTTTAAAAACCCAAACTACTCTATTTGTACAGGCCTCTCAAGTGATCAATATTTTACTTACCAGAATGCAAAAAGTAATTCCCCCATTGCTCACACTGATGATACACCTCACACTGTGCAATTTCATTTTCATGATGAGGAAATGCAAGATCTATTCCACCAGTATGGATGTCCAGCTGCTTTCCAAACACTGCACTGTAACAATATTTTCCTGATCAGTAAGTAGAACACCACAAAAGCTTTTTGTGAAAAGAAATACAGATAAGAATAAGATGAAACAACATAAATTCAAGTATACAATTTAGTAACTGCAGTTTTAAAACAAGACTTTACACATATCTTGGATACCAAAACTGCAGCAGAATTTGTATGGATAGGACCCATATTTGTTCACAATTACTTCTCCTTAGTAGAAGCAATTATTTTTCTACCTTAGTTTAAAGGATGGCAAGCAGGATGTCTCCTTTCCTTGTCCTGCTACAGTTTCAGTATCAGACAGGTGCCTTTATGTGCAAACCTAACAACTTGTTTCTACAGATTTGGTATTACTCTTCCTTATCTTGTACCTTTTCTGCAAGAATTCAGACAATAGTGTGTGCAGTCAGGTCAAGCTGGGCAGGTTAGCAACTTTATTTTGCCTATCTGTTAAACAAAGATTACACTTATAGCCTCACAGGAATGTACGTCAACCTTAACTGCTCAGAAACCAGGAGTGCTCAAGAAGGGAAAGATGCAAGGCCTATAGACAAACACAGAGGCCTCCCATATGTCACCTTAACAAGGTGCTCCTGGTAGCTGGCTAAACATTAATACTTTGGTCCCTTTCTGAGACAAAACACCCTGCTAACACTGTGCCACATGATGGCTTTGCGGAAGCTGTTGGAGCACAGGAGGAAAAGACAAGGAGGACAAGAGAGGGGGGAGAAAGAGCGGCTGTGACCATCTCCCAAGTTCATCCTTCTCTGCTCCTGCCTGCTTCAAAACCAGCTAAAGCAGAAATCTTCCCAGGACTGACCCTCACCTTCCCTTGTGCCACCCACAGAGGAGCATTTGCTGTTTCCTCCAACAAAACCAGTAAGAGCTGGAGAGAGGTGACAGTGGATCTGCCAAATGCACAGGGACAGGAGGAAACTCCCACCTCACCACAAGGGAAAATGTAGAGAGAAGATCAGACCTGAGGGGGTCAAAGCAGGGGATTCCCTCCTCCAGGGCTGCTCTAGAGACCAGAGACTCCTGAAAATTAGTTCACCTAACTTAGTTAAAGTGCTTTGAGATACTTGGCAAAACAGACAGCTAAGTAAGTACTGCTTAAAAATGGGCCTTCAACAGCTGACTAAGAGAGCAAATTGTTTTAGGTCACTTACCAAAACAAGCTCTCCATTCTTTACAGTCCAAGATTACTATACTCATGCTCTCCCAGGGGTCAGCTTTTATGTATATGGCAGGAGCCTCATCCAGCCTCAGTAAGATACATTTTTACAGAAAGAAATGCAGACTATAAACAGCACTGCATTAGCAGACAGGCCATGTTGTAAATGGCATTTCTTGACTGTGCATTTCTGTCAGAGGTTGTACATCAAACACAGTATGATCTTGTGCACTTTGATTGCTTTAAGAGCTGCCTCACTATGCTGAAACTATTTACTGACAGAAAATCACCCTTATAAAAACTTTTCACAAGCAGGTAGAAATGACTAACAATCCCAGGTGCACCAGAAAACCATGTGAAAGAGAAACCTAAAGCACCTGGTTCCACCTCCTTTCAGCTTTAGCTGAAAATTTAAGCTAAACAAGGTCAGATCTAAACTATTTGTTATTAGCTTCCAAAAAAAAAAAAAGATCTGAGTCTAATGCAAAACTAAGAACACTACCAATCTTCCAGGAGAGAAGACTTTTCCTCCTGTGGTGAAAATAAAACTTTAAATTAAGAACAAATTACATCAAACCAACTGCAAGCAAAACACTACTCAGCAAGAAAGCCAAATAACACTTAGATTATTAGCAGGAACATCCACAGCTACTGTTAAGATAAGGCCAGCAAGATCTCACAGATCAAGCAGGAACCCCACACCCTGTCCTCCTGACACCTACATCCTGAACTAGGTCTGATGGAGACTGCTAGAAGTGGAAGGGAAGCAAATGAAAGAGGTACCATAACTTTCACCAAACCTTCAGTTCAAGTTAAAAGACTGCTAATTGACTGTGTGATCCCGTGTGCCGTATTTTAAGCACCAACTCTGACTCAAGAGAGGGTGCCAAAGCACAGAGACAGCTGTGACAGTAAGGTGAAGCAGAGTTTATCTGGACTACATGTGACATCCCAAGTTGCATAAAATGGTCACATTAAAACCAGTGCTATCTACTGATCAGAAAACACTTTCAATACTGCTGCTACCGTTGTACTGTGACTGAAAACAAAAAATAGCATTAGATTTATCAAAATCCAAGAATGACCTTGATATTGTGGAACACTCAATGTGCCATCCAGGTCGTCCTTTTCCCCAGGGAGAATTCCAAGACAGCTCTTGAGGCTTGGCAGCCTTCCACAGGGCAAAATCTTTACCATGTCGTTTATCAGAATCAACTGGCAAGAATAAGTGATTTGTTAATGGAATATGTCTCAGAGAAAAAAAAAAAAAAAGACCAAATGAAAGCAAGAGGAAATGTGTGTTTAGTGAACTACTCTGATTTTAAACCCCTTCAATCAACTTCTTTTCACTACAACTTCCCTCCCTTCCCCCGTACACAGGGCATCCAGTTGATCAATCAACCATTTGAAAGAAATAGTATCTTGAAATAGATTTTGACAAGCTACAAAGATGGATTCAAGATTCCTTAATACATCCTATCCTATCAGTCCTTTTATCCTTTCCTGATTTTCCATTCATTTAGTTACACATAAGCCACTTTCCACAGGACAAACTGACTGCACTGCAGCAGAAATGGTATTAAAACCAAACCAAAACACAAAACCACACAAATACCCCACAATTTTTTCCATGAGAGACAAGTACTTTGTGGCTTAGATCCTATAAAATAAAGCACACAGAGGTAAGAATCAAAACTATTCTTGGACAGTAGCAATTTTTCAGTAGCGTTTTCACCAATCAGTTCTATACAAAGGTCTCCTCCCAGCTGTATTTATTCCTTCCTTCACTGCACTGCCAAGTATGCAGTCCCTTTGGTCACAATACTGCAGGACTGTTCCTATCTGCTGACTCCTAACCTCCAGACAAATACACAGCACTCCCTGGCAGGAGCCACAAAACAGGGTTCTGGACTCTATACTTTTTTTCTGACAAATACATGACCTTACATTTAGAATCATGTAATTCAAAATTCCTAAGAACTAAAGAGACAGAAATATAACCCTAGTTTTATTCACTGAATCGTCACCTTGGCTCTTTCACTAGATTGCCAAGTTCTGTCTGACCAGTATCTGCTGACTCCAACCCTCTTTTGTCCTTTTTTGAGTATACTCCTACAAAAGAGTTCAACCCTTCAACTTCTCAGCAGTAAGCAAAACAAGTGTCAAAACCTTTAGAAATGAGAACACACTTAGTTGTGACTAGAGGGGAAGCAGGATAAAACATGTAATCAGTCACAGCTGAGGCTGGAAGGCACATCTGGGGATGGTCTAATCCAACCCCCTGCTCAGAGCAGGCACAGCTACAGCAGCCTGCCCCAGGATGGTGTCCAGTCAGGCTCTGACTATCACCGAGGATGGTAACTCCACAGCCTCTCTGAGCAATATGGTTTGTGTTAACCATCCTCAGGGTAAAATGGATTTTTCTTAGCTTTAAATGGAATTTCACGTGTTTCAAGGTGAGATCAGTGCCTCTTGTCCCATCACCAAGCACCACTGAGAAAAGCCTGATTCCATCTGCTCTACTCCATCAGTACGAGTACACGTGGGCAGGACTCCCCTGAGCCCTCTCCTCCAGGCTGAGTGGTCTAAGCTCTGTCTGCTTTTCTTCATAATGAAGATGCTCCAGTACCTCCATCATATTTGTGGCCCTTTGCTGGCCTTTCTCCACACTGCTGCTCTGGGGAGCTCAGCACCAGACCTGCACTCCAGGAATGTCTCACCAATGCTGAGCAGAAAAGGACCACCTCCACTGACCTGCTGGAAATGCTCTTCCCTGTGCAGCCCAGGAGGCTGCTGGCTCTCTGCAGTCAGTAATTACCTCTAAATAACTGTTGACAAGATGCATTCCCTCTGTAAGCTCTAATGCTGAAACAACTCCAGAGCAGAACTGTGAGAAGTTCTGGCTGCACCTGAGCATCAGCCTCCAAGGCATTTTCAGTAATTACAAACAGATTTTTTTTAATGACGAAATACTGAATTTTAGCTTGCAAAAGGATGCAGGAGACCTCCATCAAATTCTCTGATGCAGAGACCCGATCAGATCCTTACAGAAACCACAGAGAGGTTCAGCAATCCTGCAAAGCAGGAACTGCAGCAAAATCCCCACAGCCCAGGGTACAGGCCTGCTCTAGCACGGCCTATGAAGAGATTGCTTACCCTCACACAAAGAGGCTGCTTAGCCCAGTGACAAGTAATAAAGGAAGCAATTCATCCAGTTAACTTCAGAGCAGTGCAACTCCCCCAATAATAACATGGTAGGTAAGGTTTCCTTGTGGTTGCCCTTGAGTACCTCATTGCTGGCTACTGCAACCCCTGAAACACCACCTCACTGTGAAGTTTCTATGTACCACTGCCAAGTATTTAATTAAAATTGCTTAAGAATCCTAATTGTTCACAGGTACCAGAACAAAGGTATAGAGGGAAGGATGAAAGGAAGAAGGAAAACCAACTTTCCTCCTGCACTGGCAAGAGTGAGTGTCTCAAACAATAACTGTGAAAGCACTGTAATCTTAATTAACCAGAAAGTTAGCTATACACAACAGGTTAGAAAACTGTTTCAAACAGCTGAATGAAAGTTTGCACATAGATGCAAAATGCATTAACACAAACAAGCTGGTGCCACAAACTTACCTGCTTCATCTTGGGTATCAGGGTTAATAGCAGTTAACACTCCATATCGTTTTCCCCAGGATTTAACATCAAAATAAACATTGCCTAATACAAAAGAAATGTTTAGTAGTATAGCAAAGATGGGGCACATTGATGAGAACTTGATAACATTTCCTGGAAAGCAAAACAAAGCGCTCTTCCACTCCCATTTGAAATTCAGATTTAGAAGTTCAGAAATACTGCAAAAGTAGTAGCAGATGTTCCCATGTTACCCTGCTTTTCAGTAACCTCTGTGCACATGCTCATTCTGAGCATAACTCTGAATTCTGGACATCTCACAAGTTCTTCCTTGCCCATGCACAGTCAGCAATCCCCTCCCCTACTGCAGCTCAACCTACACCTAGTCCAGTTACAATGCACTTGAATTCTTCTACAACCACCAGCTCCACTAAAAAAGAAATCCACACATTGTGCTTTGCAGATGCATCTTTTACAGCACATAGGAGACACATAGCTCCTCTTCAGAGGTTCCCCCAGCTTTCTTGTAGAAACCAGGCCAGGATGGCCCCAAGGAGTTTAGACAGCAGTTTATTAGAGTAAACAATTCTATTAAGTAATGAGCTACATTTAACTTAGAAATTGAGTAATAGTTGTTCTGCCCACTCATGTAATCACAAACAATTCACTCACACCCTGTTAAGCAACAGAAGGAAAGCCTGGCACAGGGTATCTCATCTGATTCCAAAACAGGATTACTAAGAGCAGTGACTACCTATACCTTTGCTGAACAAGGAGTTACCTTCCTCAAAGCCTTACCTTGTGAAGTTGCATAAGCTTGTCCACTGGAAATTATTGTTTTTATAAAGGAAATTATTTGAGGAATATTGTCAGTCACCCTCATATATACCGTAGGAGGAAGGACCTTAAAGAAAGAGTAACATCTCATTAACATACTGCTGATGAGTTCCTTCACTCTAAGAAACAAAACAAAAAGAATATTCTCCTCAATTTTATCTTTAAAAAAAGTTGCAAGTATCATAAAAAATTCATAAGCAGTATTTAAGATAATACATACACATAAAAAATATTTGAGGGACGGCAAAAAAAAAACCCCTGATTTTTCCCAATGGCTCACTCCCTGCTTCTGACAGGGAGACAAAGCCACCTGAAATCAATGAAAGAAGATTTCATGCTTCCTGTGCTTTCAATCAGGCTATTTCTGCATTATAGTAAATATGCAATATCTGTGAATCAAGGATCTACTGAATATGGAAACAAACTGTTCCTAAAGAAATTTAACTTGTTCATTCCAAAGCTCAGGATGGCTTCTCCTCACATTTCCTTACTCAAAAGGTGCGCAATATCATTCCAGAAGAATGAAAAAGTAAATCAGCACCCAATTTCCAAGCAATAATTTTATTTTTTCATATCAAACTCTCAAAACCAGATTCTTTACCAAAATGCTTAGAAATATTCTTAAATTTAGGATCTTGAGTATTTGTACCTTTAAGGCAGCCATATCTTGTTTAAAGTCTTCTTCATAAATACGAGCAAGAGCTACTGGAGATATATTCATCTGAAAAAAAGAGAAGCAGATTAGCAAATCATAAATCAGAGTAATGATATAAAATATGGCAATCTTTTCTCAGACAGCTAATAGCTAACTGGAAGACTTAGAGACCCCCCCAAGGTAAAGAGTCAGAAAGGCATATTAATCTAACATTGACAGGGAGGAGATGTAAGTTATAAATAACTTAGAAGTACTATTTCATTTATGCATCTCAATTTCCAAAATATTAATATATCTCTTTTAAAAGAAAGCAACCAAAGACTAAAATAATAAACGCCTTCCCTCTCTTTTTATTTTCCTCTTGAGAGGGTCTTTCATTTCCAGTGACAAAATATACTTCCATACATAGGCCATAAAAACCATTCAACTTACTGACAGGAAACACCAGTACCACCTACGTGTCAGAAAGACAGATCAGAGACTTGCAGGATGAGACAAGACATTAATTTTTAGTGATTAAGAAAAATAAGCTATTTCAGCAGATCATGGGTACTCATAGATCTCAATACTGAGTGTCAGTTCCATGCTTTGCCAAGTCCGGCATTTCTCAAGCACCGTCTCTACGTTTCTCTTTCATGGGACATGAACAGGTTTCTCTTGCAGAGGGGATGAGAAAATGCAACCCAAAAGGAAAGGTACTTGCATATGGTAAGGTACTTGTTCTCAAATATGCAGAAGAGACCAGGGATTGAAAGATGCATGACAGCAAAACCTGTCCTAGCAAGCAACAGCATGGTATCAGTGTTTCAAATGCATGCTTTTACATCTTCTCTGAGAATAAAATACTGGGGAGAAGACAACATACTGTCAGTATCTCCATCTTGCAGGTAACTGAATCATTAACAACATAAATCCCATTTTATCACTTCCAGTTCACTACTGGAGCATCTTTATGGGTTCTCATTTTGAGAGAGCAGGTGTGTACCACTGTTTGTACAAACTCCTGGACAAAGCAGGAGTTCTGGTGAAGACAGTCCAGATGTTCATGCAGCAATGAAATGAGGATGATGCTCAGCACCAAAAAACAAATACATGCTTCTGCCTGCAGACCAGTGACTGGATTCATCTCCCTAGACAGCTCAGCTGCTTCTTTGATCAAGAGAGAAACAAAGGTGCCTACAGGAATAAGATGGGGAATTTCCTCCCATCCAGATGGACGTTCAACACACAAAGAGCTCATCTCTCTCTCAAAGCACATTCATCATAAACTAGTACTCAACTTTGAAGTTTCCCCCAGATGAACTCCACCAGGGGATGAAGAACAAGCTTAGGCATGTTGATTCTACCACAGTAACGCTTCAGGTGCACAGGTTCCAACAACAAAAGCAGGCTACTGAGGTAGAGGCCTTGCCATGAAAACAAAATGGTTGAGTAAACATTTAAAAAAGTCACCCAAAAAAAAGCCAAGAAAAGACGACTTTGTAGAACCAAAGAATGCAGTAAAGCAACACATCTTTCAAGAACATGTCATTTCCCCCTCCTCAAACATAAATTCTCTAAGATGTTCTGACAATAAGGAAAAATTTTTAAATGCAAACATAGATTTAAAATGCGTGAATTTTGGAGGGGGGTTGCTTGTTTTAAAATTGTTTATTGCCTTAAAAAAACTAAGTAAAATAAGTGATTTAAATGATAAGCAAGTAAATGGACTAAGGGAAGAGGCATATTTCTACATGAGTGGCGTGCTAGTATTCATTTGAATGTAAGGGCCTATATTTAACTGCAAAAGTAACTATTTACTTAAAGGTAAGTAAAAGGAACAGCTGTCAAATTCTCTGGCTCCAATAAACTACATTCAAGCCTGCAACTGCAATTCAATCCAACACTTTCACTTATGATCCTGAAGACATGAGTAACAGGTTCTAAAATCAAATAAAACAAAAAGGCCCAAAATGTAGAATAAAACACAGATTACACTCTTAGTGCTTCAAGGTACAAAAAGCGTTTTTAAAACGATTTAAAAATAAATAATTGCAATAATCATTCACCAAAATCATCTGGTAAAAAGGGTCAGAATAAAATTCAGCTGAGAACCACTGACAGCCCCAGCCTTATCAAGACTTACCCCCACACACAATGTTAACTTTCCTGCAGGTGACAAACTCAGGCCTGACAAAGCTTCCAAGGTGCTGACATTGCAGCTAGATGGTGCTCGGCACCTTCCAGGAACTGCCCTGAGCCTCACGAGGCAGTGCTCTACGTCCTGCCTTTCATGGTCACTGCACACAACTCTTCTCCAGAAGTCGCTCAGAACCCTTCTGGCTGTGAAGTTTTGGGATAATTTCTCCGAGCTGAGGATTCACGCAGGGCTTTTGTTCCCTGCTAGCCCCTCAGGCAGGGGCAGAGGGCAGGAGACACCCAGCTGGGGTGCTGTCAGGTAGCCCCCCCTCTGCCTCCCCCATCACACAGCTCTCAGCACGCAGCCCTCCTCACTCCCAGACCCATTACAGCCACACTAGGGGACCAGAAATCTCAACATTCATTATCTACTAATTAAAACAACATAACTGAAGAAAAGAACCCCAAACCCAGGTTTATTTCCCTACATAAGCAACTTAGAAAATACCAAAAGGTTAGTTAAACATTGCAGCAAACACCTACCTCATTGGCTCTTTTTATTATCTTGTCATCTACATCTGTGATTCCCATTACCATGATAACTTCAATTCCAAAAAACCTTGTCATTATCCTTCGAATTATATCAAACCTAACATAGGAGCTGGAAGAGAAAGAAACAAGAGCTTTTGAAAATGCAGTAGTAAGAATAAACTTAAACAAAAATAAACAACAGCCACAGCAACAATCTAATTACCCCAACACTTGCAATGAAAAGATCTTCAGTGTAAAAGGTGTTTTTCCAAAACTAGCTGCAACCTGCACAAAAGTCAAGCAAATTTCTCTTGAGCTGGCCTACCCTCTTCTGGCATTAGCGACACATTACATCAGATTTTCTGAGTGTTTTCTTTTGTTGCATCTCTTTATTCAAAAGGCATCACAAGCTACATGAGCCAGGAGACTCTTTCAAAGCTAACAGGACAAAATAAGACAAAGACATCAGATGTTCTTGAAATATATCCCTCGGGCTTAGTATATCCTAACAGGTTTTCAAAAGCCATGCAGTAGAAGAACAGGGAGAAATAAAGCAGGATTCAAATGAACTTTTCTTAGGGTTAAGGAACAACAGATACCAGACACCAATAAAGTATCCCATTCACACACCATCACAGATCTTTTCTGACAGCAAAGGGTAGATGCTCTATAGGTTGTTTTATTTACACTTGAAAATAAAAATTATTCTGAAAATTATTCAGGGCTTTTGTAACAAAGCAGAGTATTTAATGCTGATTGACTGATAGATATACAAGCTGTATAGCAGCTCCTTCTGCTCACAGACTCTTCATTACCCTTGTTATTCTCAAAACACTTTGACTGAGTTAGACCCAATTACAAGGTGGGATGCTAGAAGGTGACTAAAAACTCCGGGTATGCCCTGCAAGATGATGAGAATCCTCAGCCTTTCTGGGCTCTGTTTTCTCCAAAGCCAGCAAGGAGGTTCACAGACCTACACATTCCCATTTCACCCACAGCATCACACAAACTGCAACTCCCACGGCCATCAGAACAAAGAAGTGTAAGCAACTACCAGAAATGGATGTGCATCCTTCCCTGCAGGCGCCAGGCAGCACTAAGGTACTGATTTATGGATGCATAATATCTTGATGAAAAAAAATACTTTTTGTTGTTGTTTGCACCGTGCCCATGCTGAAAAAACTTTTTCAGCCTTGCTGCCAGGGAGATAGTTTTTATAGAATAGCAGCTACTGGGAGGTAAGGTTCACCTAAAGTGGTGACACGATTCCATAAGAATATTAAATTGGTCTTTGGATCCTGCTCAGAGGAACAACGCCAGCATCAAAAGCTTGATATTAGATTTAACAGCCCTGCAGTCACTGTTCCCAGAGCAGACACAAATTTCACACTGTTCCCTCTCCTCTCATCTTCCAACTGAATTAATGGAAGAAACTCTGCAAGAATCAGAGCAGATTTCCTGATGCCTCAGAAAGCAGGGTCTTTACCACTTCAGGACTGATTAAAAAAAAAAAGCCAAAACAAACAGACAGTCAAGATCAGGGGCAGGCGGAGCATGCACAAGAGAAATCTCTCATGCTTGGTTTTACTTCAAAGCATTCAGCCAGGTACCTGGATGCCAACCAGGCTGCAGGTCAAACCAGTAAGTACAATCAAGATCAGACCCAGAACCGGGGAAAAAATAGTATTATTTGCCAGTCTTACTTTTTTCTCTATACAGAATGGGTGTTGGATGTCATATGGAGGCAGACAAAGCATCTGTTTTTAAGACTGGAAGCACAACATACTAGAGAACGTTAAATTATTTAGAGAAATAAGAACTCCTTGTGGAATGGAAAGAGGACAGGAGAAAAATAATGCCATTATTTCCAAATTCTCCTCAAGGATCTCAAACTCATTTCCATGATCCATTTCTGCTTTATTACCTGCTGCATTTGTTATGTTTGACACAAGTCAAATGTAAGACAGAGGGGAAAAAAGAGAATTCTAGTGAGAAGAGAACATGTGGCAGGAGTACAACAAAATGATGGTATTGTAACAAGAGCAACAGAGTAGCAACAGCCACCACTCCATTTGACTTTATGCTATTTCCCAGTGCACCTCCTGGCCCCCAACAGCAGTATATGTTTCAGCTATTCTATGGCTGGACCTAGCTACTGGGGAAAAAAAGATACCATTTTAAAATAGAAATAAATAAATAGAACCAAGAGTGCTCCACCATCCTGAACAAATCAGCTGAGCAACAGGATGTCAACACGGACATGAGTAAGAGCAGAGATACTGGAAAGGAACAGCCAGCTCCTCCCACGCTGGAGAGTTTAACTGATGAGAAAACAGAGCCAAAGGTCTTCAGGGCAGACACCTTATCACTCAACAGGAACACCACCTGAAGGTGCTTGAAGAGGTGCTAAAAGAGAGAATTATACCTGGTGTATCTGCATGATACACCAAAGGCAATATTCAGCACTAACCATTCTTTCCTAACTCAGCAAGTGAGGAGGTCAGACCCGGGTGACACAGATGTGCAGCAAACCTCACCAGAGGGAAAGCCTGAAATTGCTAGTTTAGACATGGGTAAGAAAAGATGGGTAAAAAACCAGGCAAGTGTAAGCAAGGCCTTTCTACTACCTCTTTTAATCAAAAAGGTCTGAGGGCAAGAGAACCACTGAAAAAACAGACACTTAAAAGCCACAGAGAACTGCAAGACCAAAGGGTGAAATTCTCAACCTCTATAAAACACTGTGGTCTAGATCAACTATACCCCTTAGAACAGAAGCACCTCTGCAATTCCTTTCCCTATTACAACATACCAGGGAAGACAAGCCCTACCAAAACACAGAACCTCAACCGTGGGATAACGACAAGAAATTTATAAGCATCTTTTTTACACAGTTACTTTCAAATGATGATTTTAAATTGTAATCACTTCAAGGTAGACTGTAATGAAGCCTGTATCACAAGAGCTGTAGATTTAAATAAACAAATTACTATGACTTTCAAATAAAAAAGTTCCCCTGAAGACACTAAGTACAAACAAAAGTCCAAGATATTGTTTTCTTGATTTTTAGGTCACCAGTAAAAAGCTAGGTCAGTTGTCAGTTTTCTGCTGAGACTTGACAAAAGCAAGGAGGAAAAAAGACTCCACCACATCTACACAACAGTACAGTAGTATTAACATTAGCACTGACAACAGTACTTTTACATAACTGGTGTTTTAAGTCTTCCTTTTTACAGAACAAAGCAGCAGTCGAGCAGTTACTGTGATGGCTCAGTCCAACATGGTCAAGATTCGACGTAAGTGTCTGACTGCAGCTGAGACAGGACGAGAATCTGTGAAATCCCTTACACTGAAAGGGAATCACTCAGTTACTGAAATGCAAAAAATGTGATCTTCATACAGATTTCTGAGTGTCTGATAAACCCCTGATAAATCCCTGTTCTTCCAAAGAGCCAAAGACAACTTGAATGCAGAGACAGAACCTTAAGAGCAGCTTAAGCTGCTGCAACTCCCCTCAGTTTCACGGGAACAGGAGACACCCTGCACGTCTACTCATCAGGTGTGCTGTTTTGAAACAAGTGGCAGCAACCTCCTCTGGTGTATTTAAAGTGCTTTTTCAAAGTTACTTATAATGAAGCTAGTTTATTGTTCTAACAATCCTAATGAATGACAGAGAAAGTAGAAAGCACTATCTGTGTTGTTCTAGATTGGTTTTTTATTTTTAAATATAGTAAGCCACTGCAGTGTTACTGTGCAAAAAGGCCTTTAAGCTACTTGGACTTTCTGAGATTTAAGATCTGACGTGATCATCTGCAAACCTTGAAATTACCTTTCCATTAGCCAACCCTGCATGGATTTTCCTTGGTGCCAGCACAGTGTCTGAACTAAACCAGAGGTGAAACTATCTTTTCACACAGCTGAGAGGCTCTGCTCCAGGATCACAACTCCTCCACATGGGAGGTCACATTATGCTGATATGATTTGAAACAACTCACCCTACCCAAACAAACTGCACACATTCCTAATGCTTCTTCCCAAGACACAGACATGCACTCTCTCTCTGCCTCAGCCAGGCAACAGAACCAACAGCCCCTTTACAGGCTACCCCAGCCCAAGAGGAAAAAAACCCAAAACAAACAGACTTTTGCCCTTTGCACAGCACAGGAGGCGAAGGGCTGGGCCTCGTGTCACCAGTCACAGCTGTCACCTGGACATACACTACAGCCTAGGGATGTCCAGCACCATATATCTGCTCAGCACCACTGGTGTGGGGATGTCCAGCACTGCTGATCTGCTTGGATGCCCCCATGCTGCAACCCACAACTCACCAGGCATGCCCGAGGTGTGCGTGGTCATACACTGTTGGCCCGCAGCTGTACCTGTGGAGAGGGGAGGCAAACAGAATCACAGAATTATTAGGGCTGCAAGATCACCCAGTCCAAACCCCTGTCAAGGCAGGGTCTCCTACAGCAGGTGACACAGGAATTTGTCCAGGCGGGTTTTGAGTATCTCCAGAGAACGAGTCTCCACGAGCCACCTGGGCAGCCTGTTCCAGTCCTCTGCCACCCTCAACACAAAAAAGTTCTTCCTCATGTTGAGGCAAAACTTCTTGTGTTTTAGTTTACAGCCACTACTCCTCGTCTTGTCGCTGGGCGATGCCAAAAGCAGCCTGGCGTCATCCTCTTGCACCCACCTTTGAGATATCTCTATGTATTGATGAGATCCCCTCTCAGTCTTCTCTCCTCTAGACCAAACAGGCCCAGCTCCTGCAGTCTCTCCTCGCAAGAGAGATGCTCCAGTCCCCTAATCACCTTTGCGACCCTTCGCCAGACCTTTTCCAGTAGCTCCATGGCTTTCGTGTACTGGAGCCCAGAAGGGGACACAGGCCGCTCCTGTCACCGCCGCC